>JAFEMH010001990.1:0-393731 GCA_022495995.1 Adenophora triphylla var. japonica
TCTTTATCTCCGTCAAACCACGCTCATCACGAAGCGATCCAACAATCATAGTCGGAATTCAAGCTCCGTATCTTCGGTTGCCATATAGGATCTACGCTTTCTACACAATATCGTCTTTGCCTACAAGCTCTTTTTTCCTTGTACGCTCACCCCTTTCAATTGCGAATTTTGTGTCAGTCTTTGATCTGTTTGGTTCGATCTCCCATTAATGTATTTTACTTTAGTTTGCGCTTTCTACACAATATCGTCTTTGCCTACAAGCTCTTTTTCCCTTCGTACGCCACCCCTTCAATTGCGAATTTCAGGTGTTGCCTTTGATCCGTTTTCGTTCGATCTCCATTGACGTATTTTACTTTAGTTTGCTTTGATTAAACCGAACTAGTTTAGCCGCAAATTCAAATTTTAATAATTCAAGACGAAGAAATTAATCGCTTGAATCCGCTAACAAGTTTTCGCCTGTTCGATCGCCGTACTCGTTAGCACACCGAAGCTTGATCGTGTTCTTGGTAGTTTAATGACAACCTACAACTCACCCGATAATTTCTCGGCTGTTTAGTCAGTATCCGGTGGTCACCGGAGTCGATCGCTTTAGTAGTTTAGTTCACAACCGAGAACTTACCGATAAGTTCTCGGCTGTTTAGTCCCGGCTGGTTGTCGCCGAAGCCGATCGCGCCTAAGAAGTTTAATGGACAACTCCGCAACTTACCGATAAGCTAAGTTCCCGCCAAGCGCCGCCGTAGCCGATCGCATTTTTTAGTAGCTAAGCGATTAACTCGAGAATTTACCGATAAGTTATCATTGTTTGAACGTCTGAGCCGGGATCGCTTTTTTAGTAGTTTAATTGACAACCGAGAACTTACCGATAAATTTCACGGTTGTTTGAACGTGATTTAGCCGATCGTGTTATTAGTAATTTACTTGATAACTCGAGAACCACCGATAAGTTCGCCGTTGTTTCGTCGCCGGAGCCGATCGCGTTTTTAGTAGCTTAGTTCACAACCGAGAACTTACCGATAAGTTCTCACAATTGTCCGGTCGCCAGAGAGGTCAGGCCGGAGTAAAAAAAAAAAATCGGGCCCGATTTGGGGCTTGCTGGAGTTCATGATCGGAGAAGATTTTCGGGGGAGGGGTAACCTAAGCGTGATAATGATTGCAAAGAAAGTAAACTCGATAAAAAAGGGTGAACTTAATAAAATGATACGAGCGTAGACTTTGTAAAATGAGAAGGAGAGTGTACTTATTAAGCTAGGGACTATATGGTTAGATAAAATATTCCTTGTTTTAAGAGGTAAAATTAGTAAGTTTGAGAGAATATATGGTAAATGCCCCACATATATTTGTCTCATCAGGAGGGGGAATCATGAGATAAGGGAATGGAGTAAACTGGAAGGGAAATAACATGCACCCCAGGAAGATGGTTTACATATTTTGTAAGCATCACCATGAATCTAATTCAACTCATTGGTTTGACTCATATGTTCTACAAAATTCTACATCATGTCTATGGAGAAAAGCATTGAAGCCCTTAAAGAAGTCTCGTACATGAAGTTGGGAGTGCTCAACCTCCTCAAAGACATACATGAAATCGAAAGCAATAAGCCATTTGTCTTACATTCAAGAATACTTGAGAAGAGTTCCTCCTCCCTGCTCAAATCCGTAATCCCTACCATTCACATGCTTGTGGTCCCACTTATGGTCCAACACATCAGAATTTCTCATTCAGGATACCTACTGTGGCCACCAACCAACAAAGGGCACCAATACCCGAGTCACCCCCAAATCCAATACCCGAGAAGAAGATCAACAAGGAACATTTTGATGACTTAGGAATGCATGTGGGTGAGTTCTTCGACATTTTGGTGGGAAAGAATTCGATCAAGCCGCTCGAGAACTACAAGCCTGTTAACAAGAGAGATAACTTGGATGAATCCAAGTTTTGCAAATACCACAAGTACGTTGGGCATACCACTGACAACTGTAAGCAGCTGAAACGCTTGATTCAAAGATTGATCGACCAAGGAAAAATCCAAGGCCTCACTGATGAAGGAAGCCTCGCCCTTCAAGGGAAGATTTAGATTCATTCAGTCTTGTAGGTTCTAGTGTGTCTTTCTTACGCCCACTTTGGGCATTGGTATGTAATGTCCACTTTGAACCAGTTACTTCAATAATAAAAAAGGTCTTTCTTTCTTTTCTCTCTAGACTTGAGACATGATCTCGCTTTACTTTCAAGAAGATTGTTTTATTTATAATTATCACTTGATTGCTAATCTCACTGATAAACTCACCGGCTAATAAAGTAAACAATGAATGAATGCTTTAATTGGAGTGAACAACTCACTGTCCTTTCCTCATATACACCACCTCTACGCACCCTTCTCTCATACATTCTCCCCACACTTCACCATATACTTTTCGTACACACACACAATACAGTTTTCTTCCACACAACACAGTTTTTTCCCCACATATCCCCACACACGTTTTCTACTCCGAAAACTCAAGGCTACACTTGTTTTGTCCGTATCTCTCCCCACGTTCTTCGAATCGCCCTAGATTCGATCCCAAAGTCTTGCTATAACTGGTAAGGCTCTTATTAATATTTTGTTCTCTATTATTATTATTGCCATATTATAATAATACTTGCATGCTTATTATATTTTAATGGTGCCTTTATGCTAGATTTAGGACCTTTTTAATATATTTAAATATGCATAGCCGAGGATGATCTAAGGTTTCGCCCAAGAAAACCCAATGGATCTAGGAACTATTTCTTACTTTCCACCTTAGTAATAATTGTCCCATGATCAACAATCCCCCAAGGATGAACGTTGATTAGTGCACCTTCCGAGGGCCTAACTCAAAGGTTCTAGGGTGTGATCATCAATTAATTCTTTCTCTCCCCTCCTCCTTATGCATGATCCCGTTTCTTCTATCTATTCCTGTAAACACCGCACACAACCAACACCCCATATGCTAGAAAGACCGATCCGTCGGGCAATAGGAGTGATAGCGTTTCTTCTCCTGTTGTAACTTGACCCCCGAACCCAATTAAATGTTTAGCCTTTTTTCAAAGCTTTGGGCTATATCAAAGTGGCGTGGCGACTCTCAAAATTTAAACTAATATTTTTAATATGGTTTAAATCGAGTGTCACTAAATGAATATCCCATTTCGAATCGACATTATATGATTAATTATTTCAAACCTCCGAATGCGCGTTGCATCGGGACGGGGTATTCACCATCAGTCGATTTTCCCTCTCCTATTCCAGCTTCAAATCAAAGCAATCATTATTTGTTTAATTATATAATTGGAATTTGATAAACCAATCAGTGAGGTCCATTCTCGAGCAACCAAAGTATAATTCTGAATAAAACAATTCTTCAAATGTCTCGACAAGTCTTCTTTTTCTACATCATAGGAAAATAGAGCCAAACACTCGTCTTTTCCGTCTAGGGGCTTCCATACACTTTTCCACACCTGGTGATGCCTATACTCTCCCAAAAGAGTCAAACCCAAAAAGCGAGAGTGTCATACACGAAATCGGGATCCATTCCCCCTTCGAAAAATGTGCCCCTGCACATATACATTTCCGAGTCTTGTCCAGCGACTGATTGACTGTTGTTCGAAACAATGGGTCGTCTCCGTGGCCGCAAGATGACTCTGTCTGCAATAGGGATACATTGAATCTCTCCAAGCTGGGGCTTTTATTAAGCTGTTCTCTATGCTCTCTTCCCCAGATACACCCTCCTTTCCATATGGTCAAGACCAAGCACAAAGACCGTTGTTGTTCATCATCAGAAAATAGCTGCTCACGCCACTGCAATTTAAAGAAGATGCAAGGAGTTGTTCTTATCCTTCGCAAGTGCTGCATAAATATCAACTAGGGGCTCACCAACCCCCCCCCCAATCTCGCGTCTCCTCTGTTTTTCCATTTGATCGTTAAGCTTTCATTGAATATGCTCACATATCTTTCTCATGGTCTGAATATATTTTGTCTTACTTAATAAGTCGGTTAAATGAGTTTTGCATACTCTTTTGAGAATGCTACCCAGTAGCGATTGAAGTTTAAACCTCTCACCATAGGAAGCCATAACCTTACCCTCACTAAATAAATACCCTTTCATTTCAAGATCGACAAGTTTTGAAACCCTAAGGAAGAAGCCTATACTAGGGGCTCCCCTGACTCACAAAGCTCAAGAAAGGCGGAATGCAAAAGAAACTCATACAAGGGGCTCCCTCGAAGGGACCACCTCCAAGCCCAAGAAGGAAAAGGTAAAACCATCCTAAGGCATACACTAGGGGCTATCGCGAGCAAACAAATCCGAAGGCTTTTCTCGATAAGAGGGTGTTTGAAAAAAAAAAAAAAAAAAAAAAAAAAAAAAAAAAGAGACATCGAGTGAAAGTCCTATCGTGATCAAGTTACTCGAAATCACAACGAACTCGCGAGAAGAAGCAACAAAGATTCCCTCTTGGACGAATCCCGTAAACCAATTCCAAAGTCCATCCTCTCACTTTTAGAGGATCCCATCACTACCCTTGACCTTGTCAAAATCAAAGTTAACCTCGCTCTTAGAGGTTCTGAAAAAGCGACAACAAGAAAATCCCTTCACCTTAGAGATCCCAAACGCATCCCTCAAACCAACCTCTCAGCAAAAAACCCAGCCGACCTCTCATTTTAAGAGGCCATATTAAGCATCACCTAATGGTCGATCGCAACCCAAAGCCCAAATTTACAACCGCTACCTGACGCAGTATTCTCATTTTGAGTCACTTGTTATCCCACGTGAGCATATTACATACCCTCTCCAAGTTTGGGAACTCGTCCTATTCTTGAAATTCGTTCATTCGACTCCTCAAACACCGGCTCGCAAAGTCTCACTGGGCTTCGCATCCGCGCCTCTCGCCGGCACTCCGGTAAAAGCAAGGAGACGCGCGCCGTGGACTACTCCCTCGGCTTGCGAGAACGAAGGAACAATGAATCTTAACTCGAAAGACGTAAAAATAGAAGGGGCTATAATCGGTCAAATCCCACCTTTTCTTCCATCCCAATCTTTCTTCTTTCCATCCCAATCTTTTTTCTCCCAATCTTTTTCTATTTTTCATCCTTTCTCATAAAGAAGACCAATGCAATGGGCAAATTTCCGCACGAAAATTACCACCAAATGTTCCCCGGAGCAAAGAAGCAACAACGGAACATCCTTCTCCTTCCAAAAGTCAAGCCGCATTTCCAACTTCTAATCAAAGCAAGCCATTATTTGTTTACTTATATAATTGGAATTTGATAAACCAATCAGTGAGGTCCATTCTCGAGCAATCAAAACATAATTCTGAATAAAACAAGTCTTCAAATGTCTCGACAAGTCTTCTTTTCTACAATCTAGGAAGAGCCAAACACTGTCTTTCTGTCAGCAGGGGCTTCCATACACTTTTCTACACCTAGTGATGCTTATACTCTCCCAAAAGAGTCAAACCCAAAAGCGAGAGTGTCATACACGAATTCGGGATCCATTCCCACTTTCGAAAAAATGTGCCCCTGCACATATACATTTCCGAGTCTTTGGCCCAAATGATCGATTGACTGTTGTTCGAAACAATGGGTCGCCTCCGTGGCCGCAAGATGACTCTGTCTGCAATAGGGATACATTGAATCTCTCCAAGCTGGGGCTTTTGTTAAGCTGTTCTCTCAGGCTCTCTTTACCAGATTCCCTTCAGGTTTGCTTTGCATCATCAACTGGGGCTTCGCCATTCCCCTCAGGTTTGCTTTGCATCATCAACTGGGGCTTCGCCAAGGTCACTTCATCAAACATTGGGGCTCCCCTCAACAAAAATGGGTCGACTATGTGGTTCTTCAGAAAAGGCCAAAGGGCTCTAAGTCGGAGCTCCAATGAAGTCATATCTAGCAAGAAGGGCATCCCTTTTCATCAAGATCAGCATGTGGCAAACTCTTTGAGTTAGTTAGAAACATAATTAATCATAGGGCCTCCTTATCAAAATAACATACTTTCAAAATGCCACCCTCCTTGGCACCTTGTTTACAAAATCACTCTTTGGTCTCCACAAATTTTCAAACTCTTCAATTCTATCAAAGACGTATCTCTGTGACTCTCAAGATGACTCGGTCCTACCCCTCACCTCTGGACATCAAACTCATCCAAACCCACCTTCTATCATAGACACCCACTCAGCCTCGCCTTGCTTAAACCATAACCTTTCTGCTCAAAATCGCCTTGTCCAGACTTACCACAAAAAACCTCTCTAAACCCTAGCCTTAAGCCTAGATGACAAATACCTTTCTAAACCCTAGACTTAAGCCTAGATGACAAATACCTTTCTAAACCCTAGCCTTAAGCCTAGGTAACAAAAAAATCTTTCTAAACCCTAGCCTTAAGCCTAGATGACAAATACCTCTCTAAACCCTAGCCTTAAGCCTAGATGACAAATACCTCTCTAAACCCTAGCCTTAAGCCTAGATGACAAGTACCTTTCTAAACCCTAGCCTCAAGCCTAGGTGACAAATGCCTCCCAAAACCCTAGCTTCGAGCCTAAACCCCTCTCTAAACCATAGGGTAACTGCCTTATACGTCAATTTCTAGGATAACTTTTCATTGCAATGTACAAAATAGAAAATAGAAACATTCAAATTAACTCATTAAGCTTGTACATAAAGCATTTGCATTACATCAGTGAGTCAGCATAAAAAAATAGAGTCTGCATGCTTCTTTCCTACTTTTTCCCTACAGGTACTACAAAATAAAAAGTCCTAAAGACCCCGACGGGAGGTCGAAGCGCGACCGCGGGAAAATCTGGATGTCGAGCTACCCTCATCATGGGATCTCCGTCTCCGCTGCGCCGGATCCACGTCCACTGACCTCCGGGATTGGCAGGAAAGTGCCTGCACTGCACTCCTCAGCAGACGGCTCAGTACATTGGTCTGTCTCACGCCCCGCACATAAGAATCTCTGGGTGACCTACATAATCGGGCGCGAGAGTTACACCATGGCTAAAACATAATGATCAATGCATAAGAAGGAAAAGTAAGAGGCATACCCCGCCGGCACCGCCCGGGAGGAAGCCGAGCACCTCGACCTCGTCGCCTCGTGGGTGTCAAGTCTACCCTCACCTCCCCATCGGCCATATGCACAAAGAAATGGTCGGGAAATGGAGGCATATCTCAATCTCGGGATGTCCAAGACCCATCGGCTCGGGATAACTAAACCCCGCCTCTATACCAAGAAATTTCTGACCTCGGCAAGAGCTCCGCCTCGCCACTGCGGTGATCTCGTAAAAGCTCCACAAAGTCCACATAGCCCATATCAAGCCTGAATCGATAGCGTGGACCCCAAGTAGATACTCCGCCCTTCTCGCCAATCGGTTCGGATACCACATGTTCCCCGGGAGGATGTGGGCGCATAAAGCGGAGCCCACGCATAGTGTTGTCTCGCCACCCGCTCACCCAGTACATCTCATCGCAAGCAATCCCAACCAACAACTGCGGAAGGGGCCACATCCCTGACAAAGACCAACCATCTCTGAGGCCTCAGGAGTCCAAGGGTAGAGCAAACACTCGGGGCTACTGGGACCATCAAGAACAGCCTCGGCCCGTACTCGCGGATCGTCTTCGGTAACCCCTCAATCCGATTCTCCTTCCTCCAGTAGCGCAAGACGGGCACATCCCGAGTCTGGTCCCGCAAAGTGAATGGCGCGACGCCGAAAATCTCATAGACCCATGCCTGCAAAAGACACAGAAAGCAGATATTGATAAAGACAGAAAAACAAGTAACAAGCAAGAGGATAATGAAAATGACAAAAGTTGGCATACCTCCAGGACAAATTGAAAAGCGTCAAAAGAAGAGGTATTGGACCTCGAGACAGTATCAAGGGCCCGATACAGCTCGGCCAAGCCGGCCCCTCCCCAAGAGATATCTCGCACTAAGCTCAAATCAGTCAAGGCACCCAACAAAGAGAATCGGCATACTGGGCCCGAGTTGGGGAAGAGGGCCACTGAGAATCCGTACCAAAGGAATCCCCTGACAAGTGCGTCAAGCCCGTGCATCGGCCAGCCTTATACCGATCAATAGCAGCCCTAACCAGCTGTACGATAACTTCCCGCATCAACACCAAAATTCCTACTCGAGCCTGTGCTAGCACCAAACAACCGGACTCGACGAGCCGGATCGGCATGAAGAGTATCATCAAAAGGGCGGTGCTATGTCTGTGAACCTCAAGCCGCAAGAACGGCGAAGTCTCGTAGGAGTGATCATGGCCTCTCCCCAACTCAAATGGAAGGTATGTGGCACGTGTGTCCCACCAAAACTCCCGACACGCCTTCACAACCGCAATGCGCTTCCCCGGTTTGGCCCATCTGCAGGACCATGTCAAAAAAGGGGGCCAACCCCAAGCTCTGTACTCGCTCCCGAGGACTACCCTCACCGGCCGGCAAGGCCGCCCACAACTCACCTACCGCCTTAAGGGAGCTCCGTCCCTTCATCTTCTTCCCCTGCAGGTAAACACAGCACAGGTATGTGTCATTACTCGCATTTAAAATAATAAACACTTTGTACATGCATGAATTATTCTATTGTTAAATAAGAAATTCTTGTACCTTCATCCCGACGCGGGAGCGAAGACCGGTGGACCCGTGAAATTCCAAACCCGGATAAAAGTCAGACTGGTTGTACAACAGAAAATGCAGCCTCGAGGGCCGATAATTGCGCGAAGCCCGCCGCCTCCTAGCCTCAACGTCCCCGCCGGCGTCACTCCTATCACTCTCCCCGGCGTCAGGATCACCTTCCTCTTCATCATCATCGCCGCCGTTACCACCGACATTGCCGCCAAAATGACCGCCGTGGCCGCCACCATCGCCGCCATGTCCGCCACCATCGCCGCCATGTTCGCCACCACTACCGCCGTGACTGCCATCATCACCACCACCATAACCTCCATAACCACCATCATCACCACCACCATAACCTCCATAACCACCATCAAAACCCCCACCAATATTGCCATAACCACTCCCAAAACCACCAGAACCGTGGCTGCCCCCGGCACCATGGCCACTAGCACCAACTCCTCCGCCATAGCCAAAGAAAGCATCACCCATACCACCGGTATATGAGCCCAAGGATTGATTATCCGGTCGATTAAGCAAAAGCTCCAAGGCAGCAACATCGGGATCCATGGCAATACCTTAGCAAAACTCGGCACAAAATAATGGAGGGATTCAAACAAATTTCCGGCGAGAAAAAAAGGCTCTCAGAATCGACGGAGAAGAAGAAGCGTAAAAAGGGAAAAGAAGACAGCGGATTTAAAGGCCGATCGGCCGAGAAACTGACCAATAAGATGAAGGGCCGATCGGCCCTTTGTTTTGTGTTTCTTTTGATCAACGAGCGGTCAGGATTCCATCTTGGCGACGCGGATCCACGTCAAAGTGTCCTTGGCCAATCAGAAGGAAGGGCCAATCGACCCTTTCTCTTCCCTGCCTCGACACGCGTCCCCTCGGTCAGAGCGCTTGACCAGATTCTTAATTAACCATCCGTTTTTTAAAAATTCACTCTTTTTGTTATTATTTACAACTCCAAATCCTTATTTTTCGGGGTGACTCCCACAAAGTCAAATCCTTATTTTTCGGGGTGACTCCCACAAAGTCAAATCCTTATTTTTGGGGGTGACTCCCACAAAGTCAAATCCTTATTTTTCGGGGTGACTCCCACAAAGTCAAATCCTTATTTTTCGGGGTGACTCCCACAAAGTCAAATCCTTATTTTTCGAGGTGACTCCCACAAAGTCAAAACCTTATTTTTCGGGGTGACTCCCACAAAGTCAAATTCCTATTTTTTCGGGGTGACTCCCACGCTAAAATTCTTATCTTCCGGTGACCCCCTCATAGTCATACTCTCACAATTTTTTAGGTGACTCCCGCACAGCTACACCCGGTGACTTTCATGCAGTCACGTCTTCACATTCCAGTGACTTTCACGCAGTCACGCATCCTTGGGTGATTCCCACACAATTATATCTTCGGTTTGAGACGCCGCACGTCCGCCATTCTTGGGTACTAAACGCCCACTCTTCCGAACTACGACTTGGCTTGATTCCTCTTGGGATACGTAGGTATCCCGATGTGGGTCTAGCCGCTCGACCTACCTGGTCATCTTTCATTTGCGACTCAGCTCGAGTCCAAACATCACATCCGGAAGCTCATTATTCCACCTCCTGAAATCCCTTTTTTCAGGACGGATCCTATTTTTTATCGTCGACCCCACTTGTCTTACAAGAAGCGTCGCCGAGGGGCTACTGTTAGTACCCGGTCCGAAAAAAGGACTGAAGTGCAATTCGGGAAAATCTGGGACTAAACTGGCATTTGGAAGCTTTCGGACCAAGTTGGAATTTATTGGAAATTCAGGGACTAAACTGGAAATATGGAAATTTGGGACGAAATTGATTTAGAAAAATTCATGGTATTAAATGAAAAATAAAATCCTCAAGAGCGAAGTGCAAAAGAAGTCATTATAGTGGTCAAATTGCGGTTGCAAAAGTGCGAGACGAAACGGATAACAATTGTTACTAAAACAGGCCAAGTAAAATCTAGGCCACGGCTGGAATTGCAGGGAGTTGGCCGACCAGGAAGGAAACAATTTGGGGCCATTCTAGGCCAGATGCTAGGCCATTTGGGCCAAGGTTGGGCCAAGGAAGCATTTGGCCGATCGGCCTTTTCATTTAAGATAAACTTTACACTGTCGATCGAACCTTATTTTAAATGCCGATCGGACCTTATTTTTAAGGCCGATCGACCCTTTCTTTTGGTGCCGATCGAACCTTATTATTAAGGCCGATCGACCCTTTTTTCGGTCCAGCCCATTCCCCGAAGCACTATAAATACGTGTACTCGGTACCAGTTTTTGGACACAGCTTTTTCCCCTACGTGTACTCGGTACCAGTTTTTGACACAATTTCGTTCCCCATTCTCAACACACACCTACACACACACAATACAGTTTTCTTCCACACAACACAGTTTTTTCCCCACATCTCCCCACACACGTTTTCTACTCCGGAAACTCAAGGCTACACTTGTTTTGTCCGTATCTCTCCCCACGTTCTTCGAATCGCCCTAGATTCGATCCCAAAGTCTTGCTATAATTGGTAAGGCTCTTATTAATATTTTGTTCTCTATTATTATTATTGCCATATTATAATAATACTTGCATGCTTATTATATTTTAATGGTGCCTTTATGCTAGATTTAGGACCTTTTTAATATATTTAAATATGCATAGCCGAGGATGATCTAAGGTTTCGCCCAAGAAAACCCAATGGATCTAGGAACTATTTCTTACTTTCCACCTTAGTAATAATTGTCCCATGATCAACAATCCCCCAAGGATGAACGTTGATTAGTGCACCTTCCGAGGGCCTAACTCAAAGGTTCTAGGGTGTGATCATCAATTAATTCTTTCTCTCCCCTCCTCCTTATGCATGATCCCGTTTCTTCTATCTATTCCTGTAAACACCGCACACAACCAACACCCCATATGCTAGAAAGACCGATCCGTCGGGCAATAGGAGTGATAGCGTTTCTTCTCCTGTTGTAACTTGACCCCCGAACCCAATTAAATGTTTAGCCTTTTTTTAAAGCTTTGGGCTATATCAAAGTGGCGTGGCGACTCTCAAAATTTAAACTAATATTTTTAATATGGTTTAAATCAAGTGTCTCTAAATGAATATCCCATTTCGAATCGAAATTATATGATTAATTATTTCAAACTTCCGAATGCGCGTTGCATCGGGACGGGGTATTCACATTGAGCCCGAAGTAACTGGTTTGAAAACTGTACCAAATAAGCAGAATGTCAAGAAAAGGTATGCACTAAACAAGAACATGGTAAAAGCATGTTTATCTGTGGACATGTTGACAGATGGAGACGCCCTATCTTCTTCTTGAGCAACAAAAGGCGTTTCAACCAGGCCTCTATGTGACCTCTTGTCTAGGGGCAATTTGAAAAATTCCTCAACCTTTGCTAATGTGTTTTCCTCTGGTGGAAAGATCTCTCCCTAGACAATATCTTCAAGAGATTAGAGAAAATTACGATTTCAGTCTAACTCAGAATTGGGAAAATCACAAGTCAGAAATCAAAATACCTCCCCTATTCCATCTGCTAGGTATTTCGTCTCCTTCTTCAATTGATTCTCTCTCAACAAAGAAAAATCTACCCTTCCATCCTCTGTCATTCGAAGATGTCGTCGTCATTAAGGGATTTCTGTCTGACCTTTTCTTAAAGAGATACCATTTTGACCCAAATGGCTGGAAATCATACGAATAGGCTATCTCACTAAGCCCTAAATTTAAGCCATTTTCCCTATTAACCTTTACCACAAAAGCAAAAATCCTCCATGCCATTGGCATTAACTGGGAGTAAGCAAGCTGTGTCCTTTGGAAAAATACGGTAACTAGAGAAGGAAAAGGGTAGATAAACCCTAGGAGGAAAGGATATTCAAGGAAGCAAACCCATTTTGGGGAAACTAGGTCAGACCTAAGATTGACAAAGAAGGGGTGGAAGATAGCACCTTCTGGAAAGCAGCATTGTCGTTTCAACGACTCAATTTGGGTGTCGTTAAACACACATATTTCTTCGTCTGGCTTGGAGAGCAGGTTTTCACATTCGAAATCACCAAAGTCGACGTTTATGGGTTCTTTGGGAACAGGCACACTTTTTGCCTTTAAGAACTCTACCTAGTCTTACCCATGGTGACAACAAACAAGAATCGGAAACTATGGAAGCAAGAGAGAAAGAGAGAGAGAACGAAGAAATTACCTTCCAAAGGATGCCGTCGTGAGAAGAAGTAACTGGAAGGGTTTGGAAGCTTTTAAATTAACAAGGCAGTTATTAAAACAAAAGAAGTCCTTTTTCCCAAAACCTCTTTTCCAAATTAAACTCCCCAACCGTTCAAATAACTCCTCCACATTCAATACGGTTGTCAAATCATGCAGGCGCCAGTTGTTTCCTTTGAAAAATATTTACCCCTTCGATTTCCGTGAAAGACAAATATTTTTGGGGACAAATTGTTATGGACATTTTCAGCATGGTGACATCCTCAGTTGTTCCTGCATGTCAAGATGATATTCCACTGTAAGTATTGCATAATATTTATTGTGTTTATTTAATATTATTTATTCATATTTTACAGCGAATTAAAGGAGTTAAATCCGAAATATGGCCAAGCACGTCAGAGTCTTCTTCAACGTTAAGGAGGACTAAGTCATTTGAACGTTGAAGGGATAAGTGAGCATGCCGAGATTTTAGGAACTCGTTATTATCTTTTTAAGTCTTTTGTTATTTATAGGGGACATGAAGATTAATACACACACACACGATCATCCTACGCATACACTGCTTGTAATCCCTCCATTGTCTTCCAGCTTGTAATTTCGACATTCATAGTGAAACTTTTAAGGTTGGAGACCTAACTCCCGGGATTTTTTCCGAAGAGGTTGTCATCTCTAAGGTTTTCCTCGTTAACAAAATCCTTGTGTCCATCTTTATTTTCATGCATCCATTTGTTCCATTTGATCGAATTCCAAAGTCCCCTCCTTATTATTAAATCCATACACTTTCATAGTCAAGATTCTACATTATTGTTTTTTCTACCAAAACAGTACTTTCTTGCCACAATAGTTAAGCAACAAGCTAAGATCAACAGGAATATCAAGGTTAATTCCCAAGACACCAACTTTAATGGCAGTGCAAAGGCAAACGGCAGCTTCAAGATCAACAAGTCCACTAATGAGAGTGCAGCAAGGGGAAGTTGTGGGGGTTCCAACGACTAGGTGGACCAAGTCATTAAGCAAGTTAGCGCAAATGCCCAACTTTAGAGTGTCTTTAGGGCAATGTGGCTTGTGGGGGCTTGGAGGGTGGGCTTTGGGGATGGCGGAATGGGGGTCGGGCATTTTGGGGCGGGTGATGGTGGGCATGAGGTTACTAAGGCTTTGTTTGTTTCGCGTAAAACGACTTCCGGAAAATTATTTCCCGTAAAATGTTTTCCAGAAAATGAAAATGTTTTCCGGAAAATGATAAACATGTTTTCGGCTGTTTGTTAAGGAAAATGTTTTTCGAAAAATATTTTCATGTGTATAATAAATTGGGCAAATTACATTTTAGTTACGTGAGTTTGTCGAGATGTTTCAATTGGTTATCGAATTTGCATTTATTACAAGTTGGTTATTGAGTTTGTCTTTTGTTGCAATTAGGTGTAATTTTGTATGAACCGTTAAAAATCTAACGAATAGCATAACATGTGCCGCTCACGTGAGTTACTTGGGGGGTATTTTGGTCTTTTCCATGAATTTTCCATGGAATGAGAAGACCAAAAAAAGACACTTCTTTCTCCTTCCACCATTGCCTCATCTTCATCTTTCTCCCTCTCTTACTTTATCTTCTACGTACACACACTCTCCCTCTCCCTCTTCATCCATGTCGTCTCTCACCCTCAGCTCCCCGCCGCCGCCGCCACCACCACCCCAGCTTCCTCCATGCTCCTCCCCATCTTCTTTGTCCCTAAATACAACCCCTCCTCCCAAATTTGAAAAAAAAAGAGCGAAAAGATCTGGTTGTGAAGCTCAAAGGCTTCATGGTGACAAGCCCACGTCGTCACTCCCTCCTCCCATATCTGATTTCAATATCCGATCTGAAATGTTGTTGTTTGATTTCGATGGCCGCCAACATCTGCGTTCGTGTGCGCATTCGTGTGTGTATGTGTGCGAGCATCATTGATTTCAATTCAAACCCTGTAGCCACTTCATAATTCAGATCGTAGCCTAGAGAAGACTGCCATAGTTGCAGTTGCCATTTTGGAGTATAGACTGGAGCAGATTGGACGGAGACAAGAAGAATTCGCTAGATTTGTGTGAATCAGCTTTAGATGTTAACTGGAGAAGGCTGTAAGTCGGGTATTTTGAGAGCAAATCAGGGAACAGAGGGAATGATCTAATTTTGACTTGGTCGGAGTTTAAATAGATGAGACGAGGATACCGGTCGGAGTTTGAAGTATGGCAGCCGGCGGTTGTTATGAACTGGCTAGAGATTCACAACTGAAATTAGAAATTGAAACACAGTTGGCAGAGATATAGAATAATTTAGGGTTAAGATGTAGAAGAAATATATTAAAATTTAGAGACGGTAGACAGATTGAGAGAGAAATTTAGAGAGAGATAGTTGAGAGGAAATTGTCTTTTCTATTACATGGAAAAGATCAAAATACCCCTAATTAACTCACGTGAACGGCACATGTTATGCTTTTCGTTAGATTTTTAACGGTTCATCCAAAATTACACCTGATTGCAACAAAAAGACAAACTCAATAATCAATTTGTAACAAATGTAAATTCGATAACCAATTAAAATATCTCGACAAACTCAGGTAACTAAAATGTAATTTGCCCAAATAAATTAAAGGAAAATATTTTTCGATAAAAACACAATTTGAGATAAGTTGAAATAGATAGGGTGGGGTAGGGTGATGGAGGTGGGGTTGGTAGGGTAGGAGGTGGGGATTAGTAGGGATGAGGTGGGTGGGTGTGGGGTAGGGTAGGGTGGTGGAGAAAATGTAAAGGGTATAAGATGATGGTTGGCTAGGGTGGTGATAGGGTAGGGCGTGGGGTAGCAACTTTAAAAAAAAAAAAAAAAAAAAATTAAAAATCTGGACAATACTTTTGCAACTTTAGTATATTTAGCAATACTTTTTTTCAAAACTTAATTATTTGAGAAAATTCCTTATATAATCCTTATCCCCGGAATAAATGAATTAATTATAAATAAATAAAAATAGACATTTATTTCATGATAAAAAAAATTATAATTTTTCCTCTTGTTTCCATGTTTTCTTATGTAAAATAAACTGGTTTAGGAAGATTAAGCTAAGTGGGCACATTGGAATGGAAACATGGGAGTATCTTACACAAGCTGGCAGGGCAACATGAAGGGATAAGCCTATGAAATTACAGAGTTTGGAAGTTTTCCCAATTTGTTACTTGTCACTCCCTTTACACAAACAAATAATTTCTCTCTCCTTCAATAAATTTGCAGCAATTGCACGGGTGGGTTCGAGTGCCCACAATTTTGACGAAAAACATGTTTACAAGAAATTAGGTTAGAATGGCAATGACTTTGTTGTCTGAAACAAAATAACTGAAAATCTTTGTTGTTATATTATTTGTTGTCTGAAACAAAATAACTGAAATTAGGTATATGTAAAAAGAGACAATTATTTTGGAACGAACCATACAGAAAATGAAACACTTATTATCTTATCGGACAAATTAGATGAGTTAGTTTATAACAAAAATAGGTGAAACATATAGTAGGGTTTGCAACTAATCCTAACTTATGTACTACTATTATCATGCAACTTATCTTTGTCGTTTGTCCGAAAAATAAAATGCGATTCTAGATGCCGAAAATATACTTCTGGTGTAGGAAATAAGTTCAAGTCCTAATCGATTGATCGGACCCATACTTTGTAGCTTTACCTACAACTTGCTGGTTTTTCGCACTTGGCCTTATTATACTTGAAAGGATTTATTCTATGTTACCTATTATCAGGTCCTGGACAATCAAACCAACAAGAACATGCATCTTCAATTATTAACTTTAATCATATAATTGATCTTTCTGATAAGGTTGTTAATTAATCAATAGCCCTAATAATATTTCCAAGCCCAAAGCAAGTCAAAATTAAATTACTTAAACGCCCCAAAATCTAGCTCCCATATACCATAAATATGAGGTTGAAAAGTCGACGATAATACTGATTGGATCTCGACTTTCATAACAACATAATTAAAATAAAGATGACCATAAAAAGAATTTTTTTTAAAAAAAATACAAAAATATCGTGCATTAACTTATCGATAAAGACTTAAAGGGTTTGGTTTGTAAAATTGATCATTTTTATTAATGTCACTGTACATTTATATTTATAGTATGCCTATAAAAACAGAGAAGATGATGGTCCTAATACTAAATTTTCAAAATGATAATTGTTTTCTAAATAGGGAATCTGTAGAGTATAGTTCCTGGCAACCATATGACTTGTCTGTTAAACATATGGCAAAAACTAAATTTTCAAAATGATTATTGTTTTCTAAATACGGAATTAATTGTACTTAGAATGTCGATTAATGTTAGTATTAGCACATGTAATAATCATCCGTTATCAGCACATGTTAAGTAAATCTTAGTATATACTTTCCTCTTTCTAGAATTTTCTAGGCGCTTCTGTGTGTGTGTGAGTAGTGAAAAAAAAAAAAAAAGTATAGTTTAAAAACAATAATCATATAATTGCTACGATAACGCGGAGTTCTAGTCAATTGTCTCTATCACAGGGAATGTATCAACACAATACAAGTTGCCATAACCAGCCAAGATGTCACCTTCATGGATTTTCTTCAAGAAAATAATCATCATATCCCAAGGTTAAATCAAATGAACAATGTAATTATATACTACCAGCTAGTCAGTGATAATAATTACACTTCCAAAATATTCGCATTCTCATTCACATATATATATATATATATATATATATATATATATATATATATATATATATATATATATATATATATATATATGATGACATCTCGACTTTCTGTTGGTGATTTTAGTGTCATCAACTTGTTTTATCAGAATGGTGATTTACTAAGCAGATCAACGCTGATTCGTATTAGACTCTGATACGAGTAAGGAAAGTGTGGAGACACACTCGTTTGAGCTAAAACGTAGTCAACCTCGATAAAGAAGTAAAAGTTAAAGGGTAGCACATTTTGCCGATGTGCTCACGAGCGAGTCCTTGACTCGGCCGAGCAGAGCTTAGCAGATTGGCCAAGTTTCTCGGAGCCTTGCTCGGCCGAGGCATGTGCCTTGCTCGGCCGAGCAAGATGAACAACACGGCCGTGCAGCCTCATAAGACACTACCGCAGCAAACTGCGTGTAATCTCATTAGACATGTGTGCTCTGGCCGAGCGAGTCCCTCGACTCGGCGGCCGTTAGCCTCGAACAGTGCGCTCAAACCGAAAAGACACATCACTTGGCTAAAGTCACGTCTTTTCGTTATACCCTTTTACCGATACCTCTCCATCCGTATTTATACAGGGATTGATCTCAGTTGTATACACATGAATAACATGAAAAACACAAGTGATACAAAAAATAACGAAAGCAAACAATTCTCAAGTTTTGATTTGTTCTCTTTGCCTAGAAAACAAATTGTGTGATTGTCTTATCCCAATAAAGATTTTGTGTAACCCAGGCATTAAGGGTCGAAATACTTTATTCGGAAAGTGGATTATACACGATTCAATCATATATCCGGCCATAGTATCAAGATCGAGACCCTATTTCCCCTACAAACGAATAAAGTATTTGGTGATACTCATGGCTGGTGGAAGTACTTTGAAGGAGATGACGAACAAGTTTGGAAAGCTAGACAAATTTGAAGGACAAGATTTCCGGCGTTGGCAGAAGAAGATGCACTTCCTTTTAACAACATTAAAGGTGGTGTATGTTCTTTCTACCCCTATTCCGGAATTGCTTGAAGATGACAACTTGGAAGCAATCAGACGTAGATCGAAGTGGGAGAACGACGACTACATATGCAGAGGACACATATTAAACGGTATGTCTGATTCTCTCTTTGACATCTATCAAAATGAGAAATCTGCAAAAGAGTTATGTGATTCTCTTGAATCCAAGTACATGGCAGAGGATGCTTCTAGTAAGAAGTTCCTTGTGAGTAATTTTAATAATTACAAGATGGTCGATTCAAGACCTATCATGGAACAATTCAATGAACTCCTTAGAATCCTTGGACAATATACACAACATGGGTTGAAGATGGATGAGTCAATATCGGTTTCAAGTGTGATTGATAAGTTGCCTCCCTCCTGGAAGGATTTCAAACACACTTTGAAACATGGTAAAGACGATCTGTCTTTGGTTCAACTTGGTAGTCACTTGCGCATAGAGGAATCTCTTAGGGCGCAAGAGGATGACAAAGGCAAGGGAAAAGAAGTTGCTGGACCCTCTGTCAATATGATTGATGTGGGTGGAAACAATAAAAACAAAGGAAAGAAACGTAGTTTTAATGACAATGGTTCTGGTTCCAACAAGAAGCCTAAGTTGGCATGTTGGAAGTGTGGCAAATCTGGTCACTTTAGAAGGATTGTCGTGTTGGAAACAACAAGTATGGCGCAAGCACCAGTAGTTTGGGAAAGGGGTCTAAGGACCATTCTGAAGACCAAGGATGATGCTATTGCGTGGTGGATTGATTCCGGTGCCACAACTCATGTTTGTAAAGATCGTTATTGGTTTAAGACATATGAACCAATGGAAGACGGATTTGTTCTTTACATGGGTGATGACCATTCCTCTCCTATTCAAGGAAAAGAAGTGTGGTGTTGGAATTCAGTTCGGGAAAAACTATTTCTTTGTTTAATGTATTGTATGTACCAAAACTTCGTAAGAATTTGATTTCTGGTCCTGTCTTGAACAAGTGTGGATATAAACAAGTTTATGAATCCGATAAGTATATCTTATCAAAGTCGGGTGTATTTGTAGGGTTTGGTTATTATAATAATGGGATGTTTATGTTGAATTTAAATAAAATTCCTTGTTCTGTTTATATGACTTCTGTTATTATCAATTCTTCATAATGTCATGCTCGATGGAAAATGTAATATTTTGAAAGGCTTTCAATTCTTAATGTAAGATTATCTCATTTTTGAACATAGCCACCATCATTAGATGCGTTGTGAGTTTGTTCAAATGCATAGCCACGCATTTAATAATGTGTTGTGAGTATGTGGATCTACTTGCTTTGGTTGAATATTTATTCACCATTAAGTTAAGAATTGATAAGTATTTCGGCTGAATCTCAAATGAATGATCATTTGATTGAGGTACCAAGTGAGACACTCGAACCTCGTAAAAGTAAAAGAGCAAGGAAAGCTAAATCATATGGTTCTGATTTTCAACTATATTTAGTTATGGGATCAAGAGATCAAATTGAATCTCAATACTCTTACTGTTATAGTATAGAGGAGGATCCAAGAACCTATGATGGAGCAATAAAATCTCGAGACGCTGGTTATTGGAAAGAAGCCATCGATGATGAGATTGGTTCTATTGTGGAAAATAATACATGGGTCTTGTCCGATTTACCACCAGCCGTAAACCTTGGGGTGCAAATGGATCTTCAAAAAGTTAAGATGAAAGTCGATGGAACTATTGACAAGTTTAAAGCTCGATTGGTAATCCAAGGCTTTAGACAAAAGGAAGGGATCGATTACTTCGATACCTATGCACCGGTTGCTCGTATCACTACTATTAGATTCCTCGATAGCTTTCTGGGCAAACCTATTCGTAATCTATTGATCCATCAAATGGATGTCAAAACAAAGCATTCTTAAATGGTGATTTGGAAGAAGAAGTGTATATGAAGCAACCTGAAGGATTTGTTATGCCAGGTAATGAGCATAAGGTATGTAAGTTAATTAAGTCATTGTATGGGCTGAAGCAAGCACCTAAGCAGTGGCATCAAAAATTTGATGAGGTTGTTTTGTCGAATGGTTTTGTATTAAATCAGTCCGACAAATGTGTATATAGCAGATTTGATGAATCCGGTAAAGGTGTAATCATCTCTGTCTATATGTAGATGACATGTTGATTTTGGCACTGACCAAAAGGTAGTTGATAAAACTAAGAAGTTTTTGTCATCAAAGTTTTCGATGAAGGACATGGGAGAAGCTGATGTAATTCTTGGTATAAAGATTAAACGGATGAACAAGGGAATTGCAATATCACAATCTCATTATATTGAGAAAATTCTCAAGAGATTTAATTGTAATAATTGTTCTAAAGTTAGTACTCCCATGGATCCTACTGAGAAACTTGTATCAAATACTGGTAAACCTGTGTCACAGCTCGAATACTCAAAAGCCATAGGCAGTTTGATGTATGCTATGACGAGCACTCGACCTGATATTGCTTATGCAGTTGGAAGATTGAGCAGGTTTACTAGTAATCCTAGTAGACAGCATTGGCATGCTATAACAAGGGTGTTCAAGTACTTAAAAGGTACTATGGACTATGGTTTGTGTTATAGTGGACATCCTTCTATATTAGAAGGTTATACCGATGCTAGTTGGATCAACCAAGAAGATTCATCTTCTACTAGTGGTTGGGTGTTCTTGCTTGGAGGAGGTGCCATTTCTTGGGCTTCCAAAAAGCGCATACGTATTACACATTCTACAATGGAATCCGAGTTTGTAGCATTGGTCGTCTGTGAAAAAGAAGCGGAGTGGCTTCGGAACTTGATATATGAGATTCCATTATGGCCAAAACCGATATCACCAATGTCTATCCATTGTGATAGTGCCGCCACCTTGGCTAGGGCCTATAGTCGATTTATAATGGCAAGTCTAGACACTTGGGTGTCGACATAGTATGATTCGGGAGTTAATCATGAATGGTGTGATATCGCCGAGTTTGTTCGGTCGCAACAAAATTTGGCCGACCACTGACGAAGGGGTTAGCCAGAGACTTGGTAAATAAGTCTGCAATGGGAATGGGATTAAAGTCCATTTAATCCTCTAATTGTGAGATACCCAATTCCCTTCTAATACAACGTTAGAAGCTTGAATTCAATGTGGAAAGCTCGCTTGGAGATTGGAACACATGTTATTATCTTTCCCAAGGTATGTGTTCGCACTGCAAGTAAAGGTTAGGTTGAAGAATATCTTCTTAATAGGTCCTTTGAAAAATTGCAAATGCAGGTGCAAGATTAAAAGGAACTACCTATATGGACATGAAGTTTTGCCGCTTCAAGAAGCTAGGACTTGGCTTCCTATATGTTCACTAATGGATATGGACACATGGCTTGTAAAAGTGTCAAGATTAAACAAAGAGAATTGTACTGAACTTATGTGTATAGTATCTTCAGGTATTCATATGAGTTGACGGGTTCAATCGTTACGACACCCCGATTCTCGAGTATTTGAAATGTGTATTATACTAAGATGAAAATTCAATCGCAAGACATTTTCATTTATGCATTCGTTTGTTTCGTTATTTATAAAGTTTAGTAAATCAAAGGATTACACTAAAATGGAGGGGATTTGTTGGTGATTTTAGTGTCATCAACTTGTTTTATTGTAATGGTGATTTACTAAGAGATCAATGTGATTCGTATTAGACTCGGATACGAGTAAGGGAAAGTGTGGAGTACACACTCGTTTGAGCTAAAACGAAGTCAACCTCGATAAAGAAGTAAAAGTTAAAGGGTAGCACATTTTGCTGATGTGCTCGGCCGAGCAGAGTCCTTGACTCGGCCGAGCAGAGCTTAGCAGATTGGCCAAGTTTCTGGAGTGTCTTGCTCGGCCGAGGCATGTGCCTTGCTCGGCCGAGCAGTATGAACAACACGGCCGTGCAGTTCATAAGACACGGCCGTGCAGCTTGGCAGAATCTCATTAGACATGTGTGCTCGGCCGAGCGAGTCCCTTGACTCGGCCGAGCAGTTCCTGAACAGGTGCCAGTTCAAACTGAAAAGACACATCACTTGGCTAAAGTCATGTCTTTTGGTTATACCCTTTTACTGATACCTCTCCATCTGTATTTATACAGGGATTGATCTCAGTTGTATACACATGAATAACATGAAAAACACAAGTGATACAAAAAATAACGAAAGCAAACAATTCTCAAGTTTTGATTTGTTCTCTTTGCCTAGAAAACAAATTGTGTGATTGTCTTATCCCAATAAAGATTTTGTGTAACCCAGGCATTAAGGGTCGAAATACTTTATTCGGAAAGTGGATTATACACGATTCAATCATATATCCGGCCATAGTATCAAGATCGAGACCCTATTTCCCCTACACTTTCGAGGGTCTCACTTGTTTAGGATATCTGACTTATATATTGGATTGTACCTTGAACACATGCAACAAAGAAAATGAGCACCATTAGAGAGGCGGAGTTTAATCCAGCTCAGACCTTCGGGTGTGAGAGTAAGATTTCTGAGGATTTATAACTGAGAACAAGACTTGAAATGTCTTAGTGAGTTGTGTATTTAGAATTTAGACAATGTAGCTTACAAATGATTATTTGACATTTACCTTGTCCATGGGAACAAAGGTTGATATTTATAGTTTGAAGAAGTTGCTTGATGATGTCACCCCTGGAGGATATCTTTGTCTTTGACCTAGGACACGTGTTCGCGCCTGGTGGACTCTGCCATAAAGCAAGATTTACTGCAGAGGGATGTCGCTGAAAGGACATGTACAGAGGATAGTTGGCGCCACGCCTTATATGCATAGTGGGCGCCTGAGCCACCATTTAATGCGATGGGTACAAGCCGGCTTATTGGTGTCAGCGTAGGTACAGGCTTTCGGCTGACTAGCTTTGGCTTTAATCGAGAGTCTGGTGGAATAACCGGGAGTCCGATATGAGCCCGTGGTCAATATTCATTATTGGGCGCGGTCATGGAGATCGCGGTCATGGTTGGTGCGGGCACCTTACTGACGGTCTGGCTGCCCGCGGTCCTTACTCAGGCTGTCAGCTGTTCGCGGTTTTGACTCTGGTGGTCTAGGATATGTCACGTCATATTTGGCATTTGAACTAGATTGAGCTTTGGATCCGGTCCGATAGATCCCGACTCATCAATATATATGTATATATAATTGTATACGGTGGCGAAATTATTCCGAGTAGGTGCAGAATTACTAATTAAGAAAATAAAAAACATTGCCAACAATGAGACTCGAGGCCGTAACTCCAACTCAAGACCAAAAAACTAGAAATCATGCTTTTCTACCACTCATAAACTACGTGTTCAATCGGTGCACTTTTAGTATATTTATTAAGAAATATGTGCATATATGTAATTAAGAAATAACATTTGTACTATTAATGTGGAATATCATTGGGTGCACCTCCACCCATTGTGGCATGTGTAAATTCGCCCCTATATATATATATATATATATATATATATATATATATATATATATATATATATATATATATATATATATATATATATATATATATAAATTAATGAAGATACAAAAGGCTTCGAAAAGCCATAGAATCAATAGTGATATACAAGGTGCACCGATTGAACACGTAGTTTATGTACCCCTTTTTGTACCCGAGATTTCATGTGTTGAAGATTTTTTAGTGGCATCGATCAAGGAAGACCACACGGGATCAGATTTTATGTACCCCTTTTTGTACCACACCATGTATATGACTGACTAGAGTATCTAATGACTCACAGTTATTAGGGCTGAGATCATGATGATGTCATCTAAACCATAGAATCAATAGTGGTACACAAGGTGCTGTACACAAAAGGTACAGAAGATATGAAGAAATAAAAAGGCAACACTGATGAACACACGCAAAAGCATATCAAATTTGCTAAGAAAAAGGAAATATTATCGACAAAGTGCAGAATCTAGGGAATAAAAGAAGTAATTGTATGCTGCTTTAATTATTAAGAACACGACAATATGAGAAGATTAAATTGTGATGCCATGCATACTGCGAAAACGCGAACAGGTAGCCTTATTTCTCAGGCAGTGTTTTTCTGTTCTTATTTTATTTTTCTTCATTTTCTTACCCTTCACAAGTAAATGTATCTACAAATCCAATATTCTTAATATATACTCCCTTCGACCGCCTGAAAGAAAAGAAAGGGCATTTTTGTATCCTTGCAGGGAATTAAGAAAAGTGATGTAGAAAAGAGAAAAAGTGTATAGTGGAATAAATGTTGTGAGTGAAAGGTGATGTAGGAAAAAGAAAGTGGGGTATGGAATAGTTAGTGGATATTTATTGTGAGAGTATGACAAGTGGGTCCCACAAATAAAGAAGTAATAAAAAACTTTCCATTTTTGGGTTGTGCCCTTTGAATGTGACGCCCAAAAAGGAAATTTGCGCCTCTTTGGGCGGGACAGAGGAGTAAATGTTTTTTTTTTTTTTTTTTTCAGAGGGAGTAAATGCTTGGAATCTTAACACAATTCTTGATCAATGGAATTAAACTTACAATAATATGAAAGAAGGCAAGGAGCCTTCCTCCTTCAAAGTAATACATTACACAAATAAATGCACGAATCTTAGGCAAATTGCACAGACATGAACACACCATATAAGTAGAGGGGAAGTAAAAAAATATTCAAGAACTCAAAGACACTAGCAAAACAATGAGCTAGCTAGCTAGCTAGTTTAGGCACATTTGAATCCAGTTGGGACCTTCTTGCCACAATAGTTAAGCAACAAGCTAAGATCAACAGGAATATTGAGGTTAATTCCCAAGACACCAAGTTTAATGGCAGTACAAAGGCAAACTGCGGCCTCGAGATCGACAAGTCCACCAATGAGACTGCAGCAAGGGGAGGTTGCGGGGGTCCCAACGACTAGGTGCACCAAGTCATTGAGCAAGTTAGCGCAAACGCCCAATTTTAGAGTGTCTTTAGGGCAATGTGGCTTGCGGGGGCTTGGAGGGTGGGGCTTTGGGGTTGACGGGGTGGGGGTCGGGCATTTTGGGGTGGTGTGGTGAGTTGAGGTTACTAAGGTGAAGAAGAGAAGGTTGAGAGTGAGGAGGAAGGCAGCATTAGTCACAGCCTTTGATGCCATTTTAGAAAGGCAAAAATGACTGTTGTTTTTGCTTAATAATAAGAGAGAATTTGTAGGTTGTTTGTGGTGTGGAAGTATGGGAGTGTATTGGGTATTTATAGATGGAAATCATGAAAGAGAAATGATTAAAAAAATAAAAAAAGCCATAAAATTATTGGTAGTACTCAATTCATTACACAGTAAATGTTAGTACTCCCTCCGTTCCAAAATGTTTGTCTCATTTGACTTTTTTGTTGAACTTTGATCACAAATTTATGAGAGATTAATCATGTTCATGAAATTCTAAAAGTTGTTGTTGATAATATTATTAATGGTGAATCTATAGAAATTTTTAGAATTTCATGAACATAATTAAATTTTCATATATTTGTGATCAAAGTTCAAAAAAAAAAAGTCAAATGGGACATATTTTGGGACGGAGGGAGTATATGTTTTTTATCCAAAGTAAATGTTAAATTTTTAAATTAGGGAACATTGTTAGTGCCATTTTACGAAGTTAAAAGTAGTATACAACCAATTAAAATGCAATCCTTAAAGTCTGATCAAATGTAATATTTATTTAATTCAAAACACAATCTTAAAGTCTGATAGTGTAATATTTATTTCTGAACGAAATTAATTTAATAGTGGAACCTATAAACTAGGTAACCATATGGTTATCTAGGGGACGAAATTTAATTTTCGTAGCTAAATAATATACCTACAACTACTACGAATGATATTTCGTTGCCAATACCCTTTAGCGATGTCGCATAGGCGACGAAAACTGGTTCATCTCCAATACTCTTTAGCTACAAAAATCTTAACATTTTGCTACAAACTTTTTCTTAACGAAATCTCATTTTTCTTGTAGTTCATTGATTTTCTAACAAAAATTTTATACTGAAGCATAATCACAATGTGGTACTTAGAAATTTATTAATCATCAAATGAACAAACATACATACTCCTCCCTCCATTCCATTTCAAATTACAAAATGTTGACAAAAAATTTCAACCTAATTACATATTAACCAAAAATTTATAGAACAAATTATAATTCTGATAAAAATCTAAAAATTATTATTAAAAATATTATTAATGGTGAAACAATATTAATATTTATATTTTCATTAGGGTCATCAAATGTTCTATAAATCCCTTGTTAAAATCAATTAAGTTGATCATTTTGGTCAATTTTTTGCAATTTAAAATAGGACGAAGGGAGTATTTATTTTGGACCGAGAAAATTATATTCTCCCTCTTCTTTCCCTATTTTCTAATTTAAATTAAACTGGTTTTGGATGATTAATCCAAGTGGGCACATTGTATTGGAAACATGGTGTATCTTATATAAGCTGGCAAGGCATATGAAGAGATAAGCCTAAGAAAATAACACAGTTTTGGAATTTTCTCATTTTGTTAGTTGTCACTGACCCATATTTTCTCTCTCCTTTATCTACAGTGATTAAGTCCATCTCTTTCATAATCTTGAATTACATACATACATATATATCTATACATGTATATATGTATACATATATATATATATGTGTACAACCACATATAGATACGCATTTCAGTCCTAATCGATCGATCGAGGCCATACATTCTAACTTTACCTACAGCTTGCTCTTGTTTTTTTGGCATTTGGCATTACTACCTATAAGGAAATATTCTATGGTACAAACTTCAGTTTTTTTGCCACTTGCCCTATAATGAATGTATCATGTACACAAGATCAAGTCCATATATATGGACAATCAAACCCACACTAATACGAATCTTGGCAGGAACCAGCTGGAGCAGTCAATTAATTGGTTATGTAAGAGTGATGTAAGCGTCATGTAGGAGGGTTTCCTTGGGGCCAGGAGTATAAGGGGTGCTGACACCCTGATTACTTTGGGCATATTCCGCGATTTACCTCCATCACCATCGAGGGCCGGTGGGCCCGTAACTTAGTCCAAGAAATGGAAACCCGTGGTATCAAAAAAAAAAAATCAAACCCACAATAACATGCATCAATTATATTTATCTGATAAATCTTCGTAATCGATAACCCTAATAATACTCCTTTAAGACTCGACTGGTGGCTGGTGCGACCTTTTTTTTTTTTTTTTTCGAACATAGCCAAATTGATGCATGCAGAAGAAGATAACATTAAGTTATTTGTCGTTCCAAAGCAAGTAAAACTCAAATTATTTTGACGCTAGTACATTTTTTCTTTTATTAAATTTGCCTTAAAGAGTTTGGTCTATAAAACTCATTCTTATATACTCGCTCCGTCCCAAAATGTTTGTCTCATTTGACTTTTTTGTTGAACTTTGATCACAAATATATGACAATTTAATTATGTTCATGAAATTCTAAAAATTCCTATTGATTCACCATTAATAATATTATCAACAACAACTTTTAGAATTTCATGAACATGATTAATCTCTCATAAATTTGTGGTCAAAGTTTAACAAAAAAAGTCAAATTGAACAAACATTTTGGGACTGAGGGAGTACTGTTACTTACTGTACATTAGCATTTATAGTTTGTCTATTCAGAATGATGATTGTTTTTAAATAAAGGATTCCTGGTATATAGGCATATTGTTAGAGATATTATCCCAAATCGTAAATTGACGAACCTTGCTTATAATATATGAAGATCCTGAGACACTCCCATTGACACCAATTGATTTTAAGGTGGAACCTCAGACTTTAAATGGTATCAGAGCAGGTTCATTACACGTGTTAGAGATATTATTTTCGTCTCAAAAAAAAAAAAAAAAAAAAAAAGTCTCGCTTTTATTTTAATGATCAATTTAATTCAGTTTTGACCAAAACTAACGTTTATTTACAATGTAACTCATATATTCCAATAATCAAGCGATGCATCACGGACTTGTACTTAGAATGTCGATTAATGTTAGTGATCGCGCAGGAAAGCGTGCAAAGCTCAGTTCTTGTGTCCAGCAAATGATTGAGCTAGCTCCGGATCTGCACAGCACAAGAAATAAAGGGTGAAACTGCGCCGGGGGTCTTCCGGCAAGCCCCTCCGGCGTGAGAGTAAGATTATGGACTGGAGATATGGTGCAAATACTGTGGAGTGTGCGGGTATGGAAATATGCAGTAAGGCATTACCTTTTTCCATGTTATTACTCTCTTATTTATAGTTGGAAAGGTGGTATTAGGGTTTTCACCAGAACCGTTGGATTGGATTGATGCCACCGGTAGTGGGATCAACTCCATCTCCTAGGTGTGTACACGTGTCGCGCCGTAGGTATTGGTCCCTATGTAAGGACACCGCAACACCCGACATCCGATAAGTAGTTTACCTTATAGAGGAAAGTCAACCCGCACGCCTTTTGTTGTTATTATTGGTTGCATGAATGCACGTGTAACAAGGCACCGTAGTGTGTCCGACATTATCCCAAATTAGCTAATTAACCAAGCTTGTTGAGGAAGCTTAATAGAGGAGACGACCTGGAGCCGTACGTCCACTCGGGTCGTCTCCTCGAGAGGTGACTCGACGAGAGAGTGTTGGTCGCTCAGCCGACGACGTTCTCTCGGACGAGCGCCGGTCCCGCTGAGGGAAGACTCGTCGTTAGATGGGCCTACCTCTCGTCGACGATCTCTTCTTGGAGTGTCGACGAGTTATAAGTCAAACCCTTCCTTACCGATACAATGGCTCGTCGCTGACGGGCTTGGTCGCTCAATGACGACGATTGCCAACCAGTGGTCGGACGGGCCACGACCCAAGGCTCGATCTCGATACTTCATAGTTGGGTCCTAGGGCGGGCCTATCGGGCCCCCAAGCTCGTAGTTAGACGTTGGGCTCGGCCCATCACGCATTATTCCGTTCAGCCGCCCCCAACTCATGGTCGTCTCGACGGGCCAGGAGTTGTCGTTTTCCTCCAAGGTATCCGTACGACCGTCGCCTTGAATTTTTGAATTATGATGACGTGCCGTGATGACGTGGGCGGCCGTGATCCCTCCGTTAATTGACACACGTCCCGCGATGGGACATTCTTCTCGGAAGTGGCGAGGGGTATTTAATGCCCATCATTTCGCCGTTTGGGTTTCCTGTGCATAAACCCTTCATCTTCTCTAAATATAAAAACCTCCTCCCTCCTCCATTACAAAATTTTCACGAACTCGAGCATTGAGAGCAAAGGAGCAAGAGCGATTTCCGGCGACTGGCAAGGAAGAACTCCGAATCGTGCGAACTTTTCCTGGCGACATCGCCAAGCTTCTCCGGGCTTCACCACCGCTTGGACAATCCCGCAGCTTGGATCAGAAACTTCTTTGATCTCCCACCGGCGAACTCATCGGAAAACCCCTCCTCGAACCCATAAACAGGTAATTTTCTTCGTCATTCTTCAGTTCCTGGGTTTTTGTTTGGGGTTTTGCTCAAGGGGACCCAGAACGGTGAGCTTCGAGAGGGGTGTCAAGTTTGGTTTTGGGCTGAATCAACGGTATACAAGTGTGCTGTGGGTGTTTGGAGAGAGATTCCACCGGTTGAGTGTTCATCCATTCCGACAAAGTTTGATTTTGAAAATGAACCTCTAGGGTTTCCACGTGAGGTTCTTGGGAATTTTGAGGAAGGTGACCCAAGAGTAACGCCTTTTAGATCGATGAACGACCTCCCAAATCATATACGAACCAACTATTCCTTGTCCCGTCGTGATTCATCTAGGAACTTGGTTGTAGGGGAATCTAGATTGCCGAGAGATAGGTCGTCGTCTCGAAAATGTTAGACCGATTCCCTTCGTCTTTCCTTGTTTTGTAGACATGGATCACGACGGACGCCCGATCAACCTGTTCAAGAAGTAAACGAAGCCGCACGAGTGCAGGAAATACTAGAATTGTCGACGCCTTCCACACGGGTGTACGAGTAGGAAGCAATGAACGAGACTTCGGGGCGGTGGTGCCTCGGGGATCGGGCAATCACCAAGATCGTGGCCGCGACAAAGGGAGACGTAGCTAAGCTGTTTCATAGATTCCCTTCGAAGCTCGTTCGTAGTGCATGCCAACAACTACAAGCCGGAGTATCTTAGCCAGAGGGAATATGAGCCTCGTAGACAAACTCTTCACCAAAGAAGAAGAAAGTTGCTTTCTTCTATAAGCGCTCGAGCTTGGGTCGAGATTGCCCTTAGATCCCTTTATCAACGAAGTTTCTTGAAGATTCTCAAGTTGCGTGCCGATGGAGTTGAGCGGCAACACGGTTAGGGTTTTATCATGCTTCATCGTCGTTTGTAGATTCCTTGGCTACGAGCCATGCAACAAGGTATTCCGTCGGCATTATCGGACCAAACGATCTACGAAGAATGGGAAGTCCGTCGTAAGCGTGTCGTGTATCCGAAATGTCCAGGGTTTGTTTCTAGATACCCAAAATAAAGTGTACTACTGGGACAGCCACATGATCTTGGTGGAGAGCCGGTTAGGATGGCAATTTCCATGGCCTCGAGAATCGTGATTTTGTTACCGACGATCGTATTTCAAGCTCCGTGGCCGACGAGCCGAAAGGAAAGATCGACGATCCGTTGAGTCATGGATGGGTGGCGTTTGAGAACATTGAGGCTTCTCACCGGAGGTACATAAGGGCCGGCATTATGGGTAAGCCGTCGAAGGGCCCCGATCCCTTAGTGAAGATAGACCTAGACCCCCGTTATCCAGCCTGGGTCGTTCACGACGACTTGCAGTGGGGAAGACAACCGTATTAATCGCGCCGGGGCCCGCCTTGACCATCCTCAAGAGCTTTGTGAAAACCTTGAGATGTCTGGGGTTGGGTTCTCAACACTGCGTCTATTTATTTTGATAATATGCCTATATGTCTCGTCGTGTATGATCGAACTTTTTCATTTTTTACTTGGCGCTTCTTCCGAAAAGGATATCCAGCTCATCGAGAAGAAAGTTGCGAACATGAGTGAAGCAATCAGACCCGCCGTGCGAACCAAGGCCAGGAAAGATAGGGCGACGTCCAATGCCATCTGTGGCCTGGCAGAGAATCAATGCAAAGAGGAATGATGAAGCTTCCTAAGGATCAACCCGCAGTGCCATTCCTCTAATTGAAAAAGAGGTCGCCGCCGGAGGCCTAAACACCGGAGGTCGTCAATCCTGTGGTCGACGGGCCGGAGAAGGAGGTTGGAGTTGAATCTGGTGCCGCCGCTGCCAATGCTGAGGATCAATTGATCGTCGTCGAGGGTGAGCACGTTAACCCTGAGGACGTAGGAAGTTCTGATTCCAACCATGAGGTCGTCGAAGGAGGGAGCCATGTCTCCAGGAAGAGGAAAAGTCACTCGCTCGGCCTCGGGAGAGAGAAAGGCAAAAGGAATAGAGCCGACAACGACCCCAAGAGTCCCTCCGACCCATCAACTCCTCAAACCGAAGCTCCCGGCTCGTCTTCCGAAGTGCTTACTGCAGAAAAGGCTCGCCACGGCTACCAAGTTTGGTAAGGTTCCTCGTATAGCCGGGGTTCCTTGCTTGGCAAGAAGTGGTCCCGCTCTTCTTCCGGGGACGGCCTTGACTAAGAGGGGTAAGGATGCTGATCTTGTAGGCCAAATGAGGAAGGCTAAGATGAGTCCGACGACCTATCACGCTCGCTTCGGGCTGATGCAGACGGAGGTAATTTAGTTGCTTTTTTTCTCGTTTATCTCGTCACTTTATACTTGGGAAAATGATAATCCTTTTCGATTGCAGATGACGTCGATGATGGAGGCAATGACGGCGGACTTCAAGGCTTGCTATGACGCCGAGATGAAGGAAAATGAGCAATGATTTTGTCCGTCGGAGCCAAGGAAGAGGCCGAGAAGAAGTTCAAGGAAGCCGAAGAAAACATCATCCAGCTCACCGCCGCCATGAGTCGTTGATGGCTCGAAGAATGGGATATTGAAGGAGGTGGAGACGGCGAAAGCTGAGAAGGCCAAGCTCGTAGAAGATGGCAAGATTTTAACGACTGCCCTTCGTGCTGCAGAGGGTAAAGTGACCAAACTGACAACTGACTACGAGTGTTCTTAATCAAATTGAATCGATGAGGGCCGATAATCAAGCGGCTTTGGCCGACGCAAAGTTGGATGTCATGGAACAATTCAAAAGAGGTGGTGAATTTTCCAAGATCGTCACTTGATAAGGCCAGCCGCTTCTTCCAAGACGGCAACCAAACATTTAGCCCGTGAGGATTCTTGCTGATCCGAAACTAAGGGTCTTTTGTCTACGAGGAAGGCGCCGACCTTTGCACCGAATTGCCACATGACGAAGAAGCTCGTCTAGTTCATCCTTTAGTTCCCTTCAATGACAACGATTTACTCATTATAAGAGAAGACGACGAAAAGGCTGGGAGGGACGAGTGGCCGGTTCCCGTAGTTGACCCCAAGAATTTCGACGCCTATTTCAAACATTTCGTCGAGGATGCCCCAGACCCTGATGCAGCTCCGTCTAATGTTGGTGTTGACCCCCAGTGATCATTTGATTTTTATGAGATCGTTTGTAATGTCCCAAACAATGTTGAGTTTTTGGTGGTGGTTCCAAACAATTATCTCAAGACAATTTTTAATGTTTGTAATGTAGCTGACCTGTTTCCTCGTTGTTTAGAGGGTCGTACAATGTTTGTTTCATGTTTTAAGTTATTTAATGCCTTTGTTTTCTCGTTTGTTAATACCGTGTTAACATAGATAGCATGTGATAACCTATTGGACGAGTAAGTTTGAGGACAAGTGTGAGTAGTCGTCGTTTTATGACCAGAACTTGGTTCGTCCTAATATGGTCGACCTTTGTTCAAACTTGTATTTTCTCAACTCCTCAATGGCTCGTAGGAATAGTATGAAGGTCAATAGATTTTTGTTCGTAGACAAAGTTCTATAGACGAGTCATCTATACCGTTATAGCGATCGACGAAGTCTGGCTACGTCTAACCTTTATACTTGGTTAAAGTAGATGTATTCGACGAAGTGCTTCAACCTTTATACTTGGTTAAAGTGCTAGAATTTGTGTAGTAGAAAATCAACAAAGCGACGATCTTTCATAAATAACTTTCTAGTAAACAACGAGCTACTGGGATTTATAGGTATCCCTTACAATTTCCCAAAAACTTCAAATTTTTCCAAATTACATAAGGAACCACAAGGTAGGTGCCCTAAGGGCGCTGGATGTTGTCGACGACCTCAAAAGTAGTATTTCATTAGGTGGTTGGCGTGCCATGGATGCTTGAGACTTTCACCGTTCGGCTTTGCAAGGCGATAGGTTCCCTCTCTGACCACACTTGTGACAATGTATGGTCCTTCCCAATTGGGGGAGAGTTTGTTTTGATGGGCTTTGAGTCCCGTTGCTTCAATCTTTCTTAGTACATGGTCACCGACCTTAAAGAACCTTCTCTTCACCTTCTTGTCGTGATAAGCCTTGGTTTTCTTTTTGTAGTTCTCCATCCTTAATTGGGCATCCAATCTCCGTTCGTCTACGAGGTCCAGATCGACTCGTCGGCTGTGGATGTTCTTTTCTACCTCGTACAAAGCAACTCGGTCCGTCGGCGGTGAAGTTCGGCGGGGGCCATGGCCTCTGAGCCATAAGCCAAAGCAAATGGGGTTTCCCCAGTAGGCCCCGGGTGGTTGTGCGGACAGCCCGAGAGGCGAGGGTAGTCCGTCCAACCATCTTGTATCTCTTCCTTCCAGATTTTTGCACAAGGCAGATAAGACGAGTTTATTGGCTGCCTCAGCTTGCCCGTTGCCTTGGGGGTAGGCGACGGACGATTTGGAGTGTTTGACGCCCATCCTGTTCAATTCCTGCTCGAATTTTCTTGAAAAGCGTAGGCCGTTATGCAGCGATCACCCTTGGGATTCCGGCGACACCATATTGAGTCATGAATGAAGCTTAGGGCGTTGTTTTGATAATCTTGTTCAAGGCCTTGGCCTCCACCCACTTTGAAAAGTAATCACCCGCTACGATCACATATTTGACTCCTCCCTTGGCCGGCGGAAAAGGCCCAATCAGATCAACACCCCACATATCAAACGGCCAGGCAGCCAATACAGGGGTTTGCTCAGTTGTAGGCAGCTTGGGGAGGTCGGCGAAACGTTGGCAGGTGTCACACTTTTTCACAAATTGTTTAGCGTCTTCACGAAGGTGGGGCCAGTAGTATCCCATGGTTATGATTTTATCAGCCAGTGTACGGGCCCCAGGATGGCCTCCACATTCTCCTTGATGCACTTCGAACAGCAATTGAACGACCTTGTCTGGATGAACGCACTTCAGCAATGGCCGGGTAATGGATCGTCTGTAGAGCTCTCCTTCGACGACCGTAAATCTGGCCGACTTCCTCTTTACTTGTCTTGCCGAGACCTCGTTCGTTGGCAACTCCTCCCGTTCAATGAATGCCTTTAGTTCGTCGATCCAACATTTTGGGCCGTCTCCGATGCAGAGGACCTTCACCCGTTCATAAGCTGGCTGATCTAAATAGGCCAAGTGATGGCCATGTTCGTCCTCAGGGAGTTGGTCCGTAGCTAGCTTTGAAAGTAGGTCGGCGTGCTCGTTGTTTTCTCGAGCGATTCTCTGTATGGCCCAAAATTCTAAACCTTGTATCAATTCTCCGACCAACAGGTGGTACTTCTGCAGGGTGGAATCGACGACGTGATAATCTCCTCTCACTTGGTTCACGATCAATTGAGAATCACAATAAGCTGCAATTTTTGTAGCTCCAAAACACTTTGCATATTCAATGGCTGCTACGAGTGCCTCGTACTCGGCCTGGTTGTTTGATGCTTGAAACTTGAACCTCAAAACTTCTTCAAAAACTGTCCCGCTTTCTGGCTCAACAAGAACGATCCCTGCTCCGCTCGGATTCTTGGTTGCGACCCGTCTCGAAAAGATTTTCCAACATCCTACGGGCAAAACTAACTCCGCTTTGTTCGGCGACCTCCTTCCCCTTGTTCGTGGCCGTGGCTTCCTTTGATCGTCGTCGATGGTGAATGCCGCTTCAACCCGTGAAGTCTCAAGCCAATGATTGAGCTTGCGGGGTCTTCCTCGTCCTATACTCTATATCGAACTCGGTCGGCTCAATACTCCAGTTGAGAAGACGACCGTGAAGCTTTCGGGACGGTGCAAGATTTTGCGCGGTGGGCATTTGTATATACGACGATGGGATGAGCGGAGAAGTATGCTCGTAGCTTTCGTCTTTGTAATGACGAGAGCGTAAGCGATCTTTTCCGCGTTAAAGTAACGGGTTTCAACATCGACAAAGCTTTGCGACGTAATAAACCGGCCTCTGTGTTCCTCCTTCCTCCACGACCAATACGGCGGCGACGGCCTTATCACTCGCCGAGAGATAAACGTAAAGGTCTTCCCCTGCTACGGGGCTTTGGAGGAGTGGTGGGGAGCCAAGATATTCTTTCAACTGTTTGAGAGTGGGAACATTCGTCCGTCCATTTGAAGTCCTTTGCACCTCGGAGAGCTTTAAAAACGGGAGTGATCTCTCGGCGAGACTTGGCAATAAAACGACCTAAGGCCGCTACTCGTCCATTTAGGCGCGAACCTCCTTGATGCTCGTAGGTTCGGCCATATCCATCAAAGCCTTGATTTTCTCGGGATTGGCTTCGATCCCCGTGAGAGAGCATAAATCCTAGGAACTTGCTGCAGCGGACTCCGAAAACGCATTTAGCCGGGTTGAGGACCATGTCATTGGCTCGTAGGTTGGTGAATGTTTGTTCTAGGTCGTCGACGTGCTTCCTCTTTTTGATTTGACGACCATATCATCAACGTACGCCTCCAGATTGTCGTCGATCTGGTCCTTGAACACCTTATTTATCATCCTTTGGTAAGTGGCACGGCGTTTTAAGCCCAAAAGGCATCTTCGTATAAACGTAAGTTCCCGCCGCCCGAAAAACATTTCGAATGTCCTCCTCAGCCATCTTGATTTGGTGATAGCCGGAGTAGGCATCAAGAAAGCTCAGAGTAGTATGGCCGGCTACAGAATCGACGAGCTTGTCGATTCTTGGCAAGGGATAACTGTCCTTGGGACACGCCATGTTCAGATCAGTAAAGTCAACACACAATCTCCACTTCCCATTAGGTTTCTTCACAAGAACCACATTGGCTAACCAGGTTGTGAACCCAGCGTTCACGATGATTCCGGCACTTAGCAATTTCTCAATCTCCTGCTTTATAGCAATCTCTTTTCGATTGAAAAAACACGACACCTTTGCTCCTTGAATTTCATAGTAGGATTCACCCCAAGCCTTGTGAGCGCCACGTCTTCTCTAATGCCTTTCATATCTTCTACTCTCCAAGCGAAAACGTCGAGGTTTTGTTTGAGTAGGGAGATTATCTCTTCCCTCTCCTCGGTGCACATGAGACCCCGGTTTATTTTACGCTCGGGATAGTCCGGGTGGATGACTAGTTCGAGTAGCTCGTCTGCTGGCTTCATCTCGGGTGCGTCGTCCCTAAAATCCATGGACTCAATGACGATCTCCTTAATTTTCCTTCTCGCTTACGGTGTCGGATCCGGTACCTCGTCGTCAATCGGCTTGTCCAGGTCGGCCCCGATTCTTGGGCGGCGAAAGGTTGTGTTTACGCGGCTTTGTCGTTCAAGAATACTTCGGCCAAAATTTACGGATTTTCGACGCACTTGATCGTTGAGACATTGGCGTACGAGGTCGTCGTTTCTTTGATGGATTTTGAGAGCTTCACATTGTGATTTGGGTCGTCGATTTCGATAGTCCGTTTCGCCTTTAGCACGTGCTCTAGGAATGCAGGGCCGTCCCAACACACATCCGACTCCGCACGTGAAGGAAATTTAACTCGTTGATGGGGAACCGAGGAGACGATCCCCAAAGCGGATCGACCCGGCCTGGCCAAGGATTGCATGATAATCACGACGACGTCGATCACTATGAAGGTTACGGTCTTGATTGTTCTCGAGGGGTGTTCTCCGATATCAAACGAGAGGCTAATTTGGCCTTTCGCATCTACCCGATGATTGGTGAATCCTCTAGACGACCTAAGTAAGGACTTAGGCGACTGTCAGGTAGACCCATTCGTTGGTAGACATTGTAAAATAAGATATCCTTGGCTGCTCCAGTATCAATCAAGATTCTCCGTGACTCACAATTATCAATGAAACCAGGTATGACTAAGGTTTGTTGACGAGCTAATGGGTTGGCTGGAAGCTCGTAGGGAAAGAAACTTATGACGTCGTTTGGAATTTCTGATTTCTGGGGGACGTGCGGGGCCTTCTTTAGATGGTAGATGACGCTCTTAATCTGGTTCTTGCTCGTCTCCTCGGAGATCACCGGGACCATTCTTGGGTTCCTGCGGGGGTCGTCGTTAGCGATCCAGGTTGTGGCCGGCTGATGGTCCTTCCTTATATATTCCTCCAGTCGCCGGCGTCGATCCATCTTTGAATGATCTTTTTCAAACTAAAACATTCCTCGGTGTCGTGCCCCTTGTCCTGTGGTATTCACAATACTTGTTCATGTTCTTCTTTCCCTTCCCGTTAGGGTTCATCTTCTAGGGCCGAAATCAACGTTGCTCAAAATTTACGCTCTGGAAACGGTAAGTGGAGTGTACGACTCGGAACTTTTCCGCTTTCACTTTGTTCTTTCCTTTTTCTCCGCCCTTATCCTTTTTGGACTTCGTCGCTTCGGCCTCGTCCACGAGACTTTCCCTCTCTTTGTAACTTTCTTTCTTCGGCCTCAGCGACGGCTTACGCCTTGGCATAGAGGTCTTTGCGAGACTTGGCCGGGTGGACTTGGAGCTCGTAGTCCAGGGTAGAGGAAAGGACGCCATGTCTGAAGCAATTTATTATTTCTCTATCGGTTAGATCCTCATCAATTTGATCTACCAATTTCTTAAACCTCTTGAAGTAGTTCATTGAGCTTTCGGTAGTTCCTTGGGATATGTTCTTTGAGGTCGTTGAGCATCTTACGACGCTCTCCCGCCGTAGCAAACCTTCCTAAAAACTTCTTCCTCATCTGTTTCCAAGATTCAATACTCCCCTTTGGTAGGCCTCTAAACCACCTCAAAGCAGCGTCGACCAACGTGCTCGTGAGAGCCTTGCACATGACGTCGTCGTGGCCAGAAGCTTTTGCCACCACGTACATCTGTGCCTCAAGGTGTTGTATGTGGTCTATGGCGCTGGTAGAGCCGTCGTATTGCTTAAGGTCGGGTAGTTTAAAGCCTGGTTCCGGGGGTCCGGTTTCCAACGTCCAGGGAGCAAGGGGATTTATAGTGCCGCCGTCGTCATCAGAGTCGTCGCTGTCCACTTTATTCCTTTTGTTCCTCAACTCTTCCACTTGACGTTTCAACCTCAAAAATTCTCTCATGTCTACCTCTCTGCTTAGGGCCGGTGCAGGGGATCCTATCTTGATGGGGCCCCCGGGTAACGGTATTAGACCGTTGCCTCTCGGTGGGGGCAGGCCGTCGTGAGATGGATCGTCCCCTATAGCTGGGAGGTGGAGACGACCTATAAGATCTGGAAACCTCTCGTTCATGACGTGGAGATCGAGTTCTCTCTCTTTGGCTCGGCGCCCGTTCATTTCTTAACGACGGAGTCTGTAGACGACCCCGGACGACTTGATTCCGGATAGCTTCAAGATTTTCGACGACGAGCTCCCTGTGAGGCTCTGCTACCTCAGCTCGTCGCTGCTGTTATCGGGCTCCTTGGCTCCGTCTTTCATTGATATGTTCCCTTAGGTCAAGCTGGGGCACAACTCGCTCGTTTCCAGTGGCAGTCCCTTCACGACGACCAGCATTCTCTCTCTGGTTTCTTCTCCTCCTTCCTGACGAGATTGTTTGATGGGATGCCTGGGGAGCTTGAGGAGCGGCCATGTGGATTAGCTCGTCCTGGATTTGCAAGAACTCCCTGAGGGCGTTAGCTCTCTCGACGAGGAAAGCTGCTCTGTCGAGATTAGGGTTAGAGGGACCTCCTGTATACCTTGCAGCTGTCTCAGGCCTCCTTTCTAGTGGGGGTCTCCTCTGGCGCTCAGCAGCAGGCCTTTTCTCCCTTCTCCTGGCCGTTTGAAGGCCTGTATCGTCAACCATCCCCTCGACCTGGTAACCACGAGGTTAGGGTTCCTAGGTGGCGAGGGTGGTCTAGGATTTTCTTCTTTGAGGAGGAGGTACTCCTTCATCTCCCAGGTTGATTCTTGTTTGTATGACCATCGGACACCATTTTTCCAAAGCTGCTCATTTGTATTTACGTAGGCGAAGATCACTAACACGTTCCCGCAATGGAACCAATCGATCGCGCAGAAAGCGTGCAAAGCTTCGGTTCTTGTGTCAAGCAAATGATTGAGCTAGCTCAGGATGCAGCGGCCTGAGAAATAAAGGGTGAAACTGCGCCGGGGTCTTACAAGCCCCTCCGTGAGAGTAAGATTATGGGTGGAGATATGGTGCAAATCTTGTGGAGTGTGCGGGTATGGAAATATGCGGTAAGGCATTACCTTTATCCATGTTATTACTCTCTTATTTATAGTTGGAAAGGTGGTATTAGGGTTTTCACCGAGCAGTTGGATTGGATTGATGCCGGTAGTGGGATCAACTCCATCTCCTAGGTGTACACGTGTCGCGCCGGTATTGGTCCGTACATGTAAGGACACCTTTGCAACACCCGACATCGATAAGTAGTTTACCTTATAGAGGAAAGTCGGCACACGCCTTTTGTTGTTATTATTGGTTGCATGAATGCACGTGTAACAAGGCAGGCTTGGTCTGACATTATCCCAAATTAGCTAATTAACCAAGCTTGTTAAGGAAGCTTAATAGAGGAGACGACCTGGAGCTGTACGTCCACTTGGGTCGTCTCCTTGAGAGGTGACTCGACGAGAGAGTGTTGGTCGTTCAGTGACGACGTTCTCTCTTGGACGAGTGCTGGTCTGCGTCGAGGGAAGACTCGTCGTTAGATGGGCCTACCTCTGTCGACGATCTCTTCTTGGAGTGTCGACGAGTTATAAGTCAAACCCTTCCTTACTGATACAATGGCTCGTCGCTTGGATGGGCTTGGTCATTCAATGACGACGATTGCCAACCAGGGTCGGACGGGCCATGACCCAAGGCTCTGATCTGATACTTCATAGTTGGGTCCTAGGGTGGGCCTATTGGGCCCCCAAGCTCGTAGTTGTACGTTGGGCTCGGCCCATCACAGATTATTCCGTTCAGTTAGTATTATTAGTAGTCCATCGTTAAGTAATTAAATCATATAGATTAAAAACAACAATTATATAATCACTATTCATAATTTTCAGATTCATTAGCTTGGTACGATACGATAACGCGGAGTTCTTCCCTATTCTCTGTCTCTATCACGGGGGAATCCGTCAAACACAAAACAAGTTGCCATAACTAGCCGAGATGTCACCTTCTCTGGTTTTCTTTAAGATCATAATTATATCCCAATGTTAATTTACTGTACAAATATTCAAATTATCGAAACACTAATTATGCTTGATAATCTTATTGCAAATAGGTTGAACTGAGTTTGAACTGTCTCATTTGTTTATGAGCTGAGTTGAATCTCGAGCTCAAAATAACTTGCAGATTACTATACCGCGTACAATTATTGATGAGCTGAGTTGAATCTCGAGCTCAAACCGAAATGCAGATTACTCTCTCCTATCCTATATGTGTAAGTCTGCAATGCTCATCAACTTGCGGATAGAGTCTTGATCAAGTGAAATCATTATATGCCTTATAAAGAGTTTGTTTGTTAAATTGCCAAGTTTATAGTTTGCCTTGAGTTTATGCCTTAAAAGAGTTTGTTCGTTAAAGTGACTTGTAGCAGTAATGTATAAACTAATAAAGCACCTTCCTTAAAAACGTTAACTAGTCAACTGCGACATTTATTCGGGAATAACAAATATAGCTTGCCTATAACAACAGAGAAGCTCATGGCCTTAATACTAAATTTTCAGAATGATGATTGTTTCCTGAATAAGGAAATTTGTAGCGTATATAGGTCCTGGCAACCATAAGACTTGTCGATTAAACATACGGGAAAAAAAAAAAAAAAAAAACAGAATAATTGAAAGATAATCTCACTTTAATTTTAGTGATCAACTTATTTTTTTTTTTTTTTTTACCAGGATTAACATTTATTTACAATGCAACTCATATATTTCAATAATCCATTGATGCTTCACGGATTTGTACTTAGAATGTTGATTAATATCAGTATTATTGGTCCATTATTAAGTAAATTAATCATATAGATTCAGAACGATAATCATATAATTACTATTCATAATTTCGGATTCATTAGCTAGGTAGGTACCAAGGCGGAGTTCTTATCTATTTCTTTTCTATTGTCGCTATCACCGGGGACGCGTCAACACAAAACAAGTTGCCATAACCATAACTAGCCAAGATGTCACCTTCAATTCTCACTGGTTTTCTTCAAGATCTATGCATCCCAATGGTAATTTACCGCAAAATTATTTGAATTATCGAAACACTAATTAATGCATGCTAATTTTATCTTGCAGCTAGAAAGGAATGTTACCGATCATATCTGAGAATGGCCGAGAGTTCTATCTCAGTTGATATCCGATGTTCATTCTTACACGATAGGTAGGGGTTCAAACTTCACCAATGCAATTTTGAACACTTACATGTACACTTGTGTAAAAGATTAAGCCATTTATTAAAAAAATAAAAAAATCATCGAGCACGTGACTGCAAAATAATTTCAGCCTCCTTGAGAAAACCCGTGATTCAAGACACTATTAATCATGCTTTACTTGACTCTGTGTTCTTTCTTTTTAACAATAATGGCACAACTTTGACAGGACTGTCCACCATATTATTAAAAAAGAAAAGATACTATTTTATCCGTCCCAAAATAAATGTTTAAAAGAGTACTCTGATTTTTATTTTTTATTTTTTTTTTCGGGGCACGAAGCCACTTGAGAATTGAGACACCTATGATCTATCAATTCGAGCATTTAAATTAAACTTTGTTGATCTGGCAAACAATTTTTCTTTCTCGAGTTTTTTCCGAAATAATTCCGCGGTTACGAAGATAATGTTTGGGAGCCTAGCAAGTAGAGCGACAACCACGTCTCAATTGGACCACACCATTCATGCATCACAGCGTTAAAAAGGGACAACCATAAAAGATTTTTGTAATTGCTTGAAAATAAAATGACAAATATGTACGTTTATTATCCCTTTTTTGTGAAACTAACTTTAACACAAATGCGTTGACTTGAGTTGACTTGAGTTGATGAGAGAGAGAGAGATGTGTGTGTTTGGAAGTTGATATGTACGTGAATTTTTGGAACTTGCAACAATCAACTAGAGAGAAAAAGAAAAATACCTTTTTCCTTCCTACACCTAAAGTACTTTAAGTTTTACCTTCTCGTTCGTAAACAATTATTTTTTACTTAAGAATCCCTAACCTATCGTTTTAATGATAATATAATCCCTCCATTTAACCGTCGTTTAAAAATCCGTTAAACTCGCTGATGTGTCAGTGATATGACATTTTTGCTTACGTAGATCATCAATAGAAAATGTTTGCTAATGTAGATATTTGAAGGATAAAATTGCATAATGATAAACTAAAGGGTTTAAATCAAAAAATTTCAACATAACCACCAACAACCATCATAGTTAACACCATCTACCATACCTCAAAACCAACATCAACCTCATCATCATCATCCTCCACCACCACCATCAACCTTAACACCATCACTATCCCTGTCGCCACCACCACCCCTGTCACCACCACCATGTCACCCCTTAAGTGTAGCTGAACTGAATGTTCATTAATTCAAGAGGCCTGACCATATATATTAAAAGGCTTCGCATTTGTCAGATTAAGAAAATCATAGGATTGCAAATGTTGTCTTGAAAAGAACCAGAACCAAAAGGGTGCTAAAATCAGAACAACAATTTTCAGTTATTTTGTTCAAGACATAGGCTTCAGAGACAGGCAGAGATGTTCCGTTATTTCTTTTTAAACTCCACAATGCAAAACAAATACACAGAAGACAACTGACGAAGAACCAGATACCTAAGGTTCTCCGCCGAGCTCCACTCTCAGGTTGTCATATGGGTATACCTTTGGCGCCTGCAGAAGAAAAGAGAAATATCATCAACAAGGTGCAGAATTTAGGGACTAGAAAAAACTAGGAAAAATTGCATCAAAAGTACCCCAACTATAAGGGTACTTTGGATTTCATAGTCTAACTCATTTTTATTGCATTTGACATACCTGAACTATTTTTTAGTTGCATGCATGGTCTCTCGGGACATCCAATTTTTTGATTATTTTTCTGTTTTACCCTTTAAGATAAGGTCACATGCACGGCACATGTCTATTTAACTTGAAAAAAAAATTCAAGTTAAATAGACATGTGCCGTAAACTTTCTTAAAGGGTAAAACAGAAAAATAAATACAAATTAAAGGTAAAAAGTTGTGAAGGTTCTAAGTGTAAATCTAAAAAGTAAAAGGTAGATTAAATTAAACTAAAAGGGGTTAAGTTTATTAAATTAAAAAAAAAAATAGAAGAACAAAAAAGAATATAAAATTATTTTCAAAAAAAAAAAATCTAACACATTTTATTTCATAAATTTTATATTATCTTATAATCTACTTCAAAAAAAAAAATAGTGATAACAATCATCCCTCTTTTGCAGATCCCACATCTGAAGCCTCCAAGATTTGCACGAGCTCCCCTCCTTCAACAGTGGTCAACAATATCCCACGGACCCACTCTCTTCTCCATCCCAACCTCCATGTCTAATCAACATCCCCATCTCCATCCCCACCTGGATATTCTTCAATTTCTTATCCTACTAGTTCAAATCAATTCAAGGCAAGCTTAACCGGTGCTTCAAGAACAAGACAAAGCCTACTAGAGCTTTTCTGTATCAGAAAAATCCCAATTTCGTTTCTAAACAATTGATTCAAGATGAAGAAATCAGACATCTTGTCATCTAAATCCATAATTTCTTCCCAAAAATTCATCAGAAATGAATCAATGTTCAGTTTCTCCACCCGATCGGCTGGGTCAAGTTCACCAGATTTGCATCACCGACCCGAGTCACCATTGTACCTCAATTTCTCAGTGTCCATATTGGGGTCTTTTCTAAAGGCAACAATATTGGTTAACAGGAGCAACTCCATTGTTTAACCAAAAAGTCCCATAGATGGGTACGAACCTGGATGGATGGCATAATCTATGCTAATAAGAAATTAAACTATTCAATTTGGAAGGAGAGAATAATCTGAGTTTTTGTTTTAAAATTAAATTGGGGGTTTTCTATTTGAACAGAGAGTGGGTTTTGAATGACGATGATGGAATAGCTGAAGAAATTTTTGATAATGTTGCTGTTGAAAGCGAGATGAAGAAATAACAGTAGTATGGATGTTTAAATTATATATATTTATTGTGGGTTTTATATTTGTTAAATGATATTGAGAGATTGTTGTCTTCTTCAATCTGAAATGGTGTTGATGGGTTGTTATTGTTTTGAATATGAAATGGGGACGATGATGATAGTTGAATGGTGGGGTGGGTTGGACGGTGGTGGTAACGTGGGGCAATCTGTGAGGGTGGAGGGGGAGGGATTAGGGAGGATTTGTTTTTTTTTTATTTAAGCCCTTACAGTTTAATTATAACAAAAAGCGCCCTTTTAATTAAAATTTTAGTTTACCTTTTAATTTTAGTATTTTACATCCAGAACCTTAAGTGTTCAATTTATTGATATCCCTACTTTATCCTTAAAAATAAGATCATGTGCATTGCACATGACCATTTAACTAGAAAAAATGGATGTCTAACCCTAGGTACCATGGATGAAACTAAAAGATAGTTTAGGTATGATAAATGCAACAAAAAAGAATTTAGGTATGAAATCCACAGAACCTCAATAGTTGGGGTACTTTTAATGCAATTTTTCCACACAAAAAAAAAAAAAAACCAATTCTATGTTAGCTTTATGAAGACCTAACAAATTGAGAAGATAAAAGTTATGGCATACTGAGAAAACGGACACATGTAGCCTTGTTTCTTTAAGGCAGTGTTTTTCTCTTCTTGTTTTAGTTTGTTCTTTGTTTTATTTTTTGGAGAACTGTTGCTCAATCAATTGGTAAATTTAGAATTCTGCCCAACAAAAAAAATGTCTTCTGAAGTGGGGTAGATTTACGTTAACTCGTACTCCATTTAGGAAAACTTAATTTGGGCTTCTATAGTATACATTCTGCTTATTTCATTGTACGTGAACTAGAATCGTACCAAAGCAAGTAATTGTTAAGGAAGAAAAAGCGATGCTGATATAAAGACTGTTTTAGGAAAATCTGCTTAGAAGTTTTGAGGTGCCTATAAAAGCTAAACTTGACATGGGGAAAGCCTTACCATATTTGACCAAAGCTTCGATTAACACTATATTAGGAAGAACAATGTGAATATTCTTCATCTTTTTCTATCCTTCACATGACATGATCAATGAAGTATTTCCTGTACTTGATTTATTGCTTTCATTAACCAAATCTTTTATTGACTAAATCCATCTCTAGATTTTTTTTTTGTATATTTTACAAAAGGTGATGAATATTTTCTTAATATGAAATTTCTACATCATTGGCTCTTTAAAATATCTAAAACTGAGTTATTGAATCCCTCTTCATCTCTCTCTCTTTTTTTTTTTAATTCTTATAACCTTCAACATCTTTCTATAAAGAATCTTTCTGAATCTCATCCCCCAATTTTTTAGGAAGGGGGGGGGGGACATGGAATAAGTATTAGTCTTATTGATGGATTGCTTTGTTGAGCTAAAGTGAATTAATGAGATAGTCAAGGATTAAGTCTTTGTCGCTAATGCTCAGGGTGCTTTCTGTGTTTTACGGCGGTCAACTAAAATGATTATAGGTAGGTCAACCATAGATCCTACGGCTGACTTCATTGGCCGTATTTGAGACCAATGTGGAGTAAACTAGTACTCCCTCTGTCCCTAAGTGAATGTCCAAATTTCATTTTAAGGAACACTCTGAAAATGGATTCATTTTATACATTTTAATGGCAGAGATGCATAAATATTATTGTTATCCACTTTCTAAACATTTAGTTTTACAACAATAAAATGAATAGCACAAAAAAATTGGTAAAAAAACACTTTGGGACAAAGTTTTTTACAAAAAGGCATTCATTTTGGGACAAAAATATCTTCAATTGGACATTCATTTAGGGATAAAGGGAGTACTATTTTGATCTGTTCACATTCTTGTCCCCAATTTTTTTTAATAAACCATTGACTAAACCTGCAAAGTGATATAAGTACATGATTCATGTTGGAAAAACAGCTGAATACAGACCAATCGTGGATAAATAAGAGGCTTAAAACCTCTCCAGTCCATAAACTTAGGTCCTAGACTTAGAATCTTAGGTTCTTCATAAGTTCCCTAATAAACGGAGCCACAGAGGTGATTGCTCTCATTTTCACATCAGAGTCCACTCGAGTGTAAAGGTTGGCAATCCATATTTTCCAGACAATCAACTTTCTATTTAGGTTATTCATACGCAATTCACTCCTAAACCTTATCCATATAATAACTAGCAGCTTGTAAATGCCAACATGTTTTTGGAAAAAAAAAAAGGTCGGGTCAAGGCAAGTTGGATGCATAACACACTCCAAAATCTATAACTTGGCCCCAATAGATTAACCTATAAACTTAAAATCTAGGTATTTCCTTAATCTCGCAGGTAAAATTGGTCTGGAAACTCTCATTTCACACATAGAGGGTCCACATGAGGTCCACACGTGATAATCTACCACGACAATCTTGTTTCACATCACAGGTGTACATTCCAAATTACAGACAGCAAGCCCATATCTCTTATGTTACATACTTACATGGATATAAAAAATAAAATAAAAGTGGAGTACTCAAAACCTTAATAAAGATATGAGATGCAAAAGAATATCTAGTACCGGATATACTAACAAAAGAATACCTAGCAAGTAGCAACTCAGTTCTACAGCTAATCTGTACCTAACGGCTAAGACTATACTCCCTCCGTCCCACAAGAAATAGGATTTTTGGTCCCGACACGGGAATTAAGGAAAAGTGTATTGGAGTAGGTGTTGTGAGTATGAAAAGTGAGGTAAGAAAGAGAAAGTGTGGTAGGGAATAATAAGTGGAAAGTTGTGAGTGTGAAAGTGGGCCCCATTGAATAAAACATTTTCATTTTGGGGTTGTCCTATTTCAAGTGGGACACTCAAAATGGTAAAATGTCCTAATTCGAGTGGGACGGATATATCTCTATTCAAACATGGGCAATCTATTTAAGTACGAGTAACATCTGCAAGTGACAAATGAGAATTCAAAATATCAAGAATAAGTCGGAAGGTTGCAACACCATTTAACTATGAACTAGTGAAACCAAAGGCATTGCTTGCAGATCACTAAAGATGTACGAAACCAAACTTAAGAATTTGGGGGTATTCTGAAAGCTTTTTGAATTCGTTTTCCTCCAATGCACCCAATGTTCACCAACTGCGCTATCGAATGACAGGTGAAATGTTCTCCAATTAGATAAAGTAATAGGAAGCTTATATATTTTTAGATCTAATAGAAGTCCTTATATTTATATATGTCGGCTCTCAAAAAAAAAAAAAACTTAAGAATCCTTGCCCTTTTAGCAGCTTTGAAGATGCAGGACCACCGAAAAGTAGCTTCATCAATCATGTAACGGTAACTTCCCAAGGCAGTAAGAAGTTACTTTACATAATCAGAATACTAGAGAAAAGTCACTCATTTTCAAACACCTTTGTCGCACTGAATTACAATCAGCAAATCAATTTATCAATCTTACAGTAGAACACAAAATGCAGCCTACAGTGAACCAAGAGCACAGGTCTTTGTTCTATTACTTCTCAATCTAATTATAGGACAACCAAATTCAGAAAGGCCACTGCAATCGTTCCCCTTAAAATGATACGGCCGGCAATATCAATAAATTCTTCGAGAAGTTAACCAAGTCAAGCACTCATTAGTAGGATAAGGTGAAAGCTTCCCAGTTTAAATTTTGCTACAATCTAATGAGTCATTGGGTCAATATAGGTAGAGAATTCTTTGCAGTAGCAGCTTTTTTGTCTAGTAAGTAAATCTGAGTATACACAAGTTCCCGTCAGAAACCTTTGGCTAGTGCAGCATTACTGAATTAAACTTCATTGTCAGACTCAGAGAAATAGCATGGGAAGGCCTTATTGGAATCTAGATTCCAATGAATGGCAGATCCAAATATATATATATATATATATATATACACACACACTTAAGAAACGGAGAAAAAGACTTACAAATGGAATTGTAGAGGCCTTGTCATTCCACACTGCAGCTAGTCCCAAAAGCCCGAAACAGCTCAATCCACCACACAACCAATATAATGCTTCATACTGAAGGAAAAACAAATAATCTTCGCCTTATTTCAGAGTCGATCATTTTCCAAAACTGAATATCTTATCAGAACATTGAATTAAACTGCAACTACGTTCCCAATTACAAAGTGGAAAAGGAAGATTTTTTTACCTTCCCAATGGTATCAGCAATACGATCAATACAGGGCTCTGGAAACGGTGTTCCATTGTCCCAAACCAGCTCATCATTTACAGGCAGCTGTTTAACCAAACAAGTAAAGCCGTTCTTAGGGTTTCATTTCACTTTGCAGCAAATGTAATTATCAAAATTAAATGATCAAGCCTACTAAGTTCTCAAACTAGGACACAAATCACACAAATGAATACATAAAGAAATCTGATTTTCTGAAAAACATCGGAGAAAGAAAAGTGATTACAGGTTTATCGGGGACGATGTGTTTGCCGACGGGGAGACCCATACCAGAGCGAGTGCGGAGAGAAGAAGCGACAGAGCGGGAGACAACGCCGGTGCCGCCCATAATACGTGCCGCCGCTTGGCTCAATCTGCCGGCCATTTTTTTTTCCGATCGGATTTGTTCTTGTACGACGAAATAACACAGTCAATCGAATCCGTTAAACTGTATCAGCTGAACAGCTCAGGTGAACTAGAAAGATTTTCATGGGCTGTTAGGGCCCAAGATGACTATCTAGAATTCTTGGGCTTATTTATAAGGCCCATTTTCGTTCATGGACCCCCTTAGTTTTTCTCTATCTGGTAAGTATCTGGCGTACTTTTTCAACTTATCATTTAAAAAAATAATACTCCCTCCGTCTCCATTCACCCTTTTGGAGAGCACAAATATTAAGAAAATAGGCGGGAGAAAAAAATGTTGTGAGTGTAATTTGAAAATAAGAGAGAGAACTATTGGAGAAAATAGTAAATTTGAAAAGTATTATGAGTGTAATAGTGAATTAGGAGAGAATGAGCGGAGAAAATAGTGAAGATTCTTTGTCAAAAAATAAAAGGTGAAGCTTCTAACGGGACGTCCTTTTGGGTAATTAGTGAAGCTTTTATTGGAACAGAAGGAGTATTTATTATTATTATTATGAAAAATTGTAAAAAATATAAATATAAAAACGCCTCAATATCACTTTTACTTTTCCTAAGCACTAGCTTGAGGACCCAAGACAACAATAAAGAGAAAATATATACTCCCTCGGCCCGCTCGAAAATGTACAAATTTCCTTTTTGGACGCCCCATTTGAAAGGGCACAACCAAAAAATGAAAAGTTTTTATTACTTCTTTATTTGTGGGATTCACTTGTCATACTCTCACAATAAATATCCACTAACTATTCTCTACCTACTTTCTCTTTCCTACATCACTTTTCACTCACAACATTTATTTTCCTATACACTTTTTCTCTTTCCTACATCACTTTTCTTAAATTCCATGCAAGGCTCAAAAATTGCCCTTTCGAGCGAAACAGAGGGAGTAGTCCATTATTTTTATAGGAATTTATGTTTGTGCTCCAGTGGAATAGCCTAAAATGTAATCTATTCCCTTAGTCACATCTGAAAATGTATAAAATTTACATAACATATGAATTAAGAAAAGTGTATAGTGAAATAAGTGTTATAAGTATGAAAAGTGAGGTTGAAAAGAGAAAATGGGATAGAGAATAATTAGAGGATAGTTATTATTAGTATAACAAGTGGGTTTTATAAATAAATAAGTATTAAAAAAATCATTTTGGGTGTGTGTCTTTTAAATGAGACATTCAAAATAAAAATTAGTACCTTTTCAAATGGGAAGAAAAGTATACAACAGTGGTCAAACACGTTTGATATTGATCAGATATACCAAGAAAAAAAATTGTCAAGTCGTTTAAGTCGTTTTAAGTGGTCAATACAAATTAATAACCAGTGACCTTAATAAACCAACCTTGCATTTAGACACGCCATCCACACTGTCCGGGTTGGAGATATCCTCACTCATGGCTGCATGTGTCAGCTTAATTCAGTGGCAGCTACAAGCATGCGATACGTAGTGTTCCATTGCATTTGGTTATCAAGAACAAGGCTCTTTGTACTTAGTACTTGAAGCTGTTGTCTCAGATCAATAAATTTCTCTTCATGGTGTCTTAACATATTTCACACTGTCATGGACTTTTTGAATGGTGCCACTCATCCACGTTAAAGCATCTTGTGCAACACTAGCATAGCAATTCGCAATCAATAAATGCCCGCGAACTAGTGGGTTCTTGATGAATAATAAATTTCTAAGATTCCTTCTCTACTTGATTTGCAAAAAAAGAATTGCTTGTCTCTTCTTATCAATATAGCGAATGATTTCATTAGAACCATTTTTAAAACTAAGGAATGAGTAGGCACTAATACAACTTACACACAACAATACTAGAAGAACTACAACACCCAACATCGTAATTTATTTTTTTACTAAAGAAAGAAACACAAAGGATTTAATATTGGTTGATCGATAATAGACCTCTAAGATTTCTTCGTACTCTGCTTCATTTGCAAATGATTCGTCAAGGGTCAAAGTAAACAGATTCGGCCTTATCCTTCCTTGACATCCCAAGCAATTTACTGACCGGAGGACTTCCCGATCGTTTGGTGAAACAGAAGGAAGTAATTGTTGGGAATTTTGGGCACAACAGAATGGGGAAATTCCTTCTTCTAATAATAGCCAAAGACTTAATAATTTATTAACTTAAAATCTGCCTTTGAATTACAAATGCCCAAGATGATTAACTAGAAAGATTTTCATGTACGACGGATTTGTTCTTGTACGACGAAACAACACAGTCAATCGAATCCGACCAGCTGAACAGCTCAGGTGAACTAGAAAGATTTTCATGGGCTGTTAGGGCCCAAGATGATTAACTAGAATTATTGGGCTTATTTATAAGGCCCATTTTCGTTCATGGGCTGTTAGGGGGCCCAAGATAAGTTCATTTACATTACAAGCCATGTTTCAGCCCGCTTGGATCCAACTGGCCTCACCTGCCACCACCTCTCTCTCCCCTCCACAGCCGCCGTCAAACCTCCGGGCACCACCACCGAAGGACGTCTCTGCCGTAACGTTCAGGCGAATGGCTGCGAAGAATTCCCCCTCCGATTACCACAGTCGGAGCCTCCACCATCTATTATCTCTGCAAAAAACACTGTTCTGGTACCTCTATTTCTCTCTCCCTTCTTCAATTACATGTGCATTTGTGGTGTATTGCTATTCTGCTTCTGCGTAATATTAAATTTCATTAAGATTGTCAGAGCATTTCCAACCGTTTGGTGCATAAGAAGAAATATTTAAATAGACAATTAACTTATAATTAACAATACAAATAAAAACAAATTGAATAGTTTTTCTGAAATAAAAATAGAAATAAAATTTAATATTACAAATAACAAATATTAAATAAAAAATATATATACTCCCTCCATCCCGCTACAATGTGCACACTTACTATTTGCCCGCAAATTAAGGAGAAAGTTAGCAGAGTAAGTGTTGTGAGTACGAGTAAGTGTTGTGAGTACGAAAAGTGAGGTTTGAGAGAGAAAGTGGTATAGGAAATAGTGAGTTGATTGGTGTTGTTGGTATAAAAGTAAAGTAGTAGAAAGAATTAGTGTGTGGAATAGTAAAGTTTCTTTGCTATTTTAGGAAGTGTGCAGTTTGTAATTGGACGCCCAATGTGGAAAGTGTACAGCTTGTAGTGGGGCAGCGGGGCGGAGGGAGAGTCTCCGTAATGTACAAAATTTATTCAAAAAAAATATTTTCTTAAAATGGTTAATCATTTTGGGATGGAGGAAGTAGTAATTTCAATTTAAAAAAGAAAAAGAAAAACGAAAAAGAAAAAAGAAAAGGAAAACGGAAAAGAAGATAGCGCAGGAACTTACCCGCGTCAAATTTGGCACGTCAAACCCTTGACGCCAAAATAGTGAAGTCATTAGCGCCGCTGTTGGAGCTCGGTTTCGCGTCAAATTGGCGTTTGCGCTAGAATATAGCGCAGTGTTAGAGATGGTCTTAATCATTTGGTACAAAAATGCTTATTTCATATTTTTCCTTTTCAAAGCGACTTTGCTCACTTGCATTTATTTAGCTTAGAAAGTGAAAGAATTGTAGCTAGAAATGTTCTGAAAATACGACCACTTGTGCGTACGAGTGTGCACTAGTTTCTTAACAAGTTAACGCACAAACGTACACGAACGAACAGAATTAAAGTAAAACACATCGGAATTAATAAAAACACAAAATTTAAACTCTTCAGCAAGATAAAAAACGACTTGCGGAGTACAAGTAACTAAAACAATAACAGTGAAAGAAAATAAAAACACAATATGTTCTTGACTCAAGAACAATTGCAAAACACTAAAGACTAAAACTCTAGATCTAGAATTTATGAATCTAATCCCAAAATCTGCACAAGGCGGTAAGCATAATGGATTGATTCCTAACAAGCGTTCTTCAGAGATCTTAGAACAATGAAAAATTAAAACAACTTGAAGACGAAAAAACTCTTATGAAGAAAAGACTTCAAGTAAAGGACTCTCAGAAGAAAGTGATTTTCTTTCTTAATTACTGGAGTCCGTGAACAATGCATGTAAAAAGTATTTTGAAGAGTTTAGAAAAACTAAAGGCGGGTAAACCATATCAAACCTTCATTTAGACAAATTGTAAACTTTGCTTTTACAATTCTAAACTGGACTTCCTTTAATGGGATGGAGGACATTTTTATTGATTGCTGTAAGCACGGAAAAAAGTTATCAAGGGCAAAAAGTATTTGTCCTTTTGTTGTTAATGTTAGATTGATTGAAAGATATTTTTTTTGGGTGTGGTGGCAACTCAATTACAAGATTTTGATCTTGTTTTGAAAAAGAAATTTGAAGTTGAGACGGAATTTATTTTGTTGTTCTAATTCCAACTCAATTACAAGATTCAATATCCGTCAAACTATTACTAATTCCAACTCAATTACAAGATTCAGTATCCGTCAGACTATTATGCAGTCCGACTGCAATGGCCCCAAATCCAATATTGAGGTACGAACAGCTAGTATTAGGTGGCCTATCACATGGGACCAAGAGTAAAATATTTTGTGTGTGAACAGTTAGTAGCTTGGGTTGATTCATTATTGTAGACTAATTTGTTTTTTTACTTGTGCAAACATATACAGATTCTTGTTCACAAACAACCTAATTGATTCAAAAATTGATGGAGATGAAGGTTAAGATAGTCACAACTGATTTCATCCAACCATCCTCTCCTAATCCAAACCATCCAAAACTTCACAAACTATCTCTTTTGGATCAGCTAGCTCCTCCCAAATATATACCCATAGTTCTTTACTATCCGGCTGCAGTTGCACAACAACAATCTTCGATTTTACAACAGCTCAAGAAATCATTATCCAACACCTTAAATCATGTTTACCCATTAGCCGGAAGAATCTGCGCCAATCGTTATTGGATAGACTGTAGTAGTGCCACCAATACAGTCAATGGGGTCCCCTTCAAAGAAGCCATTACCATTATGGATCTTGAAGAAGTGGTCACAAAACGAGATCTTGAAATGGTGTTCCCACTCCTTCCTGCCAAAGGATTGTGTGAGGATGCCGGAACAATCCCCTTGCAAATTCAAGCAACCTTTTTCCCATGTGGAGGAGTGGCTATTGGCATTTGTGCTTCTCATTTGGTTGTGGATGCGGCTGCCTTATCTGAATTTGTCCGTAGTTGGGCAATTATGTCTTTGGAACGAGTTCCATTAATGCCCCCTGATCTGTTCATTATCCAATCACTTCTGCCTCCGAGTAATCTTATCAAACCCCAGCAACGGGCGAAGATTGACAACAACCCGATGTCCAAGTCTTTTGTATTTAGTTCTACTAGCATTGCTGCTCTTAAACTCAAGGCTGCTGCAGCTCATGGTCAAAGTCAACCCACCCGAGTTCAAGCTGTGACGGCTCTAGTTTGGAAGTGCATGACGAACGCAGTATCCAAATCAAAATCCACAAACTCGAGTACTAAAGGGAACACATCGTCAATCTTGGTGGTGTTTGTTAACATGCGCACAAGACTTGACCGGCCATTGCCCCAAAATAGCTTCGGGAACTTTGTTGGATCCTTTAACATACAGAAAGATTATGATGATGGAAATATTAGTAGCACAAACTTGAGTGACTTGACGGATATGCAAAAGTACGGATTGAAAGATTTCTGTAATAATAATATTAAGAGATTGAATGTTAACGATGAGGATGCTAGATCTTCGGTGGTTTTGGAGTTCAAGGAGGTGAGTCGAAAAACGTATGCTAGACAAGACGTAGATCTCTTCACTGTTAGCAGTTGGTGTGGCTTCAAGTTTTATGAACTCGATTTTGGATGGGGGAAACCAATATGGGCAAGTACAAACTATTGTCTTACCAATTTTTTCCTATTGATGGATACAAAGGAAGGTGATGGTGTTGAGGCGTGGGTGAGTCTTGAGAAAGAAGACATGGCTGCATTTGAGCAAGACGAGGAGCTTTTGTCATTCTCTTCGCCCCCGACTACTACCCCAAGTATCTCCAGCAGTTAAATATTGCCCTAGTTTTAATTCTGATTCTACTTCTGGAAGGAATCCATTCCATGATAGTTGCATTTTGCAAGTTCCTTTTGTGCTTTATTGATTTACTACCTTCATCGCAAAATGAATGACCAAAAAGTTTTCAAACTTGCTCCCGATCGAGGTAAATTTCAAAAAAAAATTGGTCATTCGTCGTCTTGAGACGGAGGGAGTATATCCTAATTGCCGTAACAATAAAAAAAAAAAATAGGAGAGGAAGAAAACAGAGGAGCGACTATCTTTGGTTTACATTGATAAGTTGATTCCAAGGACCAATAGACAGCAATCTATGTGAAATGTTTGACTAGTTATTTATGGATTTGAGAGTTGTGTTAAGCTCATCTCAGTCCCAAATTAAGAATGTTCTTCTTGCCCTAGTTAGATGATCCTAATTTATAATGCAGCATATAATTTGTGGTATGATATAAGCTTAAGATCAAGTGTGTGCGAGAGAAAAAAATGAAAATAAAGCACACCTGACATGTCACTTGTCACGTTAACATGGGTCTATTAAATAAACTAATCTCGTGCTGCGATTGTGAATGCCAAGTCGAGTGTGCTTCATTTTCACGACTCATGTTAACACGGGTCTATTAAATGAACTAATTTCTTCTTCAGGTGTCCTGCTTGAGGGTATCACAACGGTAGACTGGTTATGAAGAACACAACGGTGTAACATGTATTGGCAAGCAAACAGACATTCCGGTAACTGCTCCTCCATGTATAATTATGAATCTGAATGCAATGTTTAAGATTGTCAATCATAATTATTAACTTCTGAGAAGAAAAAAAAACATAGTTATGCATGCCAGCATCTGTCTTAATTTATCGTTTATTACTGATGGAGGCAACTGTTGTCTGAACTTACAATTTTTCCTCGGAATCAAAGGGGAGAAGGGTCTGATGACTGAAATTTACGCAATAATTTACTCATTTATGCTTCTATATTTGCAACATACCTTCTATGAGCTATCTAAAGTTTCTTCTTAATCCACATGCCCTGTTGCATATGACCTATATATTTCAGACAGCATCTCTTTCGTATTTTTCTTGTGTTTGATATAGCCTGAGCAAATAGGGTCCTAAGGTTTGACTGTTTGGGTCCGAAATTTTTTTCAACATTCATTTAGGGACAAGAGGGAGTAGTATTTAATTCATAAATGGAGTCCAGCCTAACATCATGACAGCTGTTTTAATTGGATCTTGTCTAACCTCTAGAATTAGAGATATGTGTTTAAATTGAATTGGTCCACAGTGCAAACTACAATATTTGCTCTTTAATGTTACGAAACCTTTGGGGGTTAGGGGAAGCAAAGGAGTCTTCCCAAGCCGAGCTGTGACAGTTCAAGCTTGGATCTTTTTTTTTTTCTCGTTCGGCTTGAACTAAGGAATTATGCTTAAGCTGGCCTAGATTACTCAAGGATCTAGGATTGAGCAAACATACTTGAACTCACATTAAAATATACCAAAAGTCATACAAATTTATGTAAATTTACATCTCTCTGTTTCCCGAGTTTATTCTTTCGAGCCTTATGTGGCTCATTATTGACTAGAGATGAAAAGCGTGTTTGTGCATTACTTGACTAGAGCACAAGGTAAGCGTTTAACGAGCCAAGACCGAGTGAAGCTCAGGAAGGCTTTTGCTTATTACCCAAATCTCTAGATGACTGCTCCGAAAACTGCACATGTACTTGTAGATATGAATGGCTTCCGTATTGCATCTCTGGTCTATGTTCCCTAAAACTTTGAAGGTATTGTTCTCCTTCCATCCCAAAATGTTACTACCTCCCTCCCAATATGAATGACCAAATTTCTCGATCAAAAGCAAATTCTTACAAAATTTGATCAAAACTAAATTGTCATCCTCATTTAAGAACTAAACCAATATTGACAACATGGGCACCACACATTCATGTCGCATATATAATGCCTTATTGTATAAATAATAATCAACCACATTCAATACATTATAAATTTATAACCCAAAACCCAGCCTCTAAGGGACCATCATATCATTCACAAAATCATCATCACATCCTTACTTGTCACACATTAATACAACAAAATTTGGTCAACTTGATTATAATTTTCTAAAGGGTTCTTTACAACTTTCAAATAGCACCCCATTTAGCACGTAAAATTAAAAAAAAAAAAAAAAATCTCTTACATAATTACTCTTCTGATCATTTAGTATATCGGTCATATACAAAAGATGGGAAGAAAAAAGAGAACATTGATTATGGTATGTGATTTCTGATATAAAATAATATTGTTATATATCTAGGGTTCTAAATTGTGGATGGGGGGTTTGCGATGGGGTTGTGCGTAGTCCATCACTACCACATCTTCTGCGGTGCCTTCGTTCTCTTGGGACTTTATATTTTCATCGTTATCATCTTGGTTCTTGGATTCCACTATTGATCGAGCTTGCATTTTCCGTCCCTTTAAACAAGAGTTGCAGGTTAATGTACTGATCTTGTTGTGTATGCTAGGTATTGTGTGTGAATCATGCATGCATGAAAATGTTAAATTATAAAGCACTTTACTTAGAAATATAGACAGTAAATCAACTACGACATTTAGTAATTATAATTTGATGGAGAACGTAAATAATTTATGAAGTACCTTTATTTCGGTTTTCTCTGCAGATTTTTCCACTCGGATTTCATCCACATGTATATCTTCAGGCTGGAGTTCTTCAAAGATGAATCGTCGCCTGTGCTTTAGTACATTCACAGTCTTTTCAAGTACTTCATCTTTCTTTAAAAAATCCTAAAAGTTGATATAACACCAAGCAAATTATTTAGACTTGCATATTTTGTCGAAAAAAAGTCTGTATTTCGTAAGATTTCACGCACTCGACTGAAGATAACACGAATACATTATACATATGTAACTTAACTCACCTTGCCAGTGAGGTGAAGTTCGGTTTTTGCTTCCTTGTTCAGCAAGCCAAGATGGCGGGAACTGCATGCATGTGGAGAAACACATAGGAGAAGGAAAAGGAGATAATGGAAAGGGGAAGACATATTGTTGAAAAGGTATGTATTTTTTGTAGATTGATTACAAAAAGAGTTCAAGTGATTTGAAAATCTTTTGTAAGTTGTTGTTTGAGTTTGTATGCTAGATTTCTCAAGTGAAGTTTATATAAAGGTATGTTGGGTGTGAGGTAGGGCAAAAATAAGGGTGCAATAAATGTAGGAGGTTGTTTAAGAACATGGAGGTGTTTGAATTGATGAACCTTGAAAATGAATTTGAAGATACTGGAGGCCTCTTTTGTCCCCTCCTCCACTTTTTAAATTTCAATGGGGACCCAATCAAGAAAATGAAATATATGATGGATCTAGATTTCAAGTGAATTGAAAATCAGATTTGGCGCATGGAAGAGGCATCGTTATTTTGGCGATGAAGTTGGCGTCGTTGTTGGAGCTGGTTTTCACGCCATTTTGAAAATGGCGCAGGTGAATGGTGTAGTGTTGGAGATGGTCCAAGGGATGCTGCTCACCCCTCTCTCTAAAGGGCGAACTCTCGGGAGGCCGTATAATATAGGATTACTCTCTAATCCAACCCTAGGTATCCCAGATAGAACCATGTCCATTACTCCCAACCCAACCCTAATAAGAACCCAAACCTAATAAGGGAAAAAAGACTATTCAACCCCTACTCTACATCACTAAGTTGAACTCATGTGAGACATGCAATTGTCTTTGATTTTGGGGTCTTCTTATTCTAGCAACTTCAAGGAGCAAGGGACCCACAAGGGGTGTGGAGAGAAGATGAAGGACAGTTTCATGGCTAGACCGCCATTGCACTACCAGTAAAAGACATGGAGGGCCTAGGTTGAGACACCCCCCATCACAACTAATCATTGACTGCCAAGTGGCTTTTCATGTGAGAAGGAAAAAAAACGTTATGTCCCTAATTGAATGTATAAATTTTATTTGAAAGTCAACGGACATTATGAAAATGTCTTCTTTTTTTATATATTTAATTATAAAAAAATGTATAAATATTCTTGTTTTCACTTTATAAATATTACAATTTTACGATAATAAAATGAATAGCGAAAAAATAGTAAAAAATAATGTTAAGGGACAATTTTTTTTAAAAAAAAAAAGACATTTATTTTGAAACAAAAATTTCTTAAATATAAACATTCATTTAGGGACAGCGAGAGTATCTTCTTCCATTTAATCCTTTATTTGAATATGCTACAAACATTTGTGAAAAAAGAAAAGGAACAAAGAATCATATTCAAAGTAAAATTTTGGCATACATAGTGCTCAACTTAATTTGAAACACAATGCCTCTTGATCAATTCCGAAAATTGCGCAAAACTTCAAGTAGGAGTAGTCAAGTTTACGACTGCACCATTACCAACGGAAATTTCCATCGGTAAAGCTGGAAATCCGTCGGTAATATCTATTTAGCGACGAACAGAGTCCGTCGGATACTTTCGGTAATTTCTGGTTGGTAATACCGACGAACGGACAGTCCGTCGGTAAAAGCATTTTACTGTCGAAAATGGTCCGTCAGCAAAGGAATCCGCCGGCCGATGATCGGTGTTATCGCCGGAGAGATTACCGACGGAATAATCCGTCGGTAAATCTTTAGTAACATTATACTTCACGCATGAACTTCAACTCTTTCTTATTCTTTTATTTTTCTTGTCTGGAGGTGGGTTTTTCTCTCTCCCACATCCTTATACTCTTAAATATGTTCTCCCTCCCTATATTTTCTCACTCTCCTGTGCACATTCTCTTGACTCTATCTTTTATGAAATTACATAAATTGCAGATTCACATGGACGAATCATGGGTCAGTTTCACATAAAAAATTATATGATGCCATATAACCACACATTTTTTTAAGTACGAATTAACTTATATAAGGACATATTTGCATCCTTCATCTAAGTACATGGGTATATTTCTTTATTTTTCCCACATCCTCTCAACAAGTTTAGACATGGGAAAGTTATCTCGCACCTATCAATCACAAAGCATTTTAACAAATGACAGACTAACAATTTCACAGTCTGTTACATGTGCATCATGAAAAAATATACATGGATTCTCTTAAAACTGAATATTTAGTTAATATAAATGTTTTTAGATTTTGTCCTCTTTAATAGATTTGAAATCAAGATTGTATCTTTGTAATATTAGTTTAAATATGCATATAGCTAACATTTAAGAAATTGATTTTTTTTATATGGTAGCTACACTAACCTAACATAACATAACATAGTTATTGGAACTAAATATGAGGATGAAGATGATGATCCTACTTATGATATAATGTACGACACTTGCAAAAATAATGGTACAATGAATAATATGAAAAACAAATAAAGTTCAGTTGTAAAAGTAAACCACGCTTGGATGAAAATGGAGTTTCTCTTAAACAAATACTCAGTATATTAGAAATGGCTTAAACAGTTAAAGGAGATATCAAATTTACCAGCATAGTGCCATAGCCATCAACTACCTTCCACCCAAACATCAAAAAAGGCGAATTTGGATTCCTGTGAACCTGCAGTGGAATAAAGAAGATTGTTCGCTATTACGTTCCAAGTAAACCATAAATCAAAATTACCATGTATAAAGAATGAAACTTACAATATTGTTCTCTTCAGTCATGCTTAATTCATTAATAGTCACAAGAGAATGATCAGAAATTAAGACCCCATCAGCAGGGACCTATAAGAAAATGTTATGATATTCATACAAGGTATGAAAGCAATAAACATGACCAATAGGTAGATGAGAACCGGTGCTGAAATATGAAACCTGGTCACCATTTTTGAGAGGCAAGACATCACCAACAACGATGTCAAATATTGGGATTTCAAATCTTCTTCCTCCTCTAATGATACCATGCTATTGTCTGATGATCCTGAAAAGAAAATTATTTATTTTACAAACAGTATCTAACAAAAATAATATTTAAAGAGGAAAATAATGTGGAATGAATATAAAAAATTCAAATCAATATCACTTTCTTTTCATGTCCAAGTACCATAGTAAAAACTCCAATAAAGAACACGATCACCATGACTTTATCCCGACAAGCATCCAAAAGAAACATCTAGAAAACCACAAAGAGTATAAGAAATAATCATGTTGGGAATAAGAAAAAAAAGAAATTCCAGAGAGAGCGTCTTTCTAAAGAAAATATGTGCACTTATACCCAATAGCTTTGCCCCTTTTTCTTTTGGTATGTATTTGACCCAAAGATATTCTTTTGCTACAGACTATCATCCTCAAGGATTCCCTTTTCAGGAAGCACAAACATAGTCTACACTACTAACGGGCACAAAGGCGAATCTTTATCTTTCGAAAATAAAAGCTTCACATATATTGCCAAGGCAAATACGCGTCAAAAGCAGTCACACTTATGCAAGATTGAAACTTACCGGTGATTTTGTTTTCAAATGGAACTAAGGTAGATGATAAATCAATGGTGTGGGTAATTACATGTTAGCAAATCAAAAAAAGCGAGCCGCTATCTCAGCACCAATTAGAAAGTTATGAAGATCGAATGGCATACGGAACAGACACAAAAGATGGTAGAGACTGAGCAAACGATCTTTAAAATAATAATGAAGAGCATAACTAAAGAGATGGATAGAATCCATGGACATGTATCAAGGAACCTCGTGAATGGTCCGTTAATCGTAGGATCTGCCTCAAAAATTCAAGTGTGTCAATAATGAACATCATAAATGAAGACACTTTTAGTTTAAAAAAGCAGAATAATAATAATAATAATAATAATGCTTATTTAATGAATATATTCATACATGTCCTATGATTAACATCATAAATCTACCAATTCAGTGTTTAAAACACACCATGCACATGGTTCCCCGATAAAACGTCTTTAGAGAAGAAGAGTATTACCATTTTGACTATTTTGAACCGCAGCTTCCTGGAACTGGGTAACCAAGAAGAAAAAAATCAGTTATGTCCATGAAGAAACCATAAAAGGACTTGAAATCATAATAATAGAACAAAACATGATGATAAATTACACTTCTGGCTCGTCCATTTCGAATTTTCGCTAAGATTTGCCTCTTTTGTCCCTCCACTTCAAACTTCAAAGTGTATCGACGAAATCGGGTTGCGTTCGAAGTGAATGCGTGTTTCTAAGGAAGAAAATCAAGTTAGTACAACATTTAATTTCTAACATTACTCATGCACAACTACCGCAGGAAGAGAGAACATAACGAGGGTCCCTCTATCCTTCAACCCAAATCAGGTAATCCTTAATCCTAGGGTTTTGTTGCGCATCATCAACAGTAAAATTGTACAGCAAAACAAACCCATTTGCATAATCCTTAATCATAGGGTTTTGTAGCGTATCATCAACAGTAAAATTGTATAGCAAAAAAAACCCATTTGCAGAAACATGAAATTAAGCATGGCAGTGATCGAAATTCTCAAAATTAAACATACGAAAATGTAGACGTACCAAGTGGGTCCCTCTATCCTTCACCGCAAAGACATATTTAGACGTTCTGGTAAAAATCCAAGCCGTGTGGTAAATTAGGGATAAATTCGGATGAGGGTTTGAGTCATGAACTGCAGTAGATTGGGATGCGGATAGAAATTTCGAGCTTGATTCGAACTTGTCTCCGGTGAATTGACGGTGGTCGGCGTCGGTGGTGGTTGGTTCCGTAGATCCGGAGTTGAGTAGGTAATTGTCGATGGGAGAGAAGGAAGTGGCGATTGAGAGAGAGAGAGAGAGAGAGAGAGAGAGAGAGAGAGAGAGAGAGAGAGGAGAGAGAGCAACATGCATAGAGAGTAAGAAGGATTGAATTGAGTTTCCAAAATTGAGTTTCACAGGAGGGGAGAGAGAGAAGAGGTGAGCGATTAGGTTTAAGAGTGAGGCACGGTGAGGTGAGAGGCCGCCAGGGTTTTATTTATATATCGAATTACCGACGAAATATTTCGTCGGTAACCGTTAAATGTCCGTCGATAATACCGACGGACGCGGCCCGTCGGTAAATTTTCGTCGATAATTAGCCAGATTCTAGCAGTGAATAACATCCAAGTTGTTTTATGAACAAGGGATTTCTGTGGAAATTTAGGTTTTTATTATAGAGAGTTTGACCAAAATAACCCTCACATAAAGAAAAACGACCTTAAAGGACCAACATTTTGAAAACCCCCCTAAACACCCCTGGACCAAATTGCCCTCGACGTCGTTGTTCATATTCACCATATTTTGACGCAATTTCAAATTTTCACTATTTCTTGTTTCTAAAAATCTCTCAAATTTCCTCCCCATTGTCGTCTCACCGACCACGATTATTGATCAATTTTCTCTCTCCTTCGACGATTTTCTCCATTTTCGTCTTCAAAACCAAAGGTAATCTTCAACATTTTTTCGATTTTGATGTTAATTTCGCTGTTTTGTTTTCGATTTCGAAGTTTATGATTTTCTCAAATAACCTAGTTAGGAAAAATGTGAACTAGGTTTAATGGTTGAATTTCACAGTTGTTGGATTTTGTTTTACATTTATATATTTGAATGTGAATTCATTTGGGTTTTGACATTTATCAGTTGTTGATGACTTATTGTGCACAATAATTATGAGGTCCATTTCTCTGTTATGTTTGTTGAAGTAAATTTCTCAGTTATTGTGCACAACTGTGAGGTCTATTTCACTATTTTTATGCCATTCCTTCATAGAACAACAACTGTAAGGTCTAGTTTCTCAGTTGTTTGGTTTTGAGGGAAAATAAGTGTGAAATGTTTTTCACACTTCTAAAACCGTGAGGTCAGTTTCACAGTTATATATGAATGTGACATCGATTGGGTTTTGACATTTTCTAAACTGAGATCTGTGAGGTATATTTTACAGTTGTGCACAAATGGGATGTCTATTTCACTGTTTTTATGTCATTCCTTCATAGAACAACAACTGTAAGGTCTATTTCTCAGTTATATATGAATGTGAAATGGTTTGGGTTTTGACATTTTCTAAACTGATAATTGTGAGGTTAACTTCACAGTTGTTTTGCTACTTATTATGTGTGGTTTACTTGTGATTTATCTATTGTCGATGAATGTTTGTGCACAACTGTGAGGTCAATTTCTCAGTTATGGTTGTTGAAGTCAATTTCTCAGTTATTGTGCACAATAGTGAGGTCAATTTCTCAGTTTTTATGTCATTCCTTCATAGAACAACAACTGTGAGATCTATTACACATTTGTTTTGTTTTGAGGGATAATAAGTGTGAAATGTTTTTCACACCTCTAAAAATGTGAGGTCAGTTTCACAGTTATTTATGAATGTGAAATGGTTTGGGTTTTGACATTTTCTAAACTAATAATTGTGAGGTTAACTTCACAGTTGTTTTGCTACTTATTATGTGTGGTTTACTTGTGATTTATCTGTTGTCGATGAATGTTTGTGCACAACTGTGAGGTTAATTTCTCAGTTATGGTTGTTGAAGTCAATTATTGTGCACAACAGTGAGGTCAATTGCTCAGTTTTTATGTCATTCCTTCATAGAACAACAACTGTGAGGTCTATTACACATTTGTTTTGTTTTGAGGGATAATAAGTGTGAAATATTTTTCACACTTCTAAAACTGTGATTTCAGTTTCACAGTTATTTATGAATGTGAAATGATTAGGGTTTTGGCATTTTCTAAACTGAGAACTGTGAGGTTAACTTCACATTTGTTTTGCTACTTATTATGTGTGGTTTACCTGTTATTTATCTGTTATCGATGAACGTATGTGCTTAACTGTGAGGTCAATTTCTCAGTTATGATTGTATAAATGTGCATTGGTTGTAACTCTCACTCCGTGTTTTAACATTCAATTGTTTTTTGTGTGATTATAGATGACTAAGAAAAGAATGGCAAAAAAAGATTCCACAAGTAAAGCTAAAGGAAAATCAGTGGAGAGGCCCAAGTCCTTCTCTTTCCGTTCAAACATTGAAGCTACTTTGAAACTGCTGATGAAGTTGAAGTTAAAAGATTATCATATTGAAAAGTTGAAACATTCTCCATTTTTCAATATGTTGAATGCACTGAACAACAACTCAGATATCACAATCAGAAAGTCTGATTTGACAACAGTGGATATTATCAGATGTTATGACCCTGAAACTGATAACTTTAAGTTGGGGCGTACTCATGTCAATCTGACAAGCAATGACGTTTCTGTGATATTTGGGGTAGAATTTGGGGAAAAAAGAATGAACATGAAGATGAAGGGTTGTGCTGCAGACACATTTGACGGTTCAAGGGTGAAAATAACATCTCATCAATCACAGTCAACACGGTGAAGGATGTGTTGATGGAAGTTTGTCAAAGTGATAAAGAAGAAGATATTGATGATGTTGTGAGGCTATTAATTAACAATGTTTACAATGGCAACATTGTTCTTTGCCAGCAGGGGTACTTACATTTCTACTCCTTTTCTTTACTATATGGAAAAGATTGAGAACATGAAGGACTATAATTGGTCTCAAGAAATCCTTGATAATCTAATGAATTCAATTCGAAAACACCACCAATAGCCACATCAAGTTTCTGGCTGTGTTTTCTTTGCTATCAGTAAGTCAATATATATTTTGTTCTTCTCTTTCTTAGTTATTTATATATTCTTATAAAATTGCAACATAATAATTTTTTTGATTGATGCAGTATTGGTTCAGTGAACACACCAACACATTGCAACCAAAAAGACAACTGATTCCACGATTCATGAAGTGGGATTTGCCAAAGAAGGTGGAAATGTTCAAGGAGTTGGGAATCGACGTGTGAAAAAGAAGAATGTGAGTTATAATATTATCTCAGTTTATTTAATAATTTCTCATTTTTTCGGTTTCAAACATGTGTATTATGTTATAATAATTCTTTTATAGAACAACTGTGAAAAACATTACACAGAAATTGACCTCACAGTTCTAAACTGTAGGACTTATTTCACAGTTGTTGATTTTGATGAATATAACTGTGAGATGTTTTTCACATTTCTAAACTGAGTGTTCATATGGCTTGGTTTCTGAAATTGCTAAACTGAGAATTGTGATGTTCACTTCACATTTATTTTGCTAGTTAGTATGTGTGGTTTATCAGTGATTTACAAGTTAGTTATGATTGTTTGTGCACAACTGTAAGGTCAGTTTCTCAGTTTATAACTGTGAGGTAAATTTCTCAGTTATTGTGCATAACTTTGATAGATTTCTCTGTTTAAATGTCATATTTTTATAGAACAACTGAGAATTCCATTTTACCTTTCTTGATAGGTTAATGCTGAAGCTTTAGTTTTGACCAATGAAGAAGAAATAATGTTTGGTGGACGAAGAAACTTTGCCAATATCACAGATGATGTGAATCTACTGGAGAACAGAGATGAAGAAGATGGAAAAAATGAAAAAGAAGAGGAGATGAAGGAGATAGGTTCTGCTGATAGTGAAAGAACCTTATCCATTAACTTGGCTCAACCACAAAATATCTCGGATACTCCAGTTCACAGTTATATGCCAAGAACTCCAATAGCGTTGATGACAGATGATTTTGATGAAATGGTTACATCTGCATTGGAAAGTGTGAATAAATTGATAGGAATTGAAGGATTGGAATTTGAAAAAGAAGAGTTGCAAAGGGAGAAGGGAAAGCTGAAAGAGAAAAGACTTGAAACTGTGAAGGAAAAGGAAAATGTGGAGATTTTAAAAGAAAAAGAGAGGTTGGAAAAGGAAAATGACAAGCTTGTAAAAGAAAATAGAGAGCTCAATGAGAAAGTGGAAACAACAAATTCATTGAATGAGAAAGTTGAAGAATTGGGAAAACAACTCAGTGTTGCTATTGCAAGGATCAACGAGTTGGAAGAAGAAAAGATTATATGAGAGATAGCTCACCAATATGAGCTCAAGGAATTACATGAATTGCATAGAAACCAAGTAGCTAAATTGGAAGAAGAGGCTGCTAATTTGATTCTAGATAGTGAAGACCAGACGGTAAAATTGAATGAAAAGGATGAAATTACCAAAGAACTTTTGGAAAGAATTGGGATGTTTCAAGCTGAAGTTAATGAAGCAGTTTTTGAAAAGGAGATTGAGGAGGACAAGGATGGGGCTGAAAAGGGAAAAAATATTGCAGTGACTGGATCAATGGTTAGGAGGCTAAAGGGAAAAACAAGGAAACTAAAGGTCGATGATGACTTTGTTTCTTTACCAAAAAGGCAGAAGAAGAAGATGAGAAAAAGAAAGGTCAAGCCGCAAACATTGAGATTGTAGATGATTTTTCGGGAGAAAAGATGAAAGGAAAATGTGTTCTGTAACTCAAGTTCAAGAAAAATTTCAGTAAAACAACAAAAATGGTGGCACAGAAAGAAATTGACGAGTAACACAACTTATTGAAAGTTCAAACAATAGAGTAAGTACCAAAAACAAACTTTAACATTTTTGCATGATTATTTATCACAATCATTAAGTTATATTTATGTTCTTGCAGTGGAGATGCATGGGTATATGGAAATATACATATAAGTGTTGAAGAATTGTGGATGATTGCCCATTACAGATGTACTGATGTGACGGTATATTTACTCCTACTCTTAAATTGATTTAACAATTGATAAACTGTGAATTCTATTTCATCTGTTGTGCACAATCAATCATGAATAACTGTGCAATCTATTTCACATTTGTTGGTTATTAAAAAACATTTCACAATTTCATCTGATGTTTGACAAAAGATGAATAACTGAGAACTGTGACCAAAATAACCTTACTCAGTTATTTAACAACATTTGTTAGTTATTTAACATTTGTTATACAATCTATTTAACAACAGAATTGTGCAATCTATTTCTCAGTTAGTTAACAACAAACACTCATGAATAATTGACAACTGTGAGGTCAATTTATCAGTTATTTAACAACATTTCACAATTTCATTTGTTGTTTGACAGGTAATGAATGGTTACCTCGAAATATTGAAAAAGCAATACAAAGACATAAAATCTTCAAGCTCACAGAATAAGACTGTTGGAGTGATCACTGCTAGTGCCATGGTAAGTACATTTATATTTATTTATGTAAAATGTTCTTGTTGATGTGTTATAGAGATTGACTAAATGTTTACATGCAGCCATTTCTAGAACATAATTATACAAAATGCATTAAAGAACAGATTGATGATGCCTTATTGGAATTGATAAAAGATGATAAAAGATTCATCCTCTTCCCAATACACACCCCATCAAAACAAAGGTTGGTTGAACATTGGACTCTTCTCGTTCTTGATGTTGAAATGGGGAAGTTTATGTTTTATAACTCAATGCGTCCAAGGAAAAAATAAACAAAGGACCCGTATGCTGTGTATGCTCGAGTAATGGTAATAACATGATATGTAATTTTACTTTATTTTTCTTTCAGTTTATGACTCGGTGTTTGATAAATGATAAAATTTATTTTCATTTTTACAGTTTGATTACGTCAGAAACTTGTCTTGTGTTTTGTCAAACGTTACTCAAGAAGATTCGCTAGCTGAAAAGTTCATTGAAGTTGAAGATACACCACAACAAAATTTGCCTAGTCTTGATTGTGGAATTCATGTTCTTATGAATTACAAGGACTACTTTGATTGGGGATTCGTGAGGAAGAGCTATGAAAAGGATGAAGCGCATCAATTTAGGGCAAAAGTGTTTACTGAATTTCTGAATGATGAAAAGAAAGTGTATGTAGTTTGATTGTGGTGTTAGTTTAAAGATACATTATTTTTGTATATGCACTCTTTTGGTTGTTGAAGTACAAATGAAAAAGACATGAAGTAAGTGGAAAATATGTAGTGAAAAAGACTTGACAAATGTGTTGTATCAGAAGGAAGTTTGCTTATTGTATTGATAAGTGTGTTTACCTGTCACTGCAGTTTCTGCACAACTGTGATGTTAATTTCTCAGTTAGGATTGTGCAATTTCTCAGTTAGTATGTTTACCTGTTACTGCAGTTTTCATAGACTTGACAAATGTGATGTAAATAAATGTACAATGTTTTTCACAGTTGCTGGGTATTTATGTAAATAACTGTAGGACCTATTTCACAGTTGTTGGTTTTTGAGGCGTGCGCCTGGTAGGAACTGAGGCTGGCGCCTCCACGGCAGTGAGGCTTAGGCCATGCAATGTACAGGTGAGGCTGGCTTCTGGAGTGAGATGAGGCGCGCGCCAGGAAGGCAGTAGTCCAGACCTTCCTATTTCACTGTTATGCATAATAACTGTGCAATGTTTTTCACAGTTGTTCTATAAAAAGAATTACTAGAACAGTGAAATAAACTCAGAAGTATGTTTATCTATTACTGAAACAACAAAGCATTAAAATGTTAAGGAAACAAAAAGAATCACCAAAAACAGAGAAATTAAATTCACCATTTCATTTCATATACTGTCTTTTAAAAGAAAAAGAAAAAAAATCCGAACTAAAGATAGAACCAAAACATCATTAAATAGGTTCCCTGCAAGACTTCCTATTGTGAGTTCCTAATTTTCCGCAACGACCACATTTCATTTTCCTTTTCATAACCTCCCCCTAGAAGGAATACGATTCTTCCTAGGCCTTCCAGGAGGACGCCTTGTTACTGGTGGAAGTATCAAAGGTAGTTCAGTATTGGGAGCTTGACCAAATGAAGCATAAGCCTGGATTGATGAAGCATAACATTCTCTGTAGTAACTACAATGGAAAAATGGCTCAATGTATGAGAATGGATCTGGTTTGGTATTGAACAGAACATCAACTACATGCACACAAGGGAAACCTTCATGCTGCCACTTTCCACATGAACATGTGCATTCTTCGACGTTGACAACCATTGGTGGAACGGAATGCACTTCAAACACATTGTTTGAAGAAGAGTACACCACCCATGACCTACCAATTTTTTTAAGTTCTTCATACTTCTTCTACATAAGAGGACACAATGTTGACTTCCACTTTGATGAGTCTTCTCTCCCTTTTGACATTTGACACATCAACTTCAATCTAATAGAATCAATTAATTCCATAATAGGCAATGAACGAGCAACTTTAAACTGAGCATTAAATGATTCTGCAGCATTGGATGACATCTCCCCATATCGACTACCATTAAAGAATGCATTAGCATAATTTTCAACTGGAAGGTTATCCAAAAACTCTTTAACAACTGTCCCACCTTCAACTTTCATTTCATTCAGAAAATTATTGAAAAGTTCTTCCGTCGGGGCTTCTGCACACTGACTGAGTTTATAGGTCATCCTATTCTTAAAGCTTATATGACAGCCTCTCATCTTATCCTTCAAATTATGTTTCAAATGAACAATGCAAAATGAATGAAAACATTCAGGCAACACGTCTTTCACTGCTTGAATAATGCCTTGATGACGATCAGACACAAATATCACTTGCCTATAATCTATGAGAGGTTTAAGTTGCTCCAAAAACCATATCCTATTTGCAGTATCTTCACCACCAACAATAGCAAAAGCAATGTTAAAAAGCCCTGGATAAGAAAAAATGACAGTAAGAAAATTTCAAGAAACAACTGTGAAATACATTATAATGTTTATGTACAGAATAATACATACCAGAGTTGCCATCTTTGGCCGTTGCAGCAAGTAAAGTCCCCTTGTATTTTCCATGTAAAAATGTACCATCAACAAATAGCAACGGACGAAAAAACCAGAAACCTCTTATACATGCCCCAAATGAAACAAACACCTTCTAAAGTGACCTACTTTATCAGATTCAAGCACAAACTGATTACTTGCATCCAACTCCTTCATCTTCTTAAAGTAACCTCTCAAATTATCATAAGATAACGATTCTTCACCGTAAACTACTGCCCTAGCTTTCTCAATAGCTCTCCACCCAACTTTGTAAATTACATCAAGTCCATAACTAGTCTTAAGAACCCTAAGAATTTGAGCTGTACCAGTCGAAGGTGTAGAATGAACAACATCAACTATGGATTCATCAAGAACATCAGAAGTAACCCTACTACCCTTTTAACTCCTATGCACATCACCGCATGTATGAATTGAAGTATATGTTTTTATGTAAACAAATCCATTTGACTTCTCAACAGAAGCATGAATCCTCCAAGGACAAACTTACAAAGAGATGATGCCAGACCTTGCGTAGCACGTTTTTTTGTCATTTTTAATATACTCAAAACTAAATCTAACCTCACAGGCATACTTATATAATCTGATACGAAACTCAATAATTCCTCCTTCAAATACTTGTCCAATACCTGTTATTTCCTTAGCCCACTTTGCAGTTAACAATTCTTTTTCCCCATGATGGAAAAAGTTCACAGGCATTTCAAGTGCAAGCCTACTAGAACTACTATGCTCTAGTTCATTAGATATAGAATCACCACAACGCACAGTAGATGTAGATGATTCATAGGCACAAATAGCTTGACTCTCTTTAACATGAACAACAAGTTTTGCACCACTATAACCTAACATGATGCCCATATTCAAGAAATCCTCTTCATTCTCCAGTAAGCAACTTGAATTATATGGTAAAACATATAATAATGATATAGAATCCTTATTCAATGAAGGCCACCTTGAACAAACAAACTCAACAACTGAGAAATAAAAAGAAAACTGAGCAAATCTTGTTATTGCATTCAATTCACCATACTTAAATGAAAGCATCACCAGAGTATCCATATAGCTGAATAGAAGAAACATGAAAAATATTATAACTGAGAAATTCACTTAACAATATTGATTATCATAGAACTGAATCATTAAAACAATTACAAAAGCATCAAAATACAATGTATTACAGAAAATTCAAAGCTATCACAGATTTCGTTCACAAAAAATTAGCAAATCATCAATACCAAATCCGAATATGACATACCTGGGCAAATCTAAATCAATCAATTGAAGAATCAACCAAGAAATTGAATCTGATTCCACTTCGAATTGAGATCGAGGGAAACGAATTGTGATCAGAAAAGAGAGATATCTTCTCTCGAATTGAAATCTAGAGACGAAAAGGAGAATGGCGCGATTGATTTCGTTTTGGCACAGAAATGCAATGCGATGGATTCTGTTTCCTTTTGGGATTGTTAAACATCAAATTCATATGTATATATACTAGGGGCAATTTCGGTATTATTTTTTTTTTAAATAGAGCTAAGGGGTGTATTGGTAAAATATATTTCAATCAATGGACCCTAAGGTTGATTATGAAATGTAGAGTTTTTTTTCATAAATTCCACCTTATTATAGAGGCTTATTGGTAAAAATCCCTTTATTATATACATTTTCCTTCTTTTTTTCATATATGGCCGACATTATTGCTCCTACAAACGCAGAAAAACACAAGGAAGCTTGTTTTAACTCTTTGATGTATACGTACTAGAGGAAATACACATTGTACACGCATGCAATTGCGTAAAGTGAACCCAGTTTGGTAACAGTAGCTTCTTTTTTCCTTAATTTTTTTTTTTTTTTGGGCTGGGGGAGGGGGGGGGGAGGGTTTTGGGGTGTGGGTAGATTCTGGGTTGGGTTTGGGGCAGTGGCGAAGCCATGATTTTACTGTAAGAGAGTCAAAATTATGATATAAGGGTTTTTTTCCTATACCAATTAGGGTCCAAAATTAGCAAATGTACTATTTTTATTGGTAAAAATGCTCTTTTCCTAAACTAAAAGATGATAAAAAGGATATGGCTCCAAAATCAAGAGGGTCAAATGACCACCATTTGCATGGCGTGACTTCGCCACTGGTTGGGGATGTAAATAATGTTAGAATCCTTGTGTATAGAAAGAAACAGTTACCTGTTGGCGGGAGGACATTTTCAACAAATATAGACTATGATGCTTGGACTCGGATATAAGTGTGACAGAGATACAAATTCGAGTGTCGGATTCTCCAAAATTGTAAGATCTTACACCAAATTTATGATAAAATAGTTACACCCACACCTATATCCATGTCATATCATTTGGACTCCGATACTTTGGCAAAATAGTTACACCCACACCTACATCCATGTCCTATCATTTGGGCGCGCCTAAGTCACGCCTAAGGCGCCAAGGTCACGCCTAGGGCCCCTAATCACCGCCAAATGACTCCTTAACTAAGACTTTTCATAACTCCTTAATTTCTCAAGAAAGCTTTCCATTTTCGTTTCCCGCTCACAGCCAGTTTTGGAATTGAAAACTTGGTCGATTTTGTCATTTCACATTTGTAAGATAGTGACTTGCTATAAAGAAAAAGGGAAAAAATAAAAGGGATAGATGTGTGACATGCTCTATGGAGAGCAACTTCTATTATTTCTAACTTTTTTTTGAAATAGTTTTTTATTCGCGAGTTTAACGTAATGATGTATTCTGGTTTACATATAAGCAGGCGACAGAATTGGGAGGAAGACGCTGGAGGTTGTGCGACAGAATTGAACGGGCGCGACTTGTGCTTTAAAGCACGAGTCGTGATGAAGACCTGCACGAGTGGTATTTTTGGTACGAAGCGTACCACGAGTGATTGACACGGGGAACGACTCGTGAAGGATAGCACAAGTCGTGCTAGTTGCGGTTTCAGAGATTACGTTTATTTTGTTTCCCGTTTTTGGAAGAGTTTTAATTAGGATTGATTTTACACTACTAGAATACAATTTGATTCCGACGAACATTTGGCTACGGACGGTGTTCGCAGGCATTTATCGACGACCCTATTACTGATGGCGACGACCGCTCCGTTTCCATTTGAGCGGGAAGCAGAAAAAAAGTAGGAGGGAAAAATGAAAAATTAGACCCGCGGATTGGCCGTCGACATGTTAATCCTGGCGACGGACATCAATATGGCGACGAGCAGACCGCAGCCCATTTTTTTTTCTCGATTTATCCCATCTACGGCCCAATTTAGGATATACTCCTACATAACTTATTTCTCCACCATATTACACCCAAAACTTATTTCTCCTCTTTTTTACCCCAAAAGCTTGACCTAGGTTTCTCTTTCGCGCAATTTCCTTCAGCTCCGGCGCCAATCCTTCAGCCCCGGCGCCAATCGCTTCAGCGCCGGCGCCAATCGTCTCTTTCCTGTTGCTCGTCGGTCAAGAAAGGTATATACCTCTCTTTTATTTCAGATTGATTTCTCCATCGTATCAAACAATCTTCATCTCACTACCCCTCTCTCTCTCTCTCCCCTAACTTTCTCTCTCTACAAATCTGCCATTTTTATCAGTCACACTCATGTAATTTTGTTCAACAAGACCTTTCCTAGGGTGAAACTGATTTTGGCTATTTCTTGCTTCATACTGATTTCGAAAATTTTGTAAATATTGTTTGTGGTTTGATTCAATTTGTTCCCAACTTCCCAATTTCATCTAATTTCTTGTTTTTTTTTTTGTTTTGTTGATGAACTCAGGAACAACCAATTGGGTGTAGGAGAGGAAGGATACATAAAATCATTATCAATCTTGGGTTACAAGGGTATACTTTCTCTTTTGTTTTTCACACCTTAAATGTCATTTTTCATAAATTAATTTTATGGTTTTTTGATTAAGAGTTAATTGATTGTGCCTCTAAAATGTTAAGATGATTAAAGTATTTATTTTTCTTACTTATTGGGATTGGATTCTCCTCTAGCTCTTGACTGTTTGAGCCCTCGTATATTATGAAACAGAGATACAAACACCACCAACTAAGATATATTCAATGATATAGTAATTACAAAAAGGGATTGCCAAGACACATACTTTCTTGTCAAGGTTGAGATTTCTTATGTTCCCTTATAACCCTTTTGGCTTTACTAAGTTGTCTACACTTCCATAGCATAAGCCAGCAATAATAATAAAGCCAAAGAAAATCACATGGAATACTGTCATTACTAAGTTCAGTATCGAGCTTTCTTTTGTACTGCAATCCGAAGAAAAAATAAATAAAAAAAAATCAGCTATCACTATCTCAAGCCACTACGACGAGAAACACTACCTTCATATTCTAATTATAATAAATAAGTTTATGATGAAATAAAACGGTGGGGGCTGATGAACTTAATAAATAATAATCATAAGCACCAAATCAAACCTGATGCCCATTGAAACAGGTTTTATATTAATCAGTAAACTAATATATTGTTGAAAAGAAAGGCCTCCGCAACTACATTTGATATAATTTGCAGTGAACTGCAAAGCAAGAACCAAACAGGAAAAAAAAAGTAAAAATAAATGCAATGGAGAATGTAAATTTAAAGATGACTCATAAAGATAATATTGTATTTTTCAAGTACACACAAATAGTAGTAGATCATTTAACCCCAAAAAAAAATAGCAGTAGATAGTTGGTGTGCCACACAACAATTTGATACATTTTCTAAAAGTACTGAAAATAAAATTTTAGAAAAATCTAAGATTTCAAGAAAATTTAGCGCTCGTAGTGAGAGTGAGTAAGGAGAGGAGGCGGAAAGAGCGAGAGAAAGAGAGAGAGAGAGAGAGAGATTAAACCTGCGACATAGGCAGAGAGTGAGAAGAACGATTAGAGCAACAGCAGGGAAATCCAACATATTATAACCTTTCATTAATCCTTCAACTTCAATTCTCCATGAACTTGGATCATTCTTCCCATTTGAGCCTGATGCCTGGAAAGCAACAGCAGGAATATTATATTGAGATTGTTCATGAAAAGGCAGTAGCTGAAGGCTTAATTGATAATCTTGATACTCCTGTTACGCGCCTCCCATTTGAGCCTGATGCCTGGAAAGCTGCAGTCACCAAATACTATATCTCCGAAGGAAAGAGAGCTAAGAGGGGAGACAGATTGTTTGGACTTGGGGAACAAGGAGCTGAATTGATAAACCTGTCATCAAAAACCTGCGACTCGTCTTCATTTTATGAAGCACCACCTCCATTATCTTCTTCGACCACGACCCCGAGAAGGAAGAACCGAAAACAGAGGTGGGAAATCTAAAGAAGATGGTGATGCAGTTGATGGAACAACAAGAAGAGCAGCAACGAAGACAACAACAAGAGGAGCAGCAGCGAAAAGAGCGAGAGGAACAACAACGACAACAGGTGTTTCAACAAATTATGCAGCAGTTGATGGGTAATAATGGTATGTTTCAGCAACAGAGACAGCTGGGTTTTAACAATTTGATGGGGGGTATGTTTCAGCAACAATTGCAGCCGCAACATCGGCAATTGCAACCACAACAAGAAGAATCGCAGCCACAACAACAGAGTTCTAGCAATGATTTTCTTGGTTATCTGCAATTGTTAACAGGTGATGGAAATGTTTTGATGGGTAGCGGAAATGTTGGATGTGGTGAAGGTGGAAATGGAAGTCGGAACGGAATTGGAGTTTAGATACTCCACTTCCATTTTGTGATGCCATATGGTTTGAGTTATTTTGGTTTGATGTGCAGCTCTTTGAATATATTTTGGATGTGTAGGTGTTGGTGGAAGTGAATACTCCTATTATTTTGTTAGGTGGAGTATACTTTTGAAACCAGTTAATCTAATGTAAGTAGCTGGAGATAGTAGGAACATAATTTTACCTGGAAATGGTAGGAACCTAGAAATGGAAGGGAACTATAGAAACTCCTTTTATTATGGCAGGTGGAGTATATTTTTGGAACCTTTTAATCTTAATGTAAGCACTGAATTGTAGGAACTTAATGTAAGCACTCGGCAAGTGGAGTATAGAAACTCCTATTATTTTGGATGATGTGCTTTTTATATTAATTCAAGATGCAAGATGTGATTTGTATGGTTATTTCTATTTTATCGTAGTTTAATAATTTTTTTGGATATCAAATAAAAAGAATAATAATAAATTCCAAAAATATAGCAATAATTAAAATTTAATATGATAAATGTATTAATTATTAAAAATATTAAATTTGTTTATTAAATTGTTAATATAAATGAAGACGGACAAAACCGTCGGGATGTGTATTTCTATATATGGAGACGACCGTATGGTTGGAGAATGTCAAATAAAATGGCTACGACATTGCAAAATGAGGTAACGGACAGCCGTCGGTAAATTACAGTGGATGGCGACGGCCGAAAGTGGTTCCCATTAGGAACCATTTTTTGCCTACGGTTTCGGTCGTCGCTTTTTTATAATATGGCGACGAAAATACTTATTTGGCTACGGTTATGACCGTGTCCAACATTAATAATTCTAGTAGTGTTAATTCCTGTTTTAACATGTTTTAATTAGGACTCTTTTTCTTTTCCTTTTCCAAGTCTTTTAGGGTTTTGTTTAGATTATAAATACTCTCTCTCATTGTTTGTTTTAGGATACTTTTGAATTATTGAATTATTGAGTTTTGATTGCTTTGCAATTGTGGGTTTTTTCCCTTTGGGTCTTAATTGACTTGCAGAAGACTCTCATAAGAGATTCTTGTTGGAGTTCTTTGAATTCCTTATGAAGGTTTTCATCTTCTTGGTGTTTACCTCTTCAAACCCTAATTCAATTGTTGATTCAATTTGAATTGGGTCAAATAGTTGTTGATTCAATTATTTGCCTATCCCTTTTATTATTCCGCTGCAACCCGTTTACATCAGTTGGTATCAGAGTGAAGGACGATCCAAGGAAGATCCGAAGAAGATGGCGAACAACAATGGAGGTCAAACCCCATATATGGATATACTCAATAGTTTTCTAACATTTGCTCAGCAACAGAAACTTTATTATCTAGATTTGATGAACATGGAACGATTTAAAGCAGATACGCATGAGCAAAGTTTTTCGGAGGTTTCAGAATTTGGAAATCATATTCAAGCAGATGCAGAACGAAGGAGGTGTCAACAACATAGAGAGGATTCCAAATTTTATTCCAGCAAAGTCGATTTCTTTACTGCAGATATCCAAAGATTGACAACGAAAATATCGGCTGAATTAAAGAGCCTGGAGGAAGAAAATCACATTGTCGTTGAAGAAATTTCTGTCCAAGAGGAAAATCCTGTTGAAGAGAAGATTATTGTTGAAGATCTAAGTGCAAAGGACGAAGTCATGCTGGTATGTGATAATAAGATTCCTACCCATATTATAAATCATGTTCATGCCCCTATTGAGTCAAAGGTGAAGGATGAAGACCAAATTAATTGGTTTGTTGCAAAATCGAATTTTGTATGGGGCGATATTTTTGTCGGTAATTTTATTATGATTGGTCATGTGGAGGATGACGAGGTAGATCGGCCGAGAGATAATGGGATTGATATGGAAGATAGTATAATGTTTCTGGAGGAAATTTCCATGCCAATTTTTATGCTTCGTTGTCCTATTTATTCGAAATACTTGTTTCAATGGGATGGACACGTTTTCTTCTTTCTTCCAAGGGCGAGAAAAGATTTGCTTTATTCGAAATATCTCTTTATTTGGAACGGACGATATCAGATGTTGGACAAGGATTCGGGATGAATCCTTTTTGAAGTGGGGGTATATGATGTATTCTGGTTTACATATAAGCAGGCGACAGAATTGGGAGGAAGACGCTGGAGGTCGTGCGACAGAATTGAACGGGCACGACTCGTGCTTTAAAGCACGAGTCGTGATGAAGACCTGCACGAGTGGTATTTTTGGTATGAAGCGTACCACGAGTGATTGACACGGGGAACGACTTGTGAAGGATAGCACGAGTCGTGCTAGTTGCGGTTTCAGAGATTACGTTTATTTTGTTTCCCGTTTTTGGAAGAGTTTTAATTAGGATTGATTTTAATTCCTGTTTTAACATGTTTTAATTAGGACTCTTTTTCTTTTCCTTTTCCAAGTCTTTTAGGGTTTTGTTGAGATTATAAATACTCTCTCTCATTGTTTGTTTTAGGATACATTGAATTATTGAATTATTGAGTTTTGATTGCTTTGCAATTGTGGGTTTTTTCCCTTTGGGTCTTAATTGACTTGCAGAAGATTCTCGCAAGAGATTCTTGTTGGAGTTCTTTGAATTCCTTGTGAAGGTTTTCATCTTCTTGGTGTTTACCTCTTCAAACCCTAATTCAATTGTTGATTCAATTTGAATTGGGTCAAATAGTTGTTGATTCAATTATTTGTCTATCCCTTTTATTATTCCGCTGCAACCCGTTTACATCACGTAAGGGTGTAGCACTAGTCAAAAGAAAAATAAATCAACAAATCCACAATTTCTTTGATAGGTAACAACAACAACTAACATTACCTCAATGCCGCAAAGGCTCCCACCTACGGTGGGATAGGGGGTCGGATGTACGCAGTATTGTCCTTGTATTAAAGCAAAGAGATACTGTTTTCGGATGACCCAAGATGAAAATTGGGTCGAAAATTGCATAGACTATTGCATGGATCGACTGTTACTTCATAACAAAGAACCGCATACAGTTTATTTATTGAGTCATTTTGCTTTTTTCGATAGGTAAAAGATCACTAAAATTGCATCGTATTGGCTGTGGTAAAAGCCATGTTCAAATAATAGGTTTGAAACACAAACAAAGACGCAAAGTCGCAAATAGAGTCAGATGCAAACAGGATTGCATAGATAGGGGTTAATAGTTATAATCAAAATCCATGCTGCTCTACTTCAGATCCTAGTTTCCTCCTTACCTATTTTTTTCTGGGTAAGATCCCTATGAACTGCAATAGTCAAATCATTTCTATTTCATTATTTGTTCAGACATAGAAATACAACACACTGCTTCTTTCAGGCATTCAACATTTCCACAACCCAAAAGTAAGAACAAATTATCGGCTCTTAGAGATTGAGTTTGGCTGAACAATCTATAGCGCCCGGTGTAAAGTTTTATTACTCCCTCCGTACCGGAAAGTTTGTTCCACTTTGACTTTTATGGACAACTCCATCGAACTTTGACCATAATTTTATGAAAGTCTGAATATCCCTATGTAATTTTAAAAATAGTTATTGTTTCAACATTAGAAATACTACCAATAACAATTTTAGTATGGCATAGAGATATTTAGATTTTCAGAAAATTATAGTCAAAGTTCAATTGAGTTGACCATGAAAGTGAAAGTGGAACAAATTTTCGGGGACGGAGGAAGTATATTGCTAAGAACAGCCCTAATGTATCAAGGTACTAAAAGTTGAAATCACGCCCATAATGGTTGAAATAGAAATCATAAATTTTCATTAGAAAAGAGAAAGAAGGCCTTATTAACCATGAGCACTTGTAAGCAATTATTTAAACTTTGCACAAATAGTAATACTCACTGGAATTCTATTTGGGCTTCGTGTTAGGACAACAAGTAAGCACCCATACAAGACAAAGAAAAGACACACAATATTATATTACGTGGTTCGGCCTCCTGCCTACGTCCACGGGAACAACAACAATATTCACCATCATAACTCAACATTACAAAGTGTATCACCCTACAAATCCGAGTCCCTCACTCAAGGATTACAAGGATGATAACACTAGGCTACTCTCACAAGAGGCACTATTGCACTCTTCTTACATATTTCTCTCTCTCTACATTGATGTGTATCGATCTCTCTCTTCACACACACGGGTGTGTACCTACCACACACACTACATTGGTGTCCACACACACATTTCTTATCAGTTAGGAAGTTTGGTTGAAGCAAAATGTTCCTTAACTTTGTCTCTAATTCGATCACGATTGCTGGCATTAGAAATAACAGAATGAGATTAGGAACTAAAACATCACACATCGACAGAAGACAACTACATCAACATAATTTGGTGCAGCAATAGCAACTGAAATCCAGTTCACTGGGGAGTTTGTCCACTTGAGCTTCACAAAGGTGAGCACTTCAAGATGGTTAGGCTACAAAGATGTATGCTTGCTGAAATTCAGACAACCGGGTCCATAGAGTAACATAGTGTTAATCATCTCATTAAATAACATTGTCAAAATTTTCTCAGACCAACAAGTGACAAGATAGGACGGTGAGGGTAATCATCTGGGATTTCCTTCATGATTATGTGATGGCAACCCTCGTTCGTTGATTGTTTAAGGCTAATATGGTGTTAAAAACGTAATCTAAGCTCAAGCACCATCAACAATCATACTGTCTATTTTGTCGAAAAGATGAGTTCAATATTCAATATGGGTGCTTATGCCCAGAAAAGGTGCATATTCCTGCTTCTTTAACAATGGACACTTGCTCCCTCCCACCCACCTTCAAACTTCTTTAACAAAAAGGCATGATAATAATTTGCTTAAAAATTGTCTATCACCATCATCCTGCCTTCTACCTAGATTCACCCCCCCCCCCATTCACTTAACGAGAACTCCGTGAAATCGATCAAACTTAAGACCTGAATCGCATACATAAATCAAATGCATGTGCCAAATTCGTCAATATCTACCTTTTATAAGGTCCACAAATTCAATAGCCTCAAAACCACCATTGATTGAATTTTTAAGCCCCAATGTTAAATGATTTAAGCACCAATCAATGATTGCTAACAAGGATTTTGTAAGCAAGATTTTGTGAACATTTTGTGCCCCTAACATTACTCTTCTGCAACAGGGAACTCAAACAATTACGAGACACTATTGCTTTATCGAACAAACTCAAGTTGATTTGGGCTCTTCATATAGTAGATATATATCACTTCAAACCACAAAAATACACAATTGATAATACCAAATATGATCAGAATTCAATTACCAAACAATAAACATAACAAAATTCCAATCACCAATATGAATTTCCACAAACCCTAAATTTTCCCCAATCACTCATGGGACTATTCAAACGAAAAAAAAAAAAACTTAATATAAAACCTGAAATTAAAGGGAAATAGTAATCTCTACGAGGAATCGCCATCATCATTATTCTTGGGCTTGCGATAATTTTGTTCGTAGTGCTGAGCAATGACGACACCCGTCTGGTAAAGCTTGTAAATGTTGGGAACGTTGTAGTTCTGGGCAACATAGATTCCGACCACTGTGCCCACCATGAATGAGAAACTGCCCTTGAATATGCCCATATAGCAATTTTTGAATCTAATTGTTCTTTAAAAATAAATCTAGGGCTTTTTATGTGATTTGGGGATTTATTAGGAAAATTTTTTACCCCTTCCCCAAGTTGCTTGAGCGGAAAGTCTGAGAAGTGGGAAACCGTTGGAACTTGGTATGCAAATTTGATTTGATGCAAGACTGTTTAAGTTCGAGTCAAGATTGACTGGAGATAATGGCCAATTTGGCCTAGGTCCGTGGGCGGTCCGTGGTCCGCAGCCCATTTAGTATGTATCCGATCAGCCAAGTGGTCCGTTATTCGATTGGCTCGATTTGTATATGGGTCGGGTTTGGACAAGAAATATCCATACGGACCGAGCTTTATCCCGCAAATCAGAAGATCCGTTTGATTCGTGACATATTTGACCCATGACCCGTTTGGCTCGTGGATCAGGGAAGTCCGTACAAACCTATTTGTTTATTTTTTTGTTTAAATAAGTAAAAATAAAGGATAGTCCGTCTCTCTTTTATTTTATATACTTTCATTTGTTTAGTTTTTTTTTTATCTTTTTTAATATACCTTTTTGTAAAAAATTTAGTAATAAAAAAATCTAAAATATTATTTCCTAGTCAATAAAAAATTAATAAAAAATAAAATAATAAATAAAGGGTAGTTCGTCCCTCTTTTATTTTATATACTTTCATTTGTTTATTTTTTTTATATTTTTTATATACCTATTTGTAAAAAATATCAGTAATAAAAAAGTCTAAAATATTATTTCCTAGTAAATAAAAAATAATTAAATGGTAGTCCGTCCCTCTTTTCTTTTATATATTTTCATTTGTTTAGTTTATTTTTTTTTATCTTTTTTTATATACCTTTTTGTAAAAAAATATCAGTAATAAAAAAAGTCTAAAATATTATTTCTTAATCAATAAAAAATTAATAAAAAATAAATAAAGGGTAGTTCATCCCTCTTTTCTTTTATATACTTTCATTTGTTTAGTTTATTTTTTCATCTTTTTTATATACTTTTTTGTAAAAAAATATCAGTAATAAAAAAAGTCTAAAATATTATTTTCTAATCAATAAAAAATAAATAAAGTGTAGTCTGTCCCTCTTTTCTTTTATATACTTTTATTTGTTTAATTTTTTTTTATCTTTTTTTATATACCTTTTGTAAAAAAATATCAGTAATAAAAAAAAGTCTAAAATATTACTTCCTAGTCAATAAAATATTAATAAAAAATAAATAAAGGATAGTCCGTCCCTCTTTTCTTTTATATATTTTCATTTGTTTAGTTTTTTTCTATTTTTTTTTATATATAAAACAACTAATTTTCTTATTTCTAAGTGATTTTATATTTTAAAAAATAGCTTATTAAATACTAAATTACTTTTTATTGTTTCCATATTTTTTATGATTTTTTTTTAAAATAGAAAAACCCGTTTGGCCTGTGGATCTTCAGATTCGGGTCAAACGGACGGGCTTGAACATCTGAAATGGGACGGGTCGGCCGAGTTTAGGCCCGTTTCATCACACGGGCTCACGGGCTTCAACCCGTCCCACCCGCGGGTTGGTCCGTACGAGCCGGACCGAGACAGGCCAGCCCGTTTGGCCATCACCAAGATTGACAAATGGTTTTACGAGCTTAGCTACAATTAAAATTTAACTTTGGACTTACTACTAGAATAGACATTGGCAAATAAACCGAACTAAACCGGAGAATTGAATCGAAATAGGATCAAATTGAGAAATCGAATCGAAATCAGAACTTAGAGCCGTCAAGTTGGGACGGTCCCGTCGGGACGTCCCGTCCCGCAATAGATTTGGGACGGGATGGGACGGAGTATTTTCGTCCCGTCCCGTCTCATCCCGTTCCCGTCGCGGGACAACATGGTGCAGTCCCGCCCGTCCCGTTCCCGTCCCGCATATCTCGGCCATGTATATCTCACTGATTTCAGTGTTATCAATATGGATTCCACTAAGCCCTGTATATCTCTCTGGTTTCAATGTTCCCTCTTAATGTAGGAGTGTCTGTGCTTCAGTCAAATATATACTCCCTCTGTCCCATAAATCTTAAGAAAACTTTCTATTTTGGGCGTCCCATAACTCTTAAGAAATCCCAAAAAGGAAACCTTAAATCACTATTCTCTCCACTCATTCTCTCTCCTACATTATTTTAATACTCACAACACATTATAATTTACTATTCCCTCCACTCATTCTCTCTCCTATTTAATTTTTCACACTCACAACACTTCTTCCACTCATTCTCTCTCCTAATACTATAATAATATTCCTTAATTCCCGCGCAAAATGGAATCTTCTTAAGCTTAATGGGACGGAGGGAGTATGATGTAAGAGGCATGTGGGAAGATTCAGCAAATGTTAGAGCAATATTGAAACATCAGGGAGTAAAGAAAAAGGTGGCCTGCAGTTGGACCAAAATTAAAGGTCGTACATTTCATTTTGCATGCAATGACAAATCTCATGAAGAACTGGCGAAAATATACAAAACATTGGAGGGCCTTTCTTCTGTTATTGATGAATTGGCTATGTAATCTGTTGATGAGCTTATCAATTCTTTGAGTTTTGCATGTTACTTGTCCTACTTCCGTCTACTTGAGCTTCTCAAATTGATCATGGTTAATAGATTGTTTTCATTTGAGGGCTATCAATCAGAACACAGATTAGTGGCACTTGAAAAATACTCATCCCATTTGGGTCCCGCGGGATCCCGCGTCCCGCAAATGGGACGGGATGGGACGGAGTATTTTAGTCCCGTCCCGTTTTGTCCCGTCCCGTCTCGTCCCGTTTCCGTCGTGGGACAACATAATTTCGTCCCGTCCCGTCCCATATTCCCGAATTGACAGCTCTATCAGAACTGCCTAATCAGAATCGTGCGTAACCAGAACCGAAGAAAATCGAAACCATGCGGTACACCTGCCCATCTCGGTTCAACATTTAAAAAAAATCGGGAAATCGGCGGTTCAAATCGGAAAATCGATTTGCATTTATCTTAATTTTTAATCGATTTGGCTAATTTGTTAAGCAAAATCTGTTAAACTATTAGTTTTTAATTCATTTTCATCCAAAACCGTTTGATTTTTAACAGTTTATGGAAACATAGTGACCAAAATGCAGTTTAGTTTCTAAAAAAATAATAACTAAAAAACAGTGATCAAAATACACTTAATGGAAAAACAATGACCAAAATATGGTTTCTAAATAGTTCTTCTATCATTTATTTTTTATGGGATTAATTCCTATCCAATCTTGTTAGATATAAACTACTCCCTCCCTCCGCCCCAGACCAAGGTTGGGGTTGGATTTCATGTTTTTAAAAAAAAATTAAAAATGAATAAATAATTGTAAGTGGGTAGAAAATTAGAGAAGAGAGAATGTAAAAGTTAAATGTGGGGTAGGGAATAGTAGTTAATGATTGGTTTTTTTTAAAGTGGGTAGAAGATTAGAGTAGAAAGAATATAAAAGTTAAATGTAACGTAGGAAATAGTAGTTAATGATTGATTTTTTTTGTAAATATGTTAATATTATAAGGGCATAATGAATGATTTTTTTTGTAAATATATTTAAATTATAAGGGTATAAATGTCCGAAATACTGTTCAAAACTTGTCATTTATGGAAGGGACTCTTGAAGTGGGACGGAACAAAAGGGAAAATGGGACCCTTGAAGTGGAACGGAGGGAGTATTAAATTGTGTCATATGCAATTTAAGTGGAATTAGTAAAATTATTTTATTCAATAAAATCAAAGTAAATTCAACATACAAATAATTATCTATTACCACCGTGAAGTTGGTCATGTAATCATACTTTCTTCTTCGGTTGTTTAAGGAAAAAATATGTTAGACTGAAACAAATGAAGTCTTTGTTCTGTCAATTTCTTCATTGAGATAGATATCCGTTAAATATGGAGTAGTAAATAATTAATCAAAAAAGAAATATCCATAGAGATTATCTACATTGAAAGATGTTAATTTGAGCCCTTTTGTTTTTTTGCCAATAATGATAAGGAGATGTAAAGAATTCAACATAAAAAAAGGGAGAAGATGTGAAAGAAAGCAAAGTAAACATGCATAATTTGTTGTTACCCAAGTGGCCAAGTCAAATTATTGGTTCATTGATTAATCTTAATGAAGCCTCTCTCTTCCCTACATGCACGGTCCGCACGGACCCAAAATCAAAATTGAGGGATTCACAAATTATATTACCTAAAAATTTCAAAAAAAAATAATTATTTTTTACATAAGTACTTACATCGATTCTTCTTTTTTTGTCAATAACGTATGATGAATTGTCAGAAATGTGACGACTTAAGATTTTTTTTTTTTTATTTTTTTTATATGTCAACATTAATTTTGGGGGTTCACAACCACCCCTTTGAGTGTGCCTGTGTCCGCTTCTGCCTACATGCAATAAATAAAGCTTTAAACATACTTACACGGGTAGCTTAGCGACAAGGAAGTTAGGAATGATAAGAGAGGTTCTGTATGTATTCGAGTGATGGCAGGAACAACTTGGCCAATTACCAAGTTAGTGACTCAGATTAGACCTAAATTTACCTGTATATGAATCTTGGGGTGGGTTTATGAACCCTAAAATTATGCAAACGCAAGCATCGACACCTGGGTTATAAAAAAAAAGCTCCAAACATTTTGAGAACATAACTTCAAAAGGAATAGGATTAATCTTGTATAGAATAGATTTGACACTTCTTGGGATGGGTTCCTAAACCCTAAACTATGAAATCGCAAACACCGATACTTATGGGTTATAAAAAGAAAAAGCTCTAAAAACATAACTTCGAACGAAATAGGATTAGTCTTGTCTATAATAGATTTGACACTCACAATGTCTGAAATTCGACATCTTTCATACTTTGTCCTACATATGAAAGATTTTCCAAAATATCCTTTTTTTCATGTAAACACAAGTTTTCAAACTAGAAATAAAATATAAAAGAAAATTAAATTAAATTACTCTTATAACCCACAGTATTTTGATAAAGATTCAGTTTTAACAAACATATTTTTTCCAGGAATTTTCATCATTTACTTGCGATATGCTTTCATTATCCTTTAAATCTTGTAAAATGAAATAATTAAAACTGCTAAAAATATGCACTCATTATCCCTATTTTATGGGATAGTGGTGACTATTTAAAGCGAAATGGTTCAAATGATAAAGAAAAATACATAAACTAGTATAAACTAGTAGTAGTTAGTATTGAAGCTTCGTTATTATTATTAATGGGTCAAAAATGTTATTAAAAAAACCCCAACTAATTTCATATTCTTCCTTAAACATGATCATTGAAGAAACTAGACAAAACTTTAAGTTAGAGCAATTCGGTTTTCAAACTATTACGACGGGAGGTAGCGTCAACGCTGAATCGAAATGAAAATCAGACAACAATATATAAAAAGTGTGCTACATAATGTAAAAAGTGTGATACACAATTTAAAAAAAAAAATCACATTTTTAAGGTAAGTTTTATATGCATTACTAAAGAATTTACATCGCATTTTAGTTCAGAAGTGTGTTTGTATATTCATTCAAAATATTTTATATTTGATAGTAAATTTTTCACATTACATTGTCTGATTTTAAACTAGGGTTGCAGGATACTCTGGAGTAGACATCGAATCGCGTATCGATTTGCGATTCGATACCGAATTGATACGCTGAAATTCGCAAATCTTAATCTTCGATTCGTGTTCCGATACCTTGAAAAACCTCTTTGAATTCGCAATTAATGTCCTCTAGATATGAAAAGGCAATGTTGCAATGAATGATGCCCATTAACTATTGATTGATGCAATGAATGAATGCTGCCCATTAAATACAAATTTCTGCCCATTAAATACAAATTTCTGTTGCTAAAGACTTCCCACAAACCAATCTTTTCCAAAAATCAAATAATACAACCAAATGTCAAAGAAAGCTTCTCAGGTTATTATGCAAAATGAAGAACCTATGGCAGAAATCCTCTCTGATTCTTCCAATGACGATGATGGTAATGTTCAAGCTCAACAACCAACTACTACAATCAGGCAAGGCAATAAGGAAAAAAAGAGAAAAAGGTTAAGTGAAGATGAAAAGTCTTTGCTGGCTTTCATTCAGTATGTCAACAAGGAGGAAGAAGATAAAGTTGCCAAAAATTCGAATAGGTCATGGATAAGCAACTTTTGTACTAGCAGATTTTCGAGTTCGTATACTAGAATCCATCGTCACTTCTTCGGGGCCACTTCCACGGGAAGCAACAGTGGTGTTCATCGCTGTAAAGTGATGTCAACCAATATAGCCGAGTTCAACAAGGTTAAAAGAGCAGTTGAGAAGGCTGAAAAACTTGGTATTTGTTCTACCTTAAAAAAATCATCATCAGCAAAAATCCAAAGAAACCCTGTAACCCAATTGAAGCATCATTCAACATGTTAGAGAGAGATGATGTTGATCAATCAATAATACGATTCCTCTATGCAAATGGCATTGCATTCAATGTATTGCGTAGTCCACAATTTCATGAAATGATCAATGTGGATACAAACCTCCGAACTACGAAAAGGCGAGGACAACGTTGCTTGACGAGTGCAAAAGGAGCGTGGAGAAAGAACTAGCTCCTATCAAAGATACATGGGGGACACAAGGAGTGTCGATTATTTCTGATGGTTGGTCCAATGTCAAGAATGAGCCACTCATTAATGTTATTGCAGAAAATAGCAGAGGTGATATGTTTATGTATGCTTCCGACTTCTCAGGAGTGGTGAAAACAGGTACTGTGATTTCAGATTATTTGATGAAAGCCATTGACGAGGTAGGTCCTTCTAATGTCGTTCAAGTTTTGACTGATAATGCATCTAATTGTGTGCTAGCTGGAAAAGAAATAGAGAAGGTACATAAGCATATATTCTGGTCTCCATGTGTGGTTCATACAATCAATTTTCTGTTTAAAGATTTCAGTAGACAATTTATGTGGTTGGATGATGCATATAAGAAAGGTAAACCTATTGTAAGATATGTCACCAATCATCAAAATTGTTTGGCAATGTTTAGGTGTCATTCACATTTGGAGTTACTGAAAGTTGCTGAAACAAGATTTGCTAGTCATTATATCTTGTTATAAACACTTGTGGAGTGTAGGGAAGCTTTGGTTACATTAGTTTTTCAAAGAAAGAAGGACTGGATAAGCAAAGGGGACGAAAATTCTCGAAAGATTGGTATTGAGGTTGCTGCAAATATCAAAGATGACAGTTTTTGGGATGATGTTGAAAATATTCTTCAAATTTTAAAGCCTCTTTATCATGTGCTAAAATTTTCTGATGGCGAAGGCCCATTGATGGGTGAAATCTATGAGAAGATGGACAACATGTTAGGGGAAGTGAAGGATGTTATGGCTACAAATAGGTATGAATCCAAGCTTTTATACTTGTATTTTGAAGAGTCTAGTCAATGGTTACTAATCGGGTGGATCATTTATGTGTTGTAACGACCCTAACCCTAGGCACCTATTTTATTATCATATTATATGCTTTTAAAATTTATGTTAACTTTATGTGTTTATTTTATGTCTTTAATTTCTTATTTTAAAATGAGATAATTGGGAAATTAAATAAAGCATCTTGGGAGAAGTATAATAATAGAAATGGATAAAATAAATAAAATGTGGGTAGTTAGACTTTTTGTGTGAAAATTGTTGAAAGCCTTAGTTATTTGGGGATGTGGGGCCATGCCCTCCCCTTGATTTCCTCATCCTTTTTCATTTTGTCAACTCCTCCCCATACTTTCTATATCCTTCCCCATACTTCCTCCATCCTCCACATTCTCTTTAATCATTTCTTCTTCAACCTCCTTCATTCCATCCATGGAAGCTCCTATCTAGAAACCCTCCTTCCAAATTAATTCCAAGTTAAATTCTATTCAATTTTTCAATTCAAGAGTACTTTTGAGCTTGGGACAACTAGGAAAATCTATCAAGCTAAGAAGATCATTATTTCATCCTAAAATCCTAAAGTAAGTTATTATGACTTCTTTCTAAATATTCCACATTTTATGTGTTAATGAATGTTTTATGAAAAGAAAAAGTATGTTGTATTTTTAATATGGTTATTTGAGTAAAATGATTATTCAAGATTTAATTGATTTTAATTATGAGATGGGAGTTTAAGTTGAAGGAATGAGGGTATAATGAGTGTAAGATATTAATGACATTAATGGAGTTAGTGTGTGTGATTATATACCTCTTACTTTGATTTGGGAAATATTATGAGTCATTTAATTTGGATAGAAAGAAGTAGAAAAAGAACTTGGTATAATTTTAAGGATGTGAGTTATTATAATCTTTTCCTTCTTTAAATGTTCATGAACTACTAAATGTTGTTATTGTTGTTCTAATGGCTATTTGATGCTTTGGGGAAACTTTCTTGGATTTGAGGAATTGGTTAGTGTCATGGAAAATGTTGATGTTCATGAAAGTGGTAAAGAATAGAAGAAAATGGGTTGAGTTTGATTAAGATGGTAAATCTTGAAAAATGATAGTAAAATGGGTGAAAAACCAAGTGATAATGATTTATGTTAGAATATGATATCTTGGGGTTAAATGGTTTATAATAGAATTAACAAAGTTAGAAATCCTTTTTATGTTCACAAAGAAGAAGAAGCTTAGTGCTAGTTTTGGTTTTTGGGAGTTTTTAAGGAAGAGTGCTACAGCTACCTGTTTCTGGCCGTGGCACGAGTCGTGTCCCTAGGCACGAGTCGTGCCCATGGCCCACTCGTGGTTACGAGTCGTGCCTAGGAGGCCAAGTCGTTCTGAGTAACTTAAGGAGAATTGGCACGAGTCATGCCCTCAGGCACGAGTCGTGCCCTGGCCTGGTTTCGTTGCACCAACTTTAGAGCTGTTTAACCCTAATCAAACTGGAACCAAAATGAAATCTCTTTAACTTAGATTAAAGTGGAATGCTTGGGCTACTCAATGAAGTCTTATTTGGTCAAACTGGAATTTCGGAAGTAGTTTAAATATTGTTCGGGAAATGGTTGATAAGCTTGAATTGTAACTTCACCAAAGTGGTTCAAACTTGGGAAGTAGATCTTGAACTTTCGTTAAGGTTATCCGAGGTTGTGTAATGATTATGTAGCAATGGTTATGAAACATAGTGGCCTTACCTGCCTCATACCTTTGGGGATTAGTGTGAAATAGTGTAGAAACTATAGGTTTCACTATTGAGCTAATTGGAAATGTGTATGTATCACGTGGTGGTGTTGTATCCCAAGTGTGGGTTATTTGGTATTGTTATGTTGTATCCCAGTTGTGGATTATCTGGCATATTGATTATATTGCATCCCGATGTGGATTATGTGGTTATATGGATACCTTATTTGAACTCAAATTCGTTAATGGTATTATGCATGGTGTATTAAATGAACTGTTGCACTATGGTATGGATTAGCATGAGTATACATTACCATGTTGTTATATTATGATGCATAGTGTATTAAATGATTGTTGCACTATGGTATTGATTAGCATGAGTATATATTACCATGTTGTTATATTATTATCCCTTTTTGTGGATTATATTTCAAGTATCTATTATGTGCTTGAACGTGTTGATATTCGGGGGTATAATGGAATTCAATCAATTATGGATTTGTTCTATAGGTGATTGAAGGTTCATCATACCTGGGACCGTTCCCCTCTGTGGCCACAGAGTGGGGCCGCAAGCTACGTATTGAGCCAAAAGCCCTTACGGTTATCTTTGCGATTTGGTGTACTGGTGGAATGCTCCGTATGAAGCCAAAAGCTTTACAAAGAGCGCCGATATTATATGATACTCTGAATAAGGGTCATATAAGTATCCTATTTTCTTATATGGATCTCTGGGGTATGAGACCTATAAGCGGTGAATGTGCATGGGGGCAATTCACCAAAGAGCGGAGTTTTACTCCCACGTTGTACGACTTATTGTTCAGACGAAAAAGGTAAAATGAGGTAACGTAAGGTGTTTACCACTTTCATAATGTGTTATGTGCTACCATGCTATGTGTTGCATCTTGTTTGACATCTTGCTGCATTCATAATAGCTTATTGAGATTTATTCTCACCCCTTTCCTTTTACTGCTTTAGATTGTGCTGAGACAGGTGACCTGAACCAGTGAGACCGGGGATAAAATTGTGGACTGTTGCTTTTGGGACTTGTCAGGTTAAGTATATGAGTTGGTTGTTTGGGAGTGTTTATTAAGTATTATCCTTTTAAAAAAAAAAAGTTGTATATAAACTCTTTTGTAAACAAAGTTATTTTGGGGTTTTCAATGTAATTTATTAGATTATGGTTTACCGAAGTCATTGTGGAATTTTCTCCTAATGAAGATATTATCAGTTGATTTAAAATTGGAAGTTGAGTAGTGGTTTTCTTTTAAATGTGAAATAAAAGTTTTTGAAAATCTAAGAAGGGATTTCTTAGTTTTGGGCTTCTCAAGCTCGGGACACGCGTTAGGTTCCGGGTTGGGGTGCTCACAGTTGGTATCAGAGCTTAGTTTAGAGGTCAAGGGTAGATGTCTAAACTAAGGGGGAGTGTGTGGTAATTGACGCCGAGTGGTTAGTGCAGAAGTTTGTTTTAATGGCTGGAAATAATGATGACCAGCGAAAGGTTCTAGAAAATAAAGGATGTTTAAATTGTGGCCTCACAGTCATGGTATTTTAGTAATGAATTAAAATGGTCTTGGATTGAATATGAGAAATGTTGTAGGTGGGTTGGTGCATTTTACTTGGGTTGAAATTTGATAAATTAGTTGAGATGTGGTATAGTGAAGTTTTGGTATAGTATTGATGTTAAGAAAAATGATTTAAGTATGTGGTGTTATTTAGGGTTCCTTTTCATGAAGTTGGCTAAGTTGTAAAGTTGTTGTTATATGTGTTGTACAATGCTATTATTATCGTATGATTGATTTTGGATAAGTTTGACAATTTGTTTGGTTGTTGGAATAATGAGAAAAGGGTTTGGAAATGAGTAGAGTGATGGTTTGATCAAATATAGGTTGGTAATTGAAAGAGTATTATAAAGGTTAATATATGGTGGAGAGAGTATTGTTGGGTGGTTTGTGATGTGTAAAAATAATGAAAATAACTTAGGTAGTGGGTGAATGAATATATCGAATAGTGATAATAAGATATGGTTTAATGTGGAAAGATAGAGTAATAGGGTTATATGGTTTGGAGAAGGTATGTGGTATCATTCGAGAACCTTATAATTAAAGTTGACTCAATAGTATAGTTGTTGTTGAATTATGGTCATATATGGTATATGATGTATTAGTTGATATACATGGTGGTTGTAATGGTTAGTCAATTAATAGGGCTTTGGAAATAATCAAGAAAGAGTGGTTTTGGAATGAATGTGGTAAGGTTGATATTCAAAGTTATTGGGAATTCTGTATCCATTTTAGTTAAGTTATAATGATCATGAAAGGATTTGAAGAAAGATTTAGTAATAGCAATATTGTCTAGAGTAAAATGGTGTTGTAAAGTGAAGGCCTATGGTCGAATATGTGTTTCGGGCCTAGGAGCGATAGCTCCCTCAGAGGTTACTAGAGGTATATTCCCTGTATCAGAAGTAGGGGTCATATTTTATAGATCCTGTTGCATATCATTTATGTTGGCATCACATTTTGCTTGTATGTGACATACATTGCTTGAGATTTTGTTTATTGTTAGAGGATTCTGCTCTTATGAGAGAATACCTCGAATCTCCTTTGGTTTGCCACGATGGTGATGTGGTTATAGCTACGTATGTATTGCCAGTTGATTTGTTATGATTACCGATGTGTAATTATGAAATATACTTGACCTGGATGGTTAAGTAGTTGTTGTGTATTGGTAGACTATCATAATAAATGAGTCTCCTTTTCTAAGCCTAATTTGCTTATATTGGTATTTGACATAGATAAACCTTTACATGGTATTCTTGTTATATATGCGTTAAAGGAAGAAAGTTTTGGTTAAAAATGTGAAGGGTAATTGGTATGTGTTAGACTTGCATAAGAAGTCTTTCCAGAAATTTTATGTGCTAGTTGTGAGTAGATGGTAATTGTGTTTCCATCCAGGTATCTCATGTGTTGGTTCTAAGTATGATAATCAGAATTTTAATCCTTATCTTGACGGCTTTATGATAGTTATGATTGATGATCTCCTTGGTTATTTAAAGTTATGAGAGGATCATTTGTGAGTTGTGTTATTTGCCTTTAGTGGGAATTCATTGTTTGAGGAAGTGTGAGTTGGCTTGAGAGGATTCCAATTTTTGGGTTCTATAGTCTTAAGCTTGGATGTTACCATGGATCTTGCAAGGATTGAGTCCGTGATCTTTGGGCTGGCAAGTGCTACCGAAGGAATTTTTAGGGAATTCTTGAGAATTGTAAAATCATTGATTTAGTTAACACTAAAGAAGATATATAAATGGTGTAGGATGTACTAAGGATGAATCATATTGATAGAGATGGAGAATAGATTGACTATAGTGAAATTACCCGGATCCGAGCAGGCTTCGCAGCCCCGGCATCTGGCATCTTTCGCGTTGGGGCGACGTGTCTCGCCGTTTTTTGTTTTTGTAGAGTCGCCACGCCGTTTTTATTAAGCCCAAAACATTGAAAAAGGGCATCAGTTTAAAGATAATTTTAAACTGTTTTTGTGTGATGAGATTTTGAGTTCGGAGGTCAGATGACTCCCCGGGAAGAGAATATTAGAATATTAGAGCTCACCCGAGTAGCCTCGTAAAACGAGTCTTTCGGATACCCCTAATATCCTTTAAATGTTGTGTGTGTGTGTGTGTGCTTTTAAAAATGCATGTCAGATCGGATGTCTACATTGTATGCTATGTATGGAAATGTATTGAAATAGTATAGGAAGGAAGCCTTACCAATGTTGGTTCGTGTCTGTCTTCCGCCGGGGAATAGTGTTTGAGGTCTGAGTAGCGTTCCGGCACGGATCGGGATTGCTTCTGAGGGACCGGTTGTCCGCGACGCAGTTTCGCGTGAGTTGAGGTTGTAGGCTGCGTTCGGCGCAGGTTCGGCGTGCGTGGGGATCGCCGGGATCACTCGGGCAGAGGTTCTGCGTGCGCCAGGTGGCGTGGAGTCACTCGGCAGAGTTTTGGCGTGATTTGGGATCGTCGGTTTGACTCTGAAAGAGCCGGACACCGTGGAAAGACTGTGCAAGGCCTCTGAGTACCACGAGGGGCCTCGTAGTACCTCGAGAGTGCCTCGGGCAGCGCGGAGCGTCTCGAGCGCTGGAGGCTTCTGAGCACCACAAGGGAGCTCTAAGGCCTCTAAGGATCCGAAAGGGGCCTGGAGTGCCTCGAGAGGGTCTTAGAGGGGAGCCGAAGGCTAAGGGAGGAAGAGAGAAGAGGGAGGTGTGTTAAAATGAGGAGGGGGAGCCCTCTATTTATAGTAAAAATTTCGAGCAAAGAGGTCCGTACGGACCTTCTTGGTTATCCGTAATTTTGGATTTCCTCGATTTGAGGGAATCCGCAATGATGGTGAATATTCGAATGATGATGTCCCCCATGCAAGAAGGTCCGTACGGACCAACTCAAGATGCAAAGAGGTCCGTACGGACCAACCATGCATTTGGGTAATCATTTCTTCCGGATTTGAGGGAATATTGTGGACTTTAAGGGGATTCAAGAATTATGACAAAGAAAGAGGTCCGTACGGATCAATATTGCTTTCCCAATTTCCTCGAAAATTCCCAAAAGGTCCTTTTGTCCCTTTATCCTGTGAAGGCTCCTCCCTTGGTTTGGTTGGGGGTTTGAGAGGGTTTTGAGAGGGATTTGAGAGGGTTTCGAGTGCCAGAGGTTTCCGGGACTGCGTTGATGAGTCTGCGGTGTTTCCCGTGTGCTTGAAAGGGGGTGATCCAGATTGGGGTACTTACAGAAGCCCCTCGACGACGTCACTTATGAAAGAAGTGGGGCCGCCGATAAGATAAGGGTCCTAATCTGGATCGCGTGCCGGGAGAGGAAGTGACCGTGAGGGTCAATGTGAGGACGTGGTGGTGTCCTTTTGTGTGACCGTTTAGGTCAATAGGCCGGACCCCGTTATAGGATTCCTACGTATCCCCGGCGGGAATCAAGCCCGGTCGTAGTTCGGCGCGGGGTGAGTGTTTTGTGAATGCGGGCGTGGTGGTGCCCCGAAGTGTCGTGTGACCGCCGAGGTCAGCGGTAAGGACGTGGTGGTGTCCCGGGTGACCGTATAGGTCGATGGGGAGGACGTGGTGGTGTCCTAGGTGACCGTATAGGTCGATGGCCGGACCCCGCGATAGGATTCCTACGTATCCCCGGCGGGAATCAAGCCCGGTCGTAGTTCGAGGTCGTGAATTTGTGAGCGCATGTGGGCGTGGTGGTGCCCCGAAGTGTTGTGTGACCGCCGAGGTCGCGGTGGTAAGGACGTGGTGGTGTCCTAAGATGTGGTGACCGCCGAGGTCAATTGTGAGGACACGGTGGCGTCCCGGGATGGAAATTTTACGATTTTCCTAATCGGGTGGTTTAAGGCCTTCCGGCCGAGATAGAGCGAGGACTTGAATCGTCTTCGATTGCGGCTGGTGCCACGCCGGGAGGACTTTGAATCGTCTTCTCGGCGGCTGGTGCCACGCCGGAGGACTTTGAATCGTCATCCGGCGGCGGCTGGTGCCACGCCGGAGGACTTTGAATCGTCATCCGGCGGCGTTGATGTAATGCGCGAGGACTTTGAATCGTCTTCTAGCCGCAGCTTGATGTAATGCGCGAGGACTTTGAATCGTCTTCTAGCCGCAGCTTGATGTAATGCGCGAGGACTTTGAATCGTCTTCTGGCGGCAGTTGATGTAATGCGCGAGGACTTTGAATCGTCTTCTAGCCACAGTTTGATGTAATGCGCGAGGACTTTGAATCGTCTTCTAGCCGCATTTGTGGAGGCGTGGCTGCCTTACGCTTCGAGAGGCGTAGATGCCTTTGTGTTTTTGCATGTTGAGTAGAAGGTTGGACTTACGATGACCGCCGGTGCTTGCGCGCCGTTGAAGTGGGCAAGGATGACGGCCTGATTGCTTCACCATTTGGCATTTTGGAGGCGCTTCGTGCCTGGGACTTGTACTGGAGGTGTCGGCTCCTTCTTGTGCTTGTTTTGCCGCTGAGCGGGCAAGGATGATGGCCGGTGCCGGGGATATGCAGCCTTGTATGACTTCCCTTCGACTTGTTGGGGAGGAGCTCTGGCTTACTTTGATGGGCCCGCTTGCGTTGCCGTTGAAGTGGGCGGTTCGGGCTTACATCCGACCGCCTGCTTGAATTGCTAGGGATGCGTGACCTTGTAGGGCCCTTTTCGTTGGGAAGATGACTTCGGACCTCTTTTGAGGGCCAAAGCTGGTTGAGTTGTCGCTGAGCGTTTGGAGGCGTCTTGTGCCTTGATATTCGTGGCCGGGAGGTGTTGGCTCCTTCTTGAATTGCCGTTGAGCGGGCGTTGGTTGAATTGCCGTTGAGCGTTTGGAGGCGTCTTCGTGCCTCGGGATTCGTGGCCGGGAGGTGTCAGCTCCTTCTTGAATTGCCGTTAGGCGTTTTGGAGGCGTCTCGTGCCTCGGGATTCGTGGCCGGGAGGTGTTGGCTCCTTCTTGAATTGCCTGAGCGGGCGGTGGTTGAATTGCCGTTGAGCGTTTGGAGGCGTCTTACGTGCCTTGGGATTCGTGGCCGGGAGGTGTCGGCTTCTCGAATTACGCCGAGCGGGCCGGTGGTTGAATTGCCGTTGAGCTGGCGAGGACCTGGTCTTACGTTGACGGCCGTGGTTCAATTGCCGTTGAAGTGGGCGAGGACCGGTCTTACGCCGACGGCCGGTGGATTGAATTGCCGTTGAAGTGGGCGAGGACCGGTCTTACGCTGACGGCCGGTGATTGAATTGCCGTTGAAGTGGGCGAGGACCGGTCTTACGCTGACGGCCGGGGATTGAATTGCCGTTGAAGTGGGCGAGGACCGGTCTTACGCTGACGGCCGGTGGTTGAATTGCCGTTGGAGTGGGCGAGGACCGGTCTTACGCTGACGGCCGGTGGTTGAATTGCCGTTGAAGTGGGCGAGGACCGGTCTTACGCCGACGGCCGGGTTGAATTGCCGCTGAAGTGGGCGAGGACCGGTCTTACGCCGACGGCCGGTGGTTGATTTGAAGGGTTAGGGACCATTCTCGCACTTGGATTTGCCGGAAAAGGCCTTAGGACACCTGTGGGCAAAGATTATAAGGGCAGGAAAGTAATTTGGCCACCCCTTGCAAAGAGGTCCGTACGGACCAACTGTTGCAAAGAGGTCCGTACGGACCACTTTGGTTTTTTACAGCTCCTGTGTTTTGACCAGGTTTAAATGACCGAGCCCTTCCCCATTCCTTCTTCTTCCGTGCGTAAACCGAGAGAGAGAAAAGGAGAAAATCCTCCATTGTTAACCAAAATCAAAGATTTTTCGCTTGAATTGCTTGCCATGGCTGAAGGATCTCGAAGGAGTCGTCGTCAACGCAGTCAAGAGGTGGTCGAGCAACGGATGGAGCTTCAAAGGAATTGGATTTCGTTCGTTCCATCTTCGAAGAACCCGGATGTCTTGTATCCGAATCCGGAGGTGCACAATCGTCGCTCTACGAACGTCTGGGAGGTAAGAAATCTGCTCCGTTTGATTCCCTCGTCAAATTTTTGAATGCTAGAACTAGGTTTTAGTTTTTCGCATTTTTGAATTTTTTGTTATTATTTTATGCCTTTTTTGTGAAATTCTTGATGAATTGTTGAAAATGGACATGTAAAAATTGTGGGTATGTGTATTTTGTGCAGAAATGTGTAGATTAGCTCTTATTTGTGAAAATAAAGTGCTTCTCTAATGAAATGCATGCTTTGGTGTTTTGTACCGTATGCTATTTATGTATGTACATTATGAGAAAAATTATCGTGTAGTGATAATTTTTGTGAAAAATGTGACATGTGCCGTGTTTTGTGACGGGTTATATGTGAAAGTGTGTGCCGTGTAGGGACGGATTTTTTTTTTTTTTTGAAAATGTGTTATGCATATGTGTCGTGCCGTGTGTGCCATGTTTTTGGGTGACGGACTTTGTGGGGAAAATATGTGCAATATGTGCCGTGTTTTTGTGACGGGTTATATGTGCCTTTGCCGTGTTGGGACGGATTTTTTTTTTGAAAATGTGTCGTGTAGGGTTTAATCCTTCCCCTTTTTTTTTTCTTTTGAGAAAATGTGTACAGTGTGTGCCGTGTTTTTGTGACGGACTGCATGGGAAAAATTATATGCATGATATATGTGAAAATTATGTGCAATATATGTGCCGTGTTTTGTGACGGTATATATGTGAAAAATATGTGCATTGTGTGCCGTGTTTTGTGACGGGTTACATGGAAAAATTATATGTATAATGTATGTGAAAATTATGTGCAATATGTGCCGTGTTTTGTGACGGGTTATATGTGCCTTTATATTAAGTACTGTGATTGACGTACCTTTGCTGTGTTTACCTGCAGGATGCGGGGCTTATGGCCAGGAAGGCCAAGAGGATGAAGACTCGGGATCGCCGAGGCCGTTGTTGAGCCGTGGCAATGATGCCCGATATTTCCGTGGACGGTAGGCCGAGTCCCCTGAGGCCGGTTTATGCTTCGGCCCGGGTGTGTTCGCTGAGAACCCGGGCCGGGGTTTTCGACACGAGGAAGAACAAGAGCGTCTTCCTTGGCCTTTCGAGTACCGGTGGGATACCACCCACACCTTCCATCCGAGCCGGGAGAGGCGACGGTGACGCCTACCGACTTTGCTGCGATTACCGGGCGTTCCTTCAAAGGAGGGCCGGTACGGTGGAGAGATATGATCTCCGATGTGGTGCCGGCCGAGCCGCTGGGCTTGAGCCTCGTCCTCGCAGGGGCCCGGCATGCCGTATAGTGACGTGGAGCCGAAGATTACGCCGCATTGGGCCTACATCCGGGTACCGGCCAGTGACGGCGGAGCAGCTTGGCGCGCTCCTTTTGTGGTATGCACCGTCCGAGACTTTGTTCTCGAACCACGCGACCGCGGCTCCCTTTGCTCGCTGAGAGCTTGATTGACTCGGGATAGGGTCTCGCGACATTGCTTGGGGCGAGGCAGCCTGGCCGAGCTCTACTTCTCCTTGGACCGGTTTAGCCTGGGCGCGGCCGCGCCGTCGGCCGTTTTGACTTTGCTCGGGAGGTACGAGTTTATTGCCGTTTTTTGATTTAGCAACTTGTCATTTCTCCATTGTCTTTTGCACCGAGCCTTCTCTCGTTTTTGTCACGTGTGTGGTTTTATGAGGTTTTCCAAAGGCTTCCCGTGGGATAGAGATCCGGGGGCCGTTGCCGCGTACTCGCTATGCCGGGCCGGGCTCGTACGGCGAGGAAGAGGAGGACCACTGGGAAGCTCACCATCGCCTACGGGATGTGCAGGAGCGTCCTGGAGAGGGGTAGCCCTGAGGGGTTCGTCTTGTTCCCGTGGGCTCTGTGATGAGGGGGATGAGTTTGAGGGGGCTCCCGAGGTGACAGCGCGGCGGAAGATGCCGCGGGGCTTCGACTTGTGATGTCATGTATCCGGGAGAGCGGGTCTTCGGGCAAAGATGGCCCCTGTGCTTCCCGTGGCTCCGAGGGACCCTCCCTTTGGGATGCTTGATTCCCGGGACATGGACGTGCTCGATTTCGAGAGGTACCTCGCGTGCTCGGCGCCGAGGAGTTCATTTTATATGGAGAGGAGTACGGGGCCTTCGAGGAGGAAGCCGAGGACGCCGCAGTACCGGCGCGGGAGAGAGAGGCCGGCCCGCAGTGCTCCCCTGCAGGTTCCGATGCCGGACCGGATTTCACGTACGTCCGCTGGGACGGATCGAGGAGGAGGGTGTTCATATCTGCCTCCGGAGCAGCTCCCGCCGCATACAGAGCGGACCCCGATAGATCGGTGAGTGTGCTTACTCTTTTCCATCTTGGCATCTTTTCGTATTTTTCTTTTTTGTTGTTGAGTATAACCGTATTGCCGAGCGTTTCCTTGGCCGCTTGTCAGCAGTCCCGGGAGAGCTTATGATATGTCGACTCGCCGCTACGTGGCGATGAGGTCGTTTGCGAAGAAGATGGCTTCGAAGATATCTTGCCGGTCTCGCGACGCGTGCCGGCGCACGAGCCTATGCCTTCGAGGCACTCAGAGACGTTCCTCCGCCTAGAGCCGAGCCTGAGCCGCAGCAGAGGGACCTTTCGAGGGGGCGGCATGGCATGGATGCCGGACGTCTTCGGAGCCGCAGGCCTTCGAGGGAGCAGCCCTTTATCGCTCATGCCTCCGCATGGCGCACAGGCGAGGGTTCCTCAGAGCCTTCTTTCTTTGATCCTTTCGCCGGATTTGATCCTTTCCGAGTACTTTTCGTGGGAGCCTCCGCGGGTGCCTCGGTATTCGACGACGAGGATGTGACGGCGAGTTCGCCGGGATGCCCGACTTCTCTTGGAGGACCTCGGCGAGGATGATGATGCCGAGGAGTCCGATTAGTATTCATTTGCTTTCCCTCTTTTCATATCCCTCTTTTTTTGTTTAGCAACAGACATTTATGGGTACCCGTAATAAAACACATGTATTTGCACGGCAAACAAAGATTTTATTTTAAGATGTAATGTCATTTTTGTGATTCCCGGAATTGTCCTAGAAATTGTTGCTATTATTATTATTTTTTATTTTGTGCATGCCACGTGAGCCGAGAGTGCATTTGTGGGTAGTGTATGTTTGCCGGAATGGCTTTGGCCAAATTGTTTGGGCGCTTTGGAGCAAGGTTTTGCCGAGGACAAATGGTTTTGTACCGTTTGTCGGGGAAATGGGTTCTGTTTGCAAGGAGGTCCGTACGGACATACTTAGCATGCAAAGAGGTCCGTACGGACCAACCTTGCTTTTGGGAAGGACATAAATGCTTTCCAAAGGTCCGGTTCTTCCTCATTTCCCCATTTGCACCATTTTCGAGCTTTCTTCCCCATTTTCTCTAGGAACCTCCATTTTTGCCATGGATTCTTCGTACGTCCCTAGAATTTTGCCGAGGCTTTCGCAGAGAGGCAAGCACACTTCCTTGAGCAGCTGAAAACGTGGATGCGGCGCCGTATGAGGCATCGTAGACGGGCTTTCGAGGTAAGGTTTCGTCTTTGCTCGCTTTGGTCTTTTAAGGAGTTGGTTCCCGATTGGGATTTGTTGCGGGCCGCCGCGAAGTTCTGGGATGTTAGGAGGCACGTGTATCGTTTCTCCTATAATGAAATGGTGCCCACTTTTGAGGATTTTCGGGCTTTGATTGGAGGACCTGAGGTGGAGGCCATCTCGCTTCCTTTCGATTGGTGGTGTTGCCGCGAGCGTGAAGCTTGCAGACTTTCTTCGTACTTCGTTGGAAGAAGTGCAGTGGCATGATCCTTGATTCGGGTCATATCGACATTTCCGAGCCGCCGGAGCGGTTCATGGTTGATGATGAGAGTGACGTCTCTGGGATGTATTTGCCTTGTGCGTGATGGCGACGCTTTTCCGGGCCGGCCCTCGCATTTGTGATGGCGCTTGCTAGATGTGGTAGGGCACCGCAGAGCCGGGAGAGGATATTGTCCCGTTGGTGCCGGGGGAGACTCTTCATGGTATCGACCGTCCGGCGACCGGGGATCGTTTTATGAGAGGGGGAAGCCCCGCTTGCTCACCTTGTGGCCGCGAGAGAGACTTCAGCCATGCCCGAGGCTCCGACGTCGTTTAGCCCGTGGTCATTTGCTCGCCGACCTCTTGTGTTGGATATGGATCACCCGCCCGGGAGAGATGGATGGCACACTTGGGTACGCATCGATCCGCCGGTGGGTTCCGCACGGAGGATCGAGACCGTGAGGGTCTTGGCAGAAGGGTCCTACGTTGTCGAGTTCCAGGTTTGTCTTGGTCCTCCTTCTATATTCCGTCGCTTGTTTCCCTGCCAGCTTGGGATGAAGCAGGAGCCTTTGTTGGCCGGGATGACCTTGCTACCGCGGAGGTAGTTCCTCTTGTATGGCGCCTTCAGTGCCTTCTTGTATTTTCTCGAGGGTATGGAAGTATTCCGCTTTCCCTCCCGCGGTACTCCTTAGACGTCTGGGAGCGTTGTATTGACGACTCAAGCATCCGGCCCGGTATGAGCAACAGTGTCAAGGGCCCCAAGTGGTCTCGGGAGAGCAAAGTGCGTGTAGCGATTCTGGGACCCGGCTGCCGTAGCAGCCTATTGCCTTAGGAGTTCCGAAGCCTGGTCCGACCCTTCGATGTGACGGAGACACTTTGTTTGACTACGAGACTAGAGTTGACCGACCGACAGGAGAGGTCCTCTTTACGTACTCGCAGGAGGAGATCCGAGCCGAAGCACGGCGAATGAAGCCCCGAGAGCTACCGGATTGTTTGACTCTACTGGGAGGACCCCGCATCTCTGACCGAGAGACGCAGAGTTGGTTCACGTGAAGCGAAAGAATACTCGCCTGGGACGAGGGAAGAAAGGAAAGAATGGCGAGGGGACAAGCGCAGATGGCGCGGAATGACCTCCTAGGTATCCATTCATTGCATTGCAAACACATTATTAGTTAAATGTATTAAGCCAGTCTTTTAGCATGTTGTGAACTCGAGAGTAGACCGTGCTTGAACTCATCAAGAAATGTTGTAACCGTTAGTGATTTGTGATTTACTTTTAAAGCTTTGTCGAGACGCAAGATCTCTTGTTTGCCTTTGCTTCGTTGTGCACTTTGTCTGGCGTCCATCTGACTTTTCTCGTTGCATTTCGCGGACCGAAGCGCCTGGGCCCCGACGGCAATCCCTTTGCCGAGGCTTTGTGCTTGGCCGAGAGGTTGAATGCTCCCTCGACAAGTCGTTTTGACGGTCTTTTTCGTAGCTTCCTTGCCTCTTGTTGGCGTCGGGCTCTTGACCTCTTTTGCAGCCTTCGCTTGAGCTTCTTTTATTTATTGTTTTTTTTTTGTGAGCCCTTGCTCGAGCTCTCTTTTTTTTTTAGCTCTCTTTTTTTTTTTTTTTTGTGAGCCCTTGCTCGAGCTCTCTTTTTTTTTTTTTGAAGCGCGTGAGGGCGAAGACAAGCCCCCGGCTTGGAAGCGTACACGAGCCGGCCGTTTGATGCCGAGTGACCCTGATGTCCTTTGATGTTGCCGCCGTCGTTTGACTTGGTCAAGGTGACCGCTGGGCGTGTTCTTGAAAAGTGCGTAGCTTGATGGAGGTCTTGATTGACATTCAAACTTTTGACTTTTTTGTGTATTTTTAGACCGGACCAATTAAGGTTGCCTACGTTCCCTGACTAGAGGGCTCAGTCTCGCGTAGTTCGACACTACATGGAGTGCCAAGAGATGCACACTTGTTCTTCTTCAGCGAAGTATCTCGCGAAGTTTGCTTCCGTTGACCGGATTCATGAAGGGATTGCCGTCTAGGTCCGTTAGCTTCATGGCGCCTCCGAGAAGATCTTTGAACCACGAAAGGGCCGATCCATGTGGGTTCCCATTTTCCCAAAGCTGGTTGGTTCGAGTGGGAGGCTTTTCTTTGAGTACAAGGTCACCTTCCCCGATGTCTCTGGATTTGACTTTCTTGTCGAAAGCTCTAGCCATCCCGCTGATAGGCTCTGACGTGTTCCATGGCCTTTAGTCGTCGCTCGTCTAGCAGAGCCAATTCGTCATGTCGGCTTCGGAGCCATTCGACTTCGTTGATGTCATTTTCCAAAGAAGACTGAGTGAGGGAATTTCTAGCTCGACGGGAAGGACTGCTTCCATCCCGTATGTCGTGGCAAATGGGGTTTCTCCCGTGGTCGTTTCCGACCGATGTGCGGTAGCCCCAAAGTGCAAGGTGCAGCTTCTGCCAATCTCGTCCTCGGGTGGTCATTTTTCTGATGATCCGTTCGAGGGTTTTGCTTTGCCGCTTCCACGGCGCCGTTTGTTTGTGGCCGGTAGGGAGAAGATTTGTGACGTGTGATCTTGAATTCAGCCGCCAGCCCGTCGAATTCCCTTCGAAGTGTGAGCCGTTGTCTCGATATGACCTCATTTGGGATGCCGTATCGGCATATGATGTTTTCCTTGAGGAAATGCGCGACCTTCTTGGAGGTGAGTACCTTGTAGGACTTGGCTTCGACCCATTTCGTGAAGTAGTCGATGGCTACTAAGATGAACTCGCGACCGTTGCCGCCCGGCGGAGCGATTTTCCCGATGACGTCAATTCCCAAGTGGCAAAGGGCCAAGGTGTAGTCATGCAAGAGAGATCGTGGGGCGGTAGATGATTGAGGTTGGAGAACCGCTGGCACTTGTCGCAGCTTTTCGGACAAAGTGGATGCAATCCGCTCCATGGAGATCCAAGAGAGTAGCCCATCCCGAGAATGATTTGCATCGTGGCTCGGGCGTTCATGTGGGGACCGCAAGCCCCATTGTGGACTTCGTTCATGAACTTGCTTGCTTCTTCTTGGCCGACGCAGCAGGAGCGGCCCGTGGTAGCGTTTCTTGTATAGCATGTCCCCGAGGATGACGAAGTGAGAGGCAAGGCGTTTTAGGGCCATGATGCTCTTGGTTTTGACCCTCCCGTGTGTGGGTCTTCCTTGTTCATGAAGGTGGTTTCCGCTCTTGAGGTATTGGAAGATCCGGTTTGTGCCGGAAATGGCGTCTGACTTGCGTCTCTTTCGCTCTTCAAAGAATCTTGCAAATCGTTGTGATTAAAACCTTCTCGGCAAAGCTGGGCCCGGTTTTTCTCTCGTTTGACAACATGCTTAAATGTTTGCTTGATGCATTTATTTAATTAATGTGTTTGCCTTTTTGTATAGATGAATTGTTATTAACTTGTTTTGATTAGTTAATATCATCATTTGTTAAAGATGCAATGAAATGATTTTTTAGGAAGGTCGGACCTTTATTGAAAGCGTGAAGACCGTACATTGTTGATCAAAGATTCACAATCGTCGGCGTAAAGCCGTCAAAAGACTCAAAAGATGTGAATACACGTACAACAAGACTCGAAGCTAGACTATAGGCGACGAGGGATTGGACCAGCTTCATTACTCTCGGATGGCCGTAGCTCTAGAGGGAGTGGTGGCCGGTTCAGCGGCCAATCTTCCTTGGTACGAGTCCCGGAAAGTAGCTTGCATGCGGTTCGATTTCAAACCGTATCGCGGAGGTTTTTGGCCGCTCCCCGATGATGTCCCTCCATTAGTGTTGCCACCAAATTGGGGGTTTTTGATGATAGAAGTCGCCGAGGGCTACTTCTAGGAGGGCGAAGCATTCGCCGATTCGGAGTTGATTCTTGCCGATGTTGATCACTTTCATAGAATCCGCCTTTATCTCGGGATCTTTGCTTGGACGACGTTTACAATGTCCGATTCGAGCGGGCATGCTATATCTCCTTCCCCGATTAAGCCTCGAGGAGGTTGCGCCACTGCTCGTCCGTGCCTGACACCGGAATGTTGAATTGAACTAAGCCGTGATGGCCGTCCCCGTAAGATCCGAGAGTGCTCGGCTAGAGGGTTGTCTTGTACCGGGGATCGGTGATGAGCCGCTTTGCAAGAGGGTTTTCGGCGAAGTAAGGGTCTACTCCTCGATCAATCTCCATTAGGGCATCCATCTCTTGATCCTCTCTCAAGCATTCTTCACCGCATATGTCGTAGTTGTCATCCCGACCCATGAAGTTCTTCAATTTCCACTGTCATGCGCTTAGAGCGTGGATGTAAGGATCCACTTCGTAGCGGGACAGGTAGGAGAATCATCTCGGAGAAGAGTATTCGGTCATGTCTGGGACCTTCTTCCGGGTCATAGCTTGCCGGCCAAGCACTTGCCATTGCACCGCTTCCGCGGATCACTTCGATCGCTCCATTGGCATTGATGAATTTCACGCATTGGTGAAGAGTAGATGATACCGCTTTCATCCGATGTATCCAAGGCCGTCCCAACAAAGCAGTAGAAGGTTGGTTTGATTTCCACGACTTGGAACTCTACCGACTCCAGCTTGTACGTCGAATTGATCCTCAAATTGATGACTCCTACGATTGGTCGTGCAAGGGAGTCGTAGGCTCGGATTACCCGAGGTGAAGGCCTTATCGTAGAACGGCCGACGCGGAGTCGTTTCAATGTGCTTAAAGCGATGATGTTGATCAAGGAGCCGTTATCAATCAAGACGTTCGGGAGGAAGAACATCTCTATTTTTATGAGGATGAGGAGGGCTTCGTTGTGCCGATTCTCACATATTGGCAAGTCATCGTCTCGCAAGGCTAAACCGCTTCCCGTGCTACCGTTGACTCGCCCCTTCTCGGGGAACGTTCGATCCATCCATTTGTATGCCTCGGCCGGGGCAAAGATCGTAGGGAGACAAGCTTGCCCTCGGGCGTTCTTGTCGGAATTCCCTTGGCCACGAGATCTCTTGACTCCGGTTTCACGCTCCCAACAGTAGCGGGACAAAGATGCCGACGGTTTCGAAATTGCAGGGGTCCGCTTCGCTGAGTTTCGTCAAAGGCTATCGAGTTTACCCCCGTCGTTCGGGGAATGGATTTCCGATGGTATCGGGACCACGAGGGCGTTCCAATTTTCCCTCCTCAATGAGCCCCCGGACCACCCGCTGAGCACGAAGCAATTGTCGGTGGTGTGGCCGGTAGTTGTGGAAGGCGCAGCTGCTTGCTCATATCCATGTTGGGCCTGAGAGTCTTCGTTGGAAATTCTCGAGTGGTTTGAGAAGATTTCGCTTCACCAAAGCTTCAAATACTTGACCCAAGGGCATTTCCGTTATCTAAATGCCGGAACCGCGGGAAGCGAGGGGGTTGCTATTCTTCGGGGCCGCTTGATCGCGGTTTACTTGAGCCCGTTCGAATGTAGTGCACTGTTCCGCCGCTTCCTTTCCTTTGGTCGGGGCAGAGTTGAAGTTGCCAGTGTTTGTTCGATAGCGGTAAGATGAGGCAGGGGTTGCCGTTGCCTTTTCAAGACTCGTAGTCTTTTCAAACTTTGTCCCGCGTTGACCATGGCACTGAGATCCGGATAGAAATGGTGGCCGATCAAGGTTCTCAAAGATGGCTTCGAGGCGTGAATGGAAGATGTCCATCTCGCTCTTCTTTGGAAAGTGGATCCATTATCTCGCTTAGCTTCCAGCCCATCTTTTGTAGAACTCGCCCACCGGTTCGTCATCCTTTTGTTCGGTGGCTTGCAGTGTCATGGCGGTTTGTTTCCCATTCAAGATTGGCGCGGTACTTCTCCGTGAAGATTTCACCGATCTCGATCCCACGTGGAGCGGTTTTCTCGCCTTCACATTGAGGAACCACCTTAGTGCCGTGGATTTGAGGGAATGCCGAAAATGATCTCGCCATCCGCTGAGGGGTTGCCCTTCGCTCTCATACCCAGGACGTAGGTGTCGATGTGGGTTTTTGGGCATTCTGTTCCGTCAAACTTTTCCATTTCCCGCATCCCGAACTTTGGAGGGAGAGGGACCACTTTGTTCGGATCGCAGGCGTGAGGGAGTCCTTCCGAGAACTAGCTAGCTTGCCTTGCATGTCTTTCATTTGTTCGATCAACCAAGCCATGCGAGGATCACTGTCTGAGGCGGGTTACCATTTTCGTGGACGGAAACCGAAGATGGAGGTGGATCGGGCCGACGGGATCGCCATTCGGGAGTCTTGGGGAGGTAGTTGAGTGTATACCAACCCATACCCCGGGGTGTTGAAGTTGAGGGCGTGATTGCCAGGTCCGCTAAGGGTCAGTGTTTGGGAACCTGGGAAACGATTCGTTAGCCCCAATCGTGCACTAGCAGTGGCAAACTTGAGATGTCGGGATATCCGCCGGATGCCTCGTCCCCGGTAAGAATGGGGACTTTTGATTGTGGTTGCGAGGCTCGTATAGAGGCAAAGGATTGAATCCCGGGGGATACCGAGATGCATTGGGATCTCGCGGAGCAGCACGTATGTGTGCCGTTGGTACCGAGCTTGATGTGCAGAGCCGGAAACCGACCGTGCCGAGGCGGGCATGTCTGAGCCGCTTGACCGACGCCCGAGGGGAGCTGAGCGAGAGCCGCTTGCGTTGCCGGGATCTCGTAGCTTGGCGGAGGCGGACTCCGCCGATAGCTTTGAGAAACCTGGGAGCCGGTATATCTTCGTCCTCTATGAGAACAAAGGTTCCGTCGGGCCGGGGAACCGCAACTGTTCCTCGAAGACGCAAGGTGTCGACGATCCAGCTTGCCGTTCTTCTTGGCGCTTCTTGATGGTTTCAAGGCTCGCAAAGACCTCCTCCATTGTCCGGAGGTTCCTTAGTGGCGGGGTTCCGTTTCCCTCACCGTTATCCGTTGATCCCGTCATGGGGAGTATCGGACGGCGCGGACCGTTGAACCGGAAGGGCTATCGGACCTTGTGACCTCGATATCGAAAAGGCGGCTTCTGTGTATTCTCAACCACTCTCGGTCACGGAGGGGGTGACGGCAAGGTTTAGACACGTGAATGGCCTAACGGGATAAAAGGGGGAAAGCTCACGTGGCATGCGGTTTCCGTTTCTTTTATTTTTTGATTTTTTTTTTGTTGTTTTAATTTACTTAAAACATGTTTTCTCGTAATCCTAGGTAGGTTGGAAAAGATTGCTCTTCTTTTTCGCAACTATGCTAGATCCCGGGTCACCGGAGACCATCCTCGGCTATAAGCCCCTCGTTTTGCACCCGTATTTCGACATCCCAGGGTGGACACCTGTGCGAGGGTCCTATAGTGCAAGCGGTTTCCACCGGCCTAAAAGAAAAATCGAACCTAAGGACCGAGCCTGTCATGTTCGTTTTGATGCGTTAGCCATGCGAATAGTGAACCGAGCCGGCCACCGAGTCAAGATCGTGTCAAGAGTTCGCATGACCTTCTCTTACCTTGCTTGCGCAAGGGATCTCGTGACGTTAGGCGTTGGTCGGGTCATATCGTCATGGCCGACGTATCAAAGGCGTGATGACATGGTGTCACGCGAGCATGGATGTATATCCGGACGGAACATCGTCTCGGGTGTAGCTTCGGAAATCAAGATCGTGTCAAGATTTTAGCATGACCTTTTCATCGCTTTGCTTGCGCAAGGGATCTTGAGTTCCGAGCCTTGACTCGTAAAATGGCCTAAGCATGGTATATGTATCCAGCCGTATGACACCTGACCGGGTAAAAACCAACCGAGTCCGGACAGAGTGTGACTCAAGACTCAAACGTGCGGTGGTTGACGCCGCTAGGATGGGATGTTTGGAATGATCCCGTGCGCGTCCAAGAGGCCTAGGAAGACCTAACGGATCGCAACCGAGACCACTCCGGCCGAGGGTTGTAGTGTGCAGCCAGTATCCGAGGCAAGAAGCGCGTAGCGTGCGGTGTAACCGAGGCAAAGAAGCCGAGTAGAGTGCGGTGTAACCGAGGCAAAGAAGGCGCGTAGTGTGCGGTCTCTAAAATTCTTTTTCCGAGTAAAACAGAGTTTTTGAAGAATTTTAAATGTATGCACGTATGTATATTGATGCATTTTTTTTTTGTATTTTTATTTTTTTGTAAAATAAAAACGAAGCACGTGCACACACACACAATGCTTAAAGGAAGGGGTAAAATGAAAGTTTGACCCTCATCATCGTTTTAAAAATCTTTTGTTTTGTTTAAAAGTTTTTAAAACAAAATGTCCCCAAATGAGTCGCCAACCGAAATTACCCGATCCGAGAAAGGCTTCGCAGCCCGCATCCGGCATCTTTCGCGCTGGAGCGACGTGTCTCGCCGTTTTTGTTTTTGTAGAGTCGCCACGCCGTTTTTATTAAGCCCAAAACATTGAAAAGGGCATCGCTTAAAGATAATTTTAAACCTTTTTGTGTGATGAGATTTTGAGTTCGGAGGTCGATGACTCCCTAGAAGAGAATATTAGAATATTAGAGCTCACCCGAGTAGCCTCGTAAAACGAGTCTTTCTGATACCCCTAATATCCTTTAAATGTTGTGTGTGTGTGTGTGCTTTTAAAAATGCATGTCAGATCGGATGTCTACATTGTATGCTATGTATGGAAATGTATTGAAATAGTATAGGAAGGAAGCCTTACCAATGTTGGTTCGTGTCCGTCTTCTCCGCCGGGGAATGGTGTTTGAGGTCGGAGTAGCTCCCACGGATCGGGATTGCTTCGGAGAGGGACCGTTGTCCGCGACGTAGTTTCGGCGTGAGTTGAGGCTGCGTAGGCCGCGTTCGGGCGCAGGTTCGGCGTGCGCGGGGATCGTCTGGATCACTCGGCAGAGGTTCTGGCGTGCGTCAGGGTGGCAGGAGTCACTCGAGCAGAGTTTCGCGTGGTTTGGGATCGCTCGCTTGACTCGGAAAGAGCCGGGACACCGTGGAAAGACTGTGCAAGGCCTCTGAGTACCACGAGGGGCCTCAGAGTACCTCGAGAGTGCCTCGGGCAGCGCGGAGCGTCTCTGAGCGCCTGGAGGCTTCGAGCACCACAAGGGAGCTCTAAGGCCTCTAAGGATCCGAAAGGGGCCGGGAGTGCCTCGAGAGGACTTAGAGGGGAGCCAAGGCTAAGGGAGGAAGAGAGAAGAGGGAGGTGTGTGAAAATGAGGAGGGGGAGCCCTCTATTTATAGTAAAAATTTCGGAGCAAAGAGGTCCGTACGGACCTTCCTGGTTATCCGTAATTTTGGATTTCCTCGATTTGAGGGAATCTCGCAATGATGGTGAATATTCGAATGATGATGTCCCCCATGCAAGAAGGTCCGTACGGACCAACTCGCATGCAAAGAGGTCCGTACGGACCAACCATGCATTTGGTAATCATTTCTTCCGGATTTGAGGGAATATTGTGGACTTTAAGGGGATTCGAATTATGACAACAAAGAGGTCCGTACGGATCAATATTGCTTTCCCAATTTCCCGAAAATTCCCAAAAGGTCCTTTTGTCCCTTTTTATCCTGCAGAAGGCTCCTCCCTTGGTTTGGTTGGGGGTTCGAGAGGGTTTTGAGAGGGTTTTGAGAGGGTTTTGAGTGCCAGAGGTCTCCGAGACTGCGTTGATGAGTCTGCGGTGTTTCCCGTGTGTTTGAAAGGGGGTGATCCAGATTGGGGTACTTACAGTAGTGTGCCCCGGAAATTGGTGAAAACGGCAATACTTACTAGCATCCATGTGAGGGTTAGGGCGAGCAGGACTGTAGCTCTCCAATGGCTTGATCATGCCAGTTCGTAACAAACCGTTGAAAACTTCCTCTGTTGACATACCCAAATCATCAAACCGCGGTTGTGGCCTAGGTGGAAGCCTCATCACATTCTGCACATTGTTACCTCCCTTTTGAAGATTATTGATACTATTGTCTTTGGCCGGCTCTCTTCCTCTTGGCGCCATCGCTGAGACAGGATTGGATGCACGATATCGGTAACCTCCACTACTGCTGTTGTTACTGGTGTTTGCACTTGGAGTTTGGTTGAACAGTTTATTCTCACTCCTTGCCCCCATTCCCACCATCTCTCGCAGATCTGAGTACCATCCTTTCCCAATGGCTTCCCTAAGCGCTGGCTTAACACATGATAGAAAGATGTCCTTTTGGTCTTGGAGGGGGATTGGCTCCGATAACTCGTTGAGCTTAGCATTCCAACGTTTGTAGAATTCCGTGATTGACTCATCCGACTTCCGGATAGTTCCTACCAAATCATCCCTGTAGTGCGCCATTCCAAATTACCCTTGTACTTTTCCAGAAGGCTTCGTTATCCGGCTCCAAGTAGTACGGCATTCTTGCTTCAGAGCTAAAAACCATGTAAGTGCCGATCCTTTCAAGGTTAGGTGGAAGTGGGAAGCCATGAATTCGGGAGTGCAGCCCATTGCCCCCATTGTCATCACATAAGTGTCTATATGCGTCTTTGGACATGCGGTACCATCAAAGTCTAGCTTGGGCATCTTAAACTTGTGCGGCAAAGGTGTCACTTGGGCGGGATCCACGACTTTAAGACCACTAGAACCCACGGATTAATCCGTCAACTGTTCGGCCGCATCCTGCTTCAAAGAAAGCAAGCCTACTTCCGATGCCAAACTTGAAGTCCGAGGAATTGCAGTGAGCCACCGTTGACGACGGTATTGGGAAATCGTAATTAGGTCCCACGGGCAAAGCGGTTGGTGGGAGGCCAAAAGGACTAGGAATTCCAATATTGCTGTCCAACAAGCTAATCGGGCTAGGAATCTTGTTTCCATACATATCATAACCGTTGGAATTGCCCACCGGGTTCTCGGGAGCCAGACAGCCGACCGGCCTCTCGTATCGACTCAAGAGAAGATAATCCCGAGCCGACACACGGAGCCGAGTATGGGGTAGAACCATAAATATGCCGAGTAAGGGTGGAACACACCGCCGGTTGAGAAAAGCCGTCTTGAGTCCGGAACCGCCGGTACCTTGGAGACACCGTCCCGAACTATCTCGATTTCCCGAGAGCCGGTGATCGACCATTCTCGCCGAACACCATACCGAACACCCCGATAACCATCTGGATACACACTGCATCGAGGCCGGGAAAAGCCGGTTCAAACCGAGGTCCATGCCGAAACCGTGGCATCTGAGCATTAGGAGTTGGAGAAGCAAACAGATCAAAGAAATTCGCAGCCGACCGTCATTTCGCCGACACCTTGCCGGATGACCCGGCTATACCCTTGAGAAGATGGGGGAATGAGTCTTCCTTGGTCACTTGCCACCACTCCCGGAGAAGCTACTTGATCGATCGCGGAACATAGCTCACTCGGTGGAGGCATCGTATTGTAGCTAGGTTGGGTTGGCCGAAAGCAGTGAAACGGATCCGATTTCATTATGGCTATCTTCCGTAATCTCTTCGTAGGAACCATCCTCCCGACGAAGTACCGCAATCCCTTTGGCTCTCATAGCTTCCACGAAGCGGTTGTGAGCTTCTTCTTCACGAGCCTTGGCATTTTGGATTAAGAGACAAGCCTCACGCTCCCCAGCTAGAGCGGCTTCCAAAGATCACCCTCAATTCTTCCGTAGTCATCTCATTCAAACCCGTCTCGACCTATCGTCACCGAGCCTCCAAAGATCGAGCGTAAAAACATCTCCATTGCCGGCCATTTCGATTCCAAACCAACCGACTCTGCTTGCACACGGACCAAACGACCTCCTGAAGTGGAAGAGCGGATCCAACTCGCCGTAGCTGCAGGTGCAGAGATGGGTTTATAAGGTGCTGGAAGGGAAATTTTTGAGTAACGGGAGAGGGAAAGAAACGGGACAGACTCGCACAAACACAAATTTATTTATGTTCAAGTATAAATTAGTATTTTAAATCCTAAATACAGTTGGGAAAGGATAAGCCTTTATTCATGCTAACTATACCTCGGGGAAACCTAATGACGCAACGTTCGAATTACATCAAATGCTTTGTTTAGAAACATATAGTAGGTAATGATACCTAGCCAAACCCTAACATCTTTATGGAACGAAATGGTTCGTCCAAATTTCTAAGGAAATTTGGGCAGCATAACGGGTCTTTTCGAAGAATTTCGAAGAAAAAATCCGGCATGACCTCTCGTCGGTACATGTTGGAAATGCGGCATGATCTCTCGTTTAGAACACGCCACGGGAGTGACATGTCCCCACGTGAAATCATGTTGCATTTGGCAACATGCCCACAAAGTGTGAGGTTTTGGAAGAAGGTATAAGGACCTATACTATTTTTCAAAAACAATTCATTTTGTTGTAATTAAAACATTGTATCGAAAACCAACCGTGGGTAAGGTTTAGTGTGGTGCCACCTATAATGCACTAGGGGTTTAGGTTTGATTTCAGGCGCTCAAGCGTAGGCAGATTTCATGGCCGTCCGCGATGCCGTCAATCGCACCCGAGGGTTCTAAATCTAAGTGATGTAGTGTGCGGATGACTATATTCCTTTATTTACAAAAAACAAGATTTTTTTTTTTTTTGATTTTTTATTATTTTTGAAAAAGAAAAACAACAACACACACCCTCACACAAGATATACAGGGAACAATAATCAAATGAGTCCTGCTTGATCCAAGGGACTGCCCTCACACCAGCCTTTCTTCAAGTTATGTTCAGCTGCCACCCTTTGTCGTGTGACACAGGACAACCAGAGACAAAGGTGTCGCACGACCTGGATGGTCACTGAACCAGCAGCTCTTCAATCATCAAATCAGCCCCTGTTTTACCATAGCCAGAACAACACACAAGTACTAATGCACAAGAAAGAATGGCCACAAGCACAAAAGGGCTCACAAGTTTCATAATCAACAAGATGTATGAATCACAAATGATTATCAAATAATGCACACAAAATGGATGTATTGGATGTTTTGACTAAACAAAAGCTTGACCCACTCAACACTTGAAAAACAGGTTTTCAAATGTTTGATCCCCAGCGGAGTCGCCACTGAATGTGCGCTGGCCCGGAATTTGGGTTTCCGGTTTAAATGAAAATAAGGAGTCGCCACGCCGTTTTAAGAGGAAACATTGAAAACCTTTTGTTTAGAGAGAAAACATGAGTTCGAAGGTCAGGTTACGTGTTGGGAAGAACCGAGAGTTCACCCAACACGCCTCGTCCATAGACGAGTCTTTCAATCAAAAACATCCAAGTAAATCAAAAGTATGTGCAAATATTGATAATAAACAAAGTGTGATAAAATGCATCTTATTAATTATGGAACGAGAATTACATATTGTGAGCCCGTTATTTAGTGGAGGCCACATCCCCTCGATACAAACAATCTAAAACAGACAAAGGAAAAAGGGTCTCGCAGATGGGTCATGTATGTCGCATGACACATCGCACCAATGACCACATGTGTCGCGTGACACAGATCACTTGGAGACAAAGGTGTCGCGTGACACATATGAGCCATCTCGTAAACTTAACAAGATGAGCACAATCAATGTAAAGCTATACGTATCTAATCATTTAACTAGATTACGAACGAAATACGTAAACGAAACTAAATCAACCTGTGGAGTGTGGATATGGGTAGATCCACACCCCTCGGGGTTCAAACACCAAGTTCAATCAAATAATCAACAATATAGGCTCAATTGCACGAATTACTCAAATTAAACGAGAGATTATGATTGGGATTCAAGTAATCCGCATAGCTAGGATCCGATTACCGAATCCAAACAAAATTAAATGCTAGAATTAATAGAAATTAAGCAAGAGAGAGAGAGATTGGGTTTAGTGGAATCGTTACCCTTGTTGCTTCCATGAATTCTATATCTAGTTAGATATAGAACCCTTCAATTCTTCACTTCGATCCGGAAGGACTCGATGTAAGGGGTTCAATTGGTGTGGCTTGAGAATTGGGTTTGGAAGGGAGGAATTGGGTAGGTTGAAGGTAGGAGAGAGAGAGAGAGGTTTGTGTTTGAGAGGTTCGTTACGCCGCAAATCCCGCAGAGTAACAAGAGGCCTAAAGTCGGGATCCTTTTGTGAGAGGGGAGGGTCTTATTTATAGGCCGCAGCTTGGCCGCCTTAGTGTCGCACGACCTTACGCGTCCTCTTTCCATGCCTCAAGCTGTCGCGTGACACAAGGTGGCTCAACCGCTTTTGGCGCCAAAAACTAGTTTCTGGAACATTCCGGGAAAATACCCAAAAGGTCCAACAGGTTTTATTCCCAAGGGGTCCTTTGGCATGAATAATGTACCGAAAGGTACTTCCTTCGCGGGAAACTCATGGAACGTTTCCGGAAGTCTCGGGATAGGCCGGGAATTTACCAAAACGCCCGTAAATGCAATTTTATTATATTAAAATGCATCTAAAAGGTTGCAAATTGGATTGGCGTACTTACAGTAACAACTCCCTTCCCCTCTCTCTCAATCATACTTTGCCCATTACATAATTTATGTTCATCCACTTGGTAATTGAGCTCCATCTGCGTCAATTATCAAGTGGAAATCGCCATCTCTCTGTTTAACTTGTTGAACTAGGTTTAATTGATAATTCATAATGTGATTTGGATCATTTTGGTTGTTTATTTGCCAAGGATGTGTGGATCTTCCATATCCACACCCCTTTGGTCGATTCATTGTTAATTCATTGTATTCTGAGTTGATTTGGTATAAATCCTTGATCTGATTTGGTATCTGTTGAATCTGTTTCTCAATTGTAAAGTTTCTGCAGAAGGCAATGTTATGTCACGCGACACAATTGGTCTCATCCGTCCTGTGTAGCGCGACATAACTAGCCCTATGCAGATACTATCATTTCAGTTGTAAGTTTGTTCATCCAGATCACTTGTCACTCAAAACAGAGTGTGGATCTTCAATATCCACACTCATTTGAAGTGATTGGGTAGATCTATGTCAATTCTGTGCTGGATTTGTAAAGCCTCTGCAAAGTACATCGTTGTGTCACGCGACATAACTGACCCCTCAGGTCCTGTGTCACGCGACATAATGAGCCCTGTGCAGAAGGCTCATTTCAATTGTAATCTGTTCAGTTTCCTTGTAATATGGGATGTGGCCTCCCATGGTCAATGGCTCAAAAGTTGTAATGTTCCCCTTTGATCAATAAAACAAAGCACTTCCATGCATTTTGTCACATATCTTGTCATACACGATTCACACACACTTTTAAATGTTTTGAATGTTGAACATAGAAAGACTCGTCTACGGACGAGGCATGTTGGGTGAACTCTCGGTTCTTCCCAACACGTAACCTGACCCCGGAACCCATTCTCTCATTTTTAAAAGGTTTTCAATGTTTCCTTTAAAACGGCGTGGCGACTCCTAAAAATCATTATTTTTTCGGCGAGCTTTCATTCACCTACAAATTGCGGACAAAAGAGGGAAAAGACCTCAAAAATGATTGTAACAACGATCATCTTAGAAAGTATTTTTTCTAGCAAAATTGTACCAAGTGTTTATAAAAATAGTGATAGTAGTTACAATCAAATAAAGCAATGTATTTGTACAGTTTTGTAACTTAAAAAAGCACAAAATTTTATTTACTCACTACTGAAGTAACAGAGTGAATGCCCATATGTAAAAAAGCTTACCTTAGCTCTTACAAAAAGCACCACGGACTCAAGAGTACAGATTGCGTAAATCACTAAGGTGAATACGAACGCCAGCATGATCGCGCACTGCTGATGCGCGAACTGGCTTCAAGCCGCAATCCGCATGCCCATATGTAAAGAAGTTTACCTTGACTTTTTCATAAAGTGCCACGGACTTAAGAGTCCAGATCGCGTAGCTCACTAAGGCGAATATGGACAAAAGTGATGTACAATAAAAGCCCAGAGTACAGACCGAGGAAAAACCTCAAAGTCTAAAGGCCAAAATAAATTGTGACCATATTGTAAAAGGCTAGTTCCCAAGCAAAACTTAAATGTTCTCAAAAGGAATTTGAAGAAACCCATAATGTGGCCTAAAAACTAACAAAGGAGCAGTAATGCCCATGACCAAAAATAGAGTAAATGTTGTCTCAAAACCTAACGGTTCTTTTTATACCACAAGTGCACGGATTATAAATAGTATAGCAAGTGCAAGTACGGGTTGATCCCATAGAGACAAGGTTTACTTAGAGAGATATTTGCTTTTATATAAATGATAGAAATAAGATTGGGGGAAATACGTTTTTGTTTGTAAAAATACTAAAAGCACGCACATATTACTTTAATTGAACTCTAATAAGATGAAGGTATTCTCGGGGTTGGGACTCGGGCAATCATTTATTCATCAAATAATCATGCCTTTAAATAAAAGTTTTCATCAAAATAAAAGACGATACATTCAGCCTATACTATATCTCACGATCAAGCAAGTAGTATTTGTATTCTTCACTAATTATGCCCTATCTCTATATGACCCATAATTAGTAAGAATCCATTAATGTTTCTAAAGTTTACGTACTTTTGTAAGTACACCAATCCAATTCGCTACCCTTTTAGGTGCATTTTAATACGATAAAATTGCATCAAGGGGCGTTTTGATAAATTCCCGGTCTATTCCGAGACTTCCGGAAACATTCCATAAGTTTCTCGCGAAGGAAGTACCTTTTGGTACTTTGCGCGTGCTAAAGGACCTACCGAGAATAAACCCTTTTGGACCTTTTGGGTATTATCCCTGAATATTCCAGAAACTGGTTTTGGCGCCAAAAGCAGTTGGTGACACCTTGTGTCACTGTGAATGTGTGCCCAAATTTTGGATTCACGCGAGTTTGAAGACATCCGAGTTATTTGAAAAAACGGAGTCGCCACGCCATTTTGATTACCACAAAACTTTGAAAAAAAGGTTTTTTACTTGGGTTCGGAGGTTAAGTTACCCCTTGGGAAGAACGTTTGGCGTTCACCCAAAGTGCCTTACCGGAGCAAGTCTCCCAAGATTTCAGTAATCGTGCTTGCTTGCGTGCTTTCTTGTGTGCATGTGTTTGAGAAAAAAAAGGGGAATGTCCCAAGTTGTCTTCCGGACGTATAAACCATTTGTTGGTTGTCGCTCGGGATTCCTTGGATTTTATGTATTTGGGATTATGATCCCGTCCTCATCTTTGACTTGTGATCATCGCATTTTTAACCTCGGGACCCTCGGGACTTGCGTGATCGAGAGAATGACTCTCTTTTGGTCAAAGATGAGGTTCTTTAGAAAAGGAGGATCCTTAGCCCATCAATCCTACGCTTTAAGACGGTCGAGCTCGTATGGAGGCTTCATACTCTTTCCTAAGCGATAATTGGAGATATAGGGTTCAAGGTTGTCCCTTTCTAAAGAAGTCGTGAACCTTTAATGGAAGGAACGATGCAAAGATGAAAACTTTTACACCGGTCCGTTCCAAGGTTGCTAATGGGGACATGGGGGAATGCATGTAAAAATGATACTTTAGTGAAAAGATGGCATTTTTGGTTTGAAAATGATGCATTTGATTGCAAATGGGTGCTTTTTATGTAAAGAAATGATCTTTATGCAAAGAGTGCATCTTTAATGTGAAAAGGGATTTTAAATGGAAAAGGAATGATTTTAATGCATGAAAAATGGGATTTTGGTGCAAAGGATGCACCTTTATGTATGAGAATGGTATTTTAATGAAAAGATGACATATTATGTATATAGATATTATCTAAACATCAGGTATTAGCATTATGGGGGTTAACATCAGACATACAGCTTGAAACTCCGTGAAGCTTCAAAACCGGCTACTTATGTCGCGTGACATAGCCGCCTATGTCGCGTGACATAACTAGCCATTTTGCAGAGGCTTACAATGAGATTTGCAGAGGTAACAAGGCACCAAAATGGTCAAGTTACTTCACAAACAAATCTCAGGGAGCATGTTTATCAATAATGAACACTTCAAGAGGGTGTGGATATGAGGGATCCACACTCATCTTGAGTGTTCATGCAAAACCAAGCCAAACCGGGGTTTTTATAGGAAATGTAATGAAATCAGATGTGGATCTATGAAATATGAAGCTAAAGCATGCAACTTTATTCAGAATATCACATTATTAAAGCATTTAGCATAGAGATTCCATGTATAATGAAGATAAGGAAAGGAAATGGGTAGAAAATCGTTACCCTTGAAGACCACGACCCTCTATATCAAGTTAGATATAGGGGCCTTCAAAACAGCAGCTTCTGGGGATGGGATTGAGCCTTTGTTTCTTGAGAATCCTTGGTTCTTGGTGTGTGTGTGTATGAAGTGTGTGTGTGGGAAGTGTGTGTGGGATTGATTTGGGAGGATTAGTGGATATTTTGGGGGTATATGAAGAGGGAGGAGGCTTCTGGGCGTATTCCCTATAGAGGGGGACTGAGGGGTGGAAGAGGTGTGATCTTTATGAATAAATGCCAAGTCCCAAGCAAGATATATGAATGCAATGAGCAAGTATATCAATTAAAAGCAAGGTTAGGGCGTGCGAGGTTACCAATTGCTTCCTTTGCTTCTTTGGTCGGAGCTAGGAGGAGAGATTGGTCTTGGATCTTCAAGGAGGAGGGAGGGAGCTTCTTGGCCTTCTTCTTCACCTTCTTGAGCCTTCACCAATATTCTTCACGTCTTGGGAGTGACGGAGTGTATTGCTATGGATTGTGTGTATTGTTGTTGTTTGTTGTTGTTGAAATGGGTAGAGGAGGGCTCTATTTATAGCGCCCGGATAAGGCTAATGAAGCCGTGCGGCTAGGGGCGTGAGCTAATGCGGCAATGCAGCGGGCTTATCCACAATGACTCAAAGCATTCTAGAACCATGCAAGGTGGCATTATTCTAGAACCTTCTTCCTAATTAAGAAAAACGTGTTTTCTTAATTAGGAAGGCTCCTTCAGCCCTAATTTTAATTTGGGACTGTTCCAGTGACATTCTAACACTAGGAAGGTCCGGGAATTACCGGGAGACTTACCGAAATTGCCGGGAAATTTAACCTAAGGCATGAGCCGATTTGGGTACTTACGAAGCCCTCGGCAACGTCACTTGCAAGGCGAGTGGGGTTGTCGATAGAAAAGGATCCGATCTCGGCGAATGCCGAGACGGATTGGGTGACCAAGGTGGTCGAGTGGCCGAACCTCCGGAAGGCTACCTACGTATCCTGAGGAATCAAGCCAGCCGTAGTTCGGAATTAGGATCCTGCGGGGAAGGAAGAAGAGAAACCGGTCTCTTCTGTCAGGGAAAAAGAAGAGAAAATGACCTAGGAGGTCAAGCAATTGATCCTACCGGGGATATGCTAGGAGTGACCAAGGTGGTCGGATATCCGAACTTCTATGAGGGGCCGCTTTATCACCGAGGAGTGACAAAGAAACAAAGGTGACCAAAGTGGTCAAATGGCTGAACCTTTTATAAAAGGCTACCTACGTATCCCGGAGGAATCAAGCCTTGATCGTAGTTCAAGCATCACTAGATAGTTAGGAACGATGTCTAGGATTCTTGAGATTTTGACAATTAATGGAGGTTGTCACCTGATTGACAATTACTGGAGGATGTCACCTGATTGACAATTACTGGAGGATGTCACCATATTGACAATTACCGGAGGCCGTCACCTCTGATTGACAATTACTGGAGGATGTCACCTGATTGACAATTACTGGAGGATGTCACCTGATTGACAATTACTGGAGGATGTCACCTGATTGACAATTACTGGAGGATGTCACCTGATTGACAATTACTGGAGGCTGTCACCTGATTGACAATTACTGGAGGATGTCACCTGATTGACAATTACTGGAGGATGTCACCTGATTGACAATTACCGGAGGATGTCACCCGATTGACAATTACCGGAGGATGTCACCCGATTGACAATTACCGGAGGATGTCACCCGATTGGACAATTACCGGAGGATGTCACCTGATTGACAATTACTGGAGGATGTCACCTGATTGACAATTACTGGAGGATGTCACCTGATTGACAATTACTGGAGGATGTCACCTGATTGACAATTACTGGAGGATGTCACCTGATTGACAATTACTGGAGGATGTCACCTGATTGACAATTACTGGAGGATGTCACCTGATTGACAATTACTGGAGGATGTCACCTGATATTATTTCATTCTAATGGAAGCTAAAGCTTAGGGTACTATCTCTTTTATGACGGAGATAGAGGAAGTTAAAGCTTGGAAAAACTTGCTTGGAAAAACTTGAGTGTACTTCTCAATCTCTTTCGAATTAGAGATATGGGTATCTTAAGTTTGAAAAACTTGAGTATACTTCTCAATCTCTTTCGAATCAGAGATATGGGTAACTAAAGATAGAAAAACTTGAGCATACGTCTCAATCTCTTTCGAATCAGAGATATGGGTAGCTAAAGTTTGAAAAACTTGAGCATACGTCTCAATCTCTTTCGAATCAGAGATATGGGTAGCTGAAGTTTGAAAAACTTGAGTATACGTCTCAATCTCTTTCGAATCAGAGATATGGGTAACTAAAGATAGAAAACTTGAGCATACGTCTCAATCTCTTTCGAATCAGAGATATGGGTAGCCAAAGCTAGATGACATTATTTCTTTATGACGGAAATAACAGAGACTAAAGAAGTAAGAAGGACTCGATGATTTTTTGTAAAGAAAGTAGGACGTATCCTGATATTTTTTTTGTAAAAGAAGTGAATTAAAAATGCCAAAGGCAAATAAAATGCCACAGGGGTAAATTTGTAAAATAAGCCTCGGGCACCTGGAGGAAAATTTAATTGAAAATGATTGGAAATGCCAGGGCAATAAAAGGGTAAAAGAGGCCTACGGGGGACAAAATTGTAAAATGGAGCCTTCTGGGGCAAAATTGTAAAAATCACCACAGGGGCTTAGTATGTCGCACGACATAACAGCCCCGCGACGTAATCATTAAAAACACGCACACGATGCCATTTGAAATTCAATTGGACTTGAAATTGAGAGGGAGGCGACAGTGAGAAGAGAGAGGGCGAACATCGAGAGAGGGAGATTCGAAGGAAATCGAGAGAAATCCAACACTTCTCGGCCGATTCAATTGAAGAATGCCTCCTAGGCTCTATCCGACCAAGAGGGCTTCTCAACATGCTAACTTAGCTACTCGAAGAAAGGGGGTGCAAAGGAATCAACGGTCGTTTCTTCCTGGAAGCACCAAGAGGAGATTTCTACCCACACTCGATGAGCATACTTCGGATGTTCGGAAGAAGGAAGAGGTAAGAAACCTAGGGTTTCTTGAAAATTTCTTTCAATTTGGGCGAAATTGATTTGAACCGAATGCCTTCAGATCGGGCTTATGAATTAAATCATGAACTAGCATGAAATCATAGATTGATCTCGGGAGGTGTAATGCATGCCATTCATTGATCTGCTTTTGACCCATTTTTGCTTGAGATGATTTTCGAAATAGCACGAAATATTAATACTTGTGCCATGCTTTTGCAGGATTGCGCACCCGTGGCTCCCCGAGGTGATTGGCGTGCTATGGGATAGCTTGCCGGGCAGCCAGGAGCAGGTGGATTCGCCTAAGGGCATGATTTACGCCGCCGGGCTAGGGCAATTTTTGAGATGTCGAAGGCCATCTGGGGCACTCAGGAGTGTGGATCCGGTGAGGGCATTCAGAGAGTTCTGGTGGGAGACCACTCACTCATTTCACTTCTCTTGGGGTGAGACGACGGTCACTCCGCTGGACTTTGCGGTCATCACAGATCGCCCTTTACGGATGAGCCGCTCTACATAGAGGAGCCCGCACAGGAGTTGAGCCCCACCGATTGCCGATGATGATTTTATGGGCTTACTTGGCTTCGTTCCCCGGATCAAGAAGGGGAATGGATATGAGTCAGGTGCTACATGGCCCGATTGAGGGGCAGAGCAGGACTACACCGTGGTAGATGATCCCGTTGAGAGCCGGCCGAGAGCCGAGAGATTGGCTAGAGCTTTTGTATGGGTGGGCTTTTCTCGACATGCCGTTCATCAACCGCCGCATCTACCGCTTTGATTTCACTGTTGGAGCTACCGAGAGCCCGGGATACCGTCGGGAATCTGTCCCGGGGGAGGCAGGCTTAGCCGAGATGTATTTGGCCCTAGATGACGTCAACCGAGGGAAGGCGAAGTACTTCACCGCTTTCATCTCGGCTTTCGAGGTATTCTCTCACCTTGATCTCTTTTCTTTTGCGCGTTTCATTATATTCCTTGTTTTCCTCGTTTTGACTTCTTCTTCTCCTTTTCGTGCTTGGGCCTTCGAGTACTTTGGCTGTTATGAGTGGCGGATACAGGATGAGTTTCCTGCCACCACTTTTCCTGCTCTTCGTCGGTGGACAAAGAATGCCAGGAAACAGACCCGGACACCGGAGGGTTCGAGGTGCAGGATCACGGCCTCGTACCATGATACGCTGACATGCCTGAGAGGGATTCCACAGAGGATGAGCTTGTTCCCCTGGACCGGCCGTTACGATGACCTGGATTTGGATCATGCTGCGCACTTGACAGAGTGTCGCAAGCCGCTAGTGTGCTTGTCCTGGAGATGCCTTGTATCTAGGAGAGAGGGTGTATAGACAAAGATGGGCCGAATAGGCACGCTCGGATCCCCGATGATCCTCCGCCTAGGATGTGGCCGCCTCGCCGCCGGCGAATGTAGATGCTCGATTGTAGGCATGGCAAAGACATCTCTACACACGGGAGGGGGACTATACTTTGTACGTGGCTAGACATCTTCAGCCCCACGCACTGTGGTTGGTTATGGCGCTCATAGCGCGGGGCCTTCGACCGGCTACGTAGCTAGACCTCCTTTGCCCCGACTTTCATTGATTATCGTGGTGGCGGTCGCATGAGGCGAGCTCACATTGATATGTCACGCACTCATCCTCATCCGTGCTCCCGCGAGGTTCTAGATCCGTAAGTACCGCTTCCTTACATCTCTTTGGATTGCTTGCATCTCTTCCCCGTTATCAAGAACCGTATTCGACACTTGTTATGTCTCGCTTGTAACAGTGTCACCAAAGCTTACAGCACTTGACCAGGGCATATACCGGCGCCAAGGGCATGATTGGCAAGCTCCGTAAAAGGCATGAGTTTCGGAAGAATCAAGGCCGGCCACGGGGTTCGATTGATATCTCTCCACCCGGGCCAACCGAGAAGGAAGAAGAGCCGCTCCGATGACGTGGGCACCCGGCTGGGAGCACTAGAGGACCGACGCCTCGGAAAAAGACCGCAAATGTACCTCTTTACGCACTCCATTGAGATTGACGATGATGATGATGAGGATGGGGAGCCGAGACGGCTGCGTACTACGAGCTTGACTCTACTGTTATCAACGAGCTCGATGACTATTACCGCACGGAGACCATAGCCTACGAGGCACCTTCGGACGACCCTGATGATGAGCCAGAGGAGGCTGAGGATGACGACGAGGATGGAGATGAGGGAGAGGATGATGAAGAGGGTGATGGAGAGGATCTCGCAGTAGCCCCTTTCCCCTTAGACATTTATGACTTTTTGGCTATTGTACCCTTTTAGGGAAAACATGTCATTTATTTTTGCTATGCACATCTTTTGGGCTTGGCCTATTTCATTTTGTACGTACATTGTTAGCCTTTTGTTGCACGCACTTATGAATTGACAATGGTATGGTATTTGGCTTGAATATGAATGATTTGAATGGATTTTTGGCTTGAATATGAATGCAATGGGTGTACATGGGGTAAATGAACCCTCCCCTATGCATCTGAGAAGTGGATGGGTGGTATTTGCAGCTATTGACAAGTCGGGGATTGCCCTGGGGAGAACAGGAAGTTGCTGATGTCTGATGTCTGATGTGGCTTGTTATATCGCACGACATGGCTTGTTATGTCGCGCGACTTAATAAGCTCCGAACCGTGCTTTTCATTGCCTTTGGAACTGGAATGGAGCCGCAAATACAGGTTGGAATTGGGGGATCAAAGAGATCACCTACCCGGCCTCCTTGGGACAATGGCAAAGAGATATTTGGTCCCTTCCTATAAGGATGGAAACGGGGTGACCTAGGAGGTCAAACAACCAATCCTTCATAGGAATATTCCAAATCAAAAGGGGTGACCAATATGGTCATAAAATTGGACTTTTATGAAAAGCTTACGCACCATTGGAGAATGGAGAAGGGAAAAGGTGACCAATGTGGTCGGATGGCTGAACCTTTATGAAAGGCTACCTACGTATCCCGGAGGAATCAAGCCTTGATCGTAGTTCAAGCATTACCTAGACAGTTAGGAACGATGTCTAGGATTTTCGACGTTTTGACAATTAGGAAACTGTCGCCTGGCGTTATCTCGTTATAACGGAAGTAACGAAGGCGCTTTTGGGAGAAAACGTTATCATTAGCAATTGGCACGTTACTTGAGCCTAGGGATGATTTTTCTCATGGTAGGGACTGGGTCTGGATGTACATATGGAATGTATTTGGGAATTGTTTAAGACGGGTTTCAAACAGGTGGGGTTGTATCCCTTGGGCGCGGACTGAACTGCTGTTGTTGCTGAGATGTTGTCAACATGGACTGGAATTCCCTCTTGGGCTGAGACTGGGTTTAAACCTCGGGTCTTGATTAAGGTCCTTTTCTTAAACTCTGGCGCTTGAAGCTGATGCTGACAGGCTTTTATAACCAAAGCGTATGTTCAAGTGACCAAACCTCTCTTCTAGGGATGGATGTGACTTATCTGAGTCCCTGGCCCGAGGAAAAACTTTCTGCAAAACCCCATGTCTTACTAAAGCAAGGAAAGATCCTTTTATTGGCTAAGCCCCGGTTAGATGAACTGAGTAGGCAAAGTTTTAGGTTACGAACAAGTGACTTGGTGAAGCCCCAATCTGATGACCTAACAAAAATCCCAATATGATTGGTACCGCTAAGTGATCCCGAGGTTGATCTCGACCAAAATCGAATTTATCTTGGGACCTAGTGAAGAACCCGATGCGAACCCCAAAAATGGCTAAAGAAGCCCCAGCTTTAAAGGAACGCTTTGACAAAGTCCCAACCTTGGAGAGTTTCGAGGCAAATCTAATGCGAATTGTAGCAGAAGAGGGAAAACCTATCCTTTTTCTTTTTCTTTTTTTTTTTATTTAGTCAATCACCAACCTTAAGAAGATGTGGACGAAGAGAATTTCAGAAATTTATATACATGCAGTGGGCATATTTTTTCGAAAAGTGGGAATAGATCCCGATTTTTGTGTTATTTTGACGGCCTTATTCAATGTAGGCGCAAAAACTCGCTTTGGGTTTGACTCTTTTGAGAGAGTATAAGCGTAGAAGGGTTTGTAAAAGTGTATGGAATCCCCTGCTGACAGAAAATCAGTGTTTAGCACTATTTTTCCTAAGATGTAGAAAGAGAAGACTTGTCAAGACATCTGAAAACTTGTTTTATTTACAATGATCACAAGATTGCTTAAAACCCTTTATTGATGTTCGGGTTATTCAACCACTAATCTCGATATGAAAAAAAAACATTCTTATTAGTCATGAGGAGAAAGTCAACCAATGCCGCGGATCAAGGTTGGTGGTGTGAAAGAAAGGTTTGTGTATAGGAGGTCATTGATGAGACCGGGTTTTCGAGATCTCGATCGTGTCTATGGGAGAGGTCATTTGATGAGACCGGGTTTTCAGGAATTTGGATATGTTTATGACCGGACCATTGCTGGTTGCCTACGTTCCCCTCATTGTGAGGAGCTCAGGTCGCCGTAGTTCGGCCTTGGCCGGACTGTGTTTGGGGAAATGGGATTTGTGGTTCCTTTTAGTGAAAAGGCTCGGATGAAAAGATTGGATGGTGAGGCTTGGGCCTTGGGATGATTCCTTGACCAAGTCATTTTTGGACGGCTGCTTCTGATTGCTTCCTCTTTCATTGGGGGAGAAAGGATTTGCACGTGCCTAAATGCTTCTGTCTTTGCTTCGACCGTCCCATTGTTATCGACAACTTTTATTTTCTGAGCTTTGGTCTTGCCTGTCCGTCAAGCTTTTTAATGGGCGGTGCTGGGTCCTTGGCCTCTTTTTTTTTATGTGCAACCCTGTTTTTTGCCTAGACTGTCCTTTTTTTGGGATTTTCAGCCTAGCTGGGTATTACTCTTTTTGCACTAAGATTTTTTTTATATATGTGCAACCCTGTTTTTTTTTTTTTTTTTTTTTTTTTTTTGCCTAGATCGCCCTTTTTCGGGATTTTCACTTAGCCGGGTATTACTCTTTTTGCACTACACATTTTTTTTATTTTCTAAAGCACCCGAGGACCAAGGCGAGCCCCTGCTTGAACATTCTTGATACCCTTGAGGTTGTTGCCGACACGGGGTCAATCTTTTGAAGCTGAGTGGCCTTTTGCTGTCCCTTGATGATGCCGCCGTCGTTGACTTGGTCAAGGTGATGGGGAGAACATGGTTTGGGAAAGTGTATGGCTTTGATGAAGGCCTTTTGCGGGGTGAGGAAAGTGTATGGCTTGATGGCATTAGTTGACTTTCTCACACTGATTAATCAGAATGTTAATTATTTCGAGAGATTATTTGTTGAGCAATGCAAGTGATCATATAAAATAAAACCATTTCATTAAATGTAATGTAGGTGTGCAAATAATGTCTTAAGTCTAGCAAGAAAAGAAGAAGACTCTTTTATAGAAAATTGAAGATTAAATACAATGTCCGTAGAGGACTTGATTGAAAGAGAAAAGTACTAGAACCTACGAAGGTTGACTGAGAGACTATTTTTTTTTTTTTTTACTTAAGGATAGGTAGACCCTAGTCTAGCTACTCTTCGCGGGTTGGACCGCTGTGTAACTTGAGCTTTCCTTCGTAGATCGCCCACCGAATTTCCTTCTTCGCATCCACACACTTGTCCGTCACATGCCCAAAATGCTTGTGGTACTCGCAGAACTTGGTCCCGTCAACTCTACTCGGGGTTTCTTGGCTTATAATTCTCGAGAGGTGTGAGAAGGCCTCGTTTCACCAAATCATCGAAAACTTTGCTCATGGGCATCCCAAAATCATCAGACTGACGTTTCTGACCTTGTACATCCTGAATCGACCTCTTACCATAGCTTTCTGTTTTTGGCCCATGGAGGTTCTCGAGCTTCCCATTTTCTATCAACTTCTGGATCTCATGCCTCAAATAGGTGCAATCATCATGTTGTGCCCATGGTATTGATGGAAAAGACAAGGCTTGGACTCATCCAACCGAATACCGGGGTTCCCGGGCTTCCAATTCTCCAATGGCTTTATCGCCTTTTCTTTCATCGCCTCTTCCGTAATCTTGCTTAAAGGCATATCCGTATTGCGGAGTTTTCGGGAGACATTGTTGTTCTCAAGACTCGGAGTTCCATTGTCCAAATGGTTCCATTGTTGGATTTGGTCAAGGAGGCTACGACACTCTTTCCTTTGTGAGGAACCGGTGCCGACATGGGTACGGCTGTCGTTGGTGCCGTGGCATTGGGTCATGCTTGGTGGAGTCATTTCCTTGCTTGGTTCGACATCTGGGGGCAAGGGAGTATTGATACTCATCATGAAGTCAAACTTCTCTTGCATTTGTTTCACTTGTTCCATCAATATTGCCACATGGGGGTCAACGGGGACTCTCGAGTTATTGGAAATCGCAACAGACTTTTATCTACGGAGGGAAACACAAGAGCAAACCGACTACTGAATTCATTAAGCCCGGTAGGTGACACTGGAGACTTGAATCATCCTTTGGCAACTCATGATCGCACTCTCCGGGTGGGTGTAGGGGCTTTAACATAGCCACATAACTCAAATTGATTATGCGAAGCCGAGCGTAAACCGCAGTGTATTGGCCGAAACTGAGGAACATGTGAGGTGAAGCCCAATCCGTTCTGAGGAGCTGAGGGCGATGGAGCCCGGATGAGCTGGGATGTTGGAAAGGACTGAGGAGGAGTGGTCCTTGGCAAGGGATCGTATGTGGATGGAGGAAGGTATTGGTTATAGGCAGGGGGGTCTTGGTTATAGGATGAAGGGACTGAAATCACTGTTTCCGAAGTCTCATCTTCGACTACCACCAGAGAACCGTTCAACTCAACTGTGACTAACTCCATGACGACGGAGTGCGTCAATAAGCATGGCTTGCTGTTCCTGATGAATCTTATTGGCATTTTCCAAAGCCAGGACTAACTCTTCCTTCCTAACCATCTGATTTCCTGCACCCTCACTGTTTTCTGTCAAATCTGCCATTCTGACTCTCTGAACTGTCTGAACCTAAGGTTTTCTGAAAAGCCGCTGACCCAAAGATTCTAGCCCACTTCTTTCTCTCTCTCAAGGGAAAGGGACAGCAAGGTTTAGGCTCGGGGATAGGTAAGGTAGGTAAGATTTAGACTTGGAGGTGAGTGTTTAGGATAAAGGCTCAAGTAACATGCACTTATCGCTTAAGTTTTTTACTCAAAACACATTTTCTCCTAATCCTAATTGATCGAAAAAGATGAGACCTTGAAAGGTCAAGATTGAAATTCGGAGATCGGACCGAGGAGGTCTCGATTAGAGATTCGACCGTGAAAGGTCGAGATAGAAAATCGGAAATCGGACCGAGGAGGTCTCGATTAGGATTTGACCATGAAAGGTCTAGATAGGAAAATCGGAAATCGGACCGAGGAGGTCTTGATTAGGATTTGACCATGAAAGGTCGAGATAGGAAAATCGGAAATCGGACCGAGGAGGTCTCGATTAGGGGTTTGACCATGAAAGGCCGGAATAGAAAATCGGAAATCGGACCAAGGAGGTCTCGATTAGGGTTTGACCATGAAAGGTCGGGATAGAAAATCGGAAATCGGACCGAGAAGGTCTCGATTAGGGATATCAGAGATAGGAAAATGCAATTATGATTACATTAATTGTTCAAATTTACTTAAAACAATGTCTTTTATTTATTTCTATTTGGTGGGAAAAGGGGTTTGCCCTTCTTTTCGCAACTACTCTAGATCCCGGATCGCCGGGTTCCGTCACTACGTCTATAAGCCCCTCGTATTCCACCTCGTATTTCGACCTCCCCAGATGGACAGCCCCGGGCGAGGGTCCTATAGGGCACGCGGATCCCAGTGACCGAGAGTAAAGAACGCTCCTATCGGGTCTAGCGGGTCATAGGACCTTTCAACGCACGAGCGATGCGGATTATAGTCAAGGCAATACCGGGAAAGTCTCGTCTCTCTGCCTTGACGGATCTTTGCGTAGTTTCGCTGAGCGAATGACGGTTTCTGACTTTCGGTAATGTCCGAGAGAATAATAGGCATGGGTCGGGCGGTAAAAAGCCGGATGACACAGTGTCACATTGAACTTCGTTGCATACGCAGCGTGAGTCGGAATCGAAGTCAATGCCGGCCAAGATCATGCCAATTTTTCCTTGTCGAATTTTGCAGAGCTTCGCTTGAGCGAAAGATCTTTTGATTTTTGGCAAAGACTCGGTCTTGACTCTTACGCATTCCGTGCGGGTCAAGGTCAATAGTCAATGTCGGAGTCAAGATCCCACCGATTCTTCCTTGTCGAATTTCGGCATTTCGCTTGAGCGAAAATCTTGGCTTCCGTTATGAGCTAAGGCTTGACCTTTACGTGGGTATGCAACCGGGCTATATGACACGGACTAGACCAAAAACCAACCAAAAGTCACGGTTTTTTGAAACGTGTGACACGGATCAGGCATTGGTCGACACCGGCCGCCATGGGGAGGTTGGGATGATTCCGTGCGCGCCCGGAGCATCGTAAGGCCGTCCGTGATCGCACTGAACCACCCTCGGGTTTGAAGGACGTGCGTGCAAAAGTGTACAGGATATATCAAAGTGCGCGTAGTGTGCGGTCTCCTAAAAATGTTCCTTTTGAGTTAAAACAGAGATTATCATAATGTGTTTTAAAGGAATGATTTTCGGGACGAGGGAAAATGCAACACGTAAGCACGTAAATTTCTCGGGAGCCCCACCATGGAGCCGAGTAGCCCCAAGCCGCTAGGACTCGCTGATTAACCATGATTTTTCCCGGTGGAATTGCCACCGAGGTCGCCCTGGCCGAATCCAATGAGGATTGAGCCGTACGACTGCATGGATCAATTTTCCAGGTTCCACTCCTTTTGCTATTTTTCGGGTTGTTTCCCGTTTAAAGTATGCACAGATTCCAAGATGCAAATGATGCAATGCATGGTAAGGAAAGCAAGCATGATTAATGAAATCGGCGATGGGAGTCTAACCTGCTCAAAGGGAAAAGCTTTCTATATTTTTTTCGAAAAAAGTGATACTGGTACGTGGATTGTTAAACCACCGGTTATCCCAACTCCCACATCAGGGAGTGTACAGGAAGGGTAAGTGGTTTCCACCTATATACCGAGTATCGATTTTTGTTTTGAAAATGAGGCTTTTCTCCTTTGGGAATTCCCCAGCGGAGTCGCCAAACTGTGAATGTGTGCCCAAATTTTGGATTCACGCGAGTTTGAAGACATCCGAGTTATTTGAAAAAACGGAGTCGCCACGCCATTTTGATTACCTCAAAACTTTGAAAAAAAGGTTTTTTACTTGGGTTCGGAGGTTAAGTTACCCCTTGGGAAGAACGTTTGGCGTTCACCCAAAGTGCCTTACCGGAGCAAGTCTCCCAAGATTTCAGTAATCGTGCTTGCTTGCGTGCTTTCTTGTGTGCATGTGTTTGAGAAAAAAAAGGGGAATGTCCCAAGTTGTCTTCCGGACGTACAAACCATTTGTTGGTTGTCGCTCGGGATTCCTTGGATTTTATGTATTTGGGATTATGATCCCGTCCTCATCTTTGACTTGTGATCATCGCATTTTTAACCTCGGGACCCTCGGGACTTGCGTGATCGAGAGAATGACTCTCTTTTGGTCAAAGATGAGGTTCTTTAGAAAAGGAGGATCCTTAGCCCATCAATCCTACGCTTTAAGACGGTCGAGCTCGTATGGAGGCTTCATACTCTTTCCTAACCGATAATTGGAGATATAGGGTTCAAGGTTGTCCCTTTCTAAAGAAGTCGTGAACCTTTAATGGAAGGAACGATGCAAAGATGAAAACATTTACACCGGTCCGTTCCAAGGTTGCTAATGGGGACATGGGGGAATGCATGTAAAAATGATACTTTAGTGAAAAGATGGCATTTTTGGTTTGAAAATGATGCATTTGATTGCAAATGGGTGCTTTTTATGTAAAGAAATGATCTTTATGCAAAGAGTGCATCTTTAATGTGAAAAGGGATTTTAAATGGAAAAGGAATGATTTTAATGCATGAAAAATGGGATTTTGGTGCAAAGGATGCACCTTTATGTATGAGAATGGTATTTTAATGAAAAGATGACATATTATGTATATAGATATTATCTAAACATCAGGTATTAGCATTATGGGGGTTAACATCAGATTACAGCTTGAAACTGTGAAGCTTCTGAAAACTGGCTACTTATGTCGCGTGACATAGGCTGCCTATGTCGCGTGACATAACTAGCCATTTTGCAGAGGCTTTACAGCTGAGATTTGCAGAGGTAACAAGGCACCAAAATGGTCAAGTTACTTCACAAACAAATCTCAGGGAGCATGTTTATCAATAATGAACACTTCAAGAGGGTGTGGATATGAGGGATCCACACTCATCTTGAGTGTTCATGCAAAACCAAGCCAAACCGGGGTTTTTATAGGAAATGTAATGAAATCAGATGTGGATCTATGAAATATGAAGCTAAAGCATGCAACTTTATTCAGAATATCACATTATTAAAGCATTTAGCATAGAGATTCCATGTATAATGAAGATAAGGAAAGGAAATGGGTAGAAAATCGTTACCCTTGAAGACCACGACCCTCTATATCAAGTTAGATATAGGGGCCTTCAAAACAGCAGCTTCTGGGGATGGGATTGAGCCTTCGTTTCTTGAGAATCCTTGGTTCTTGGTGTGTGTGTATGAAGTGTGTGTGTGGGAAGTGTGTGTGGGATTGATTTGGGAGGATTAGTGGATATTTTGGGGGTATATGAAGAGGGAGGAGGCTTCTGGGCGTATTCCCTATAGAGGGGGACTGAGGGGTGGAAGAGGTGTGATCTTTAACTATGAATGCCAAGTCCCAAGCAAGATATATGAATGCAATGAGCAAGTATATCAATTAAAAGCAAGGTTAGGGCGTGCGAGGTTACCAATTGCTTCCTTTGCTTCTTTGGTCGGAGCTAGGAGGAGAGATTGGTCTTGGATCTTCAAGGAGGAGGGAGGGAGCTTCTTGGCCTTCTTCTTCACCTTCTTGAGCCTTCACCAATATTCTTCACGTCTTGGGAGTGACTGAGTGTATTGCTATGGATTGTGTGTATTGTTGTTGTTTGTTGTTGTTGAAATGGGTAGAGGAGGGCTCTATTTATAGGCAGTCTGGATAAGGCTAATGAAGCCGTGCGGCTAGGGGCAGCGAGCTAATGCAGCCGTGCGGGCTTATCCACAATGACTCAGCATTCTAGAACCATGCAAGGTGGCATTATTCTAGAACCTTCTTCCTAATTAAGAAAAACGTGTTTTCTTAATTAGGAAGGCTCCCTTCAGCCCTAATTTTAATTTGGGACTGTTCCAGGACATTTCCGGAACACTAGGAAGGTCCGGGGAATTACCGGGAGACTTACCGAAATTGCCGGGAAATTTAACCGGAAGGCATGAGCCAGATTTGGGTACTTACAGTCACGCAACAAGTCGAGGCTTGGAAAATGGTTACAGAAGGTCGTGCGACACACTGTAACCATCAACTGCAACCTATAAATAAGACCATACCCCTCTCAGAAATGGATCCCAACTTCCACATACTATTACTCTGCCAAAATTGGAGCGTAACACACACACTGAACACTGTGAGTACCCCGATCCGAACTCAAGTTTTGGATTCAATTTAATTAAATTTGGGCTTACACAAATTTCTAAAAAGCAATTAGGGTCCAAAATCCCAAAGAAATTTCACCAATTCATTGGGCCTGCCAGCCACTTGGCCCATTATGGCCAAAAGATGTACGCTGTCGGACGACATGGACATTAAGGCGGTTTAACTGCCTATCTCGTACGACATAAGAAGTCCCAGAGCCCACCAATCCATTGGGCCTGCCAGCCACTTGGCCCATTATGGCCAAAATGTGTACGCTGTCGTCCGATAAGGGCCACTAAGGCGGTTTAACTGCCTATGTCGGACGACATAAGAAGCCCCATCAGATGCCTATAAATAGAAGGCATGGCTGGTCATTTGGAAGAGAGAAAAAGAGGGAAGGAAGAGAACCAAAAAGTAAGGGCCAAGTTCTGAGAGAAATACCAGAAAAATAGGGGAAACTCTTGCCAAATAGAGTCCCTCCCTCTCTCCTCACACACACACACTCACCTCTCTCCTCACACACACACACCTCAAGGTCAAGACTCCAAGAAGCTTCCTTTGGTGGTAATTGAAGGGGTAGACACCATACTATTGGTGATCCTACTTCGTGGACTACAATAGGTAGACCCTAAACCTCTCTCTCTCCCTTTAAATAAAGTCTTTAAATATACCTTGCATGCATATTTGCTCTCTTACCATGTAGAAATTGGGATTTTGCATGACAAAGGTGGTGGAGGAGTGAATCTTCAATATTCACTTCTCCCCACTTCAGATCTGGACATTTGGTGGTACACACACCAATAAAGCTTCAATCTTTGCCTAGCTACATTGGGTTAGGAAGTGATGGCTACTTTAAAGTGGCCATAAAATATGTGATTTATCACATTTGGTCACTAAATCCATGTGATCTTCCCATAATACCCACATTACAGTTTTATATTACTGTTTATAATCAATAAAGATGCTTGGTTTGCTTGGGGAACAAAGGAGGAACCAAACAGACTGAAGGGCACTGAAATAGGCTCCCCATGTCGTGCGACATAGGTCTCCATGGAGATCATGTGTCATACGACATGGGACTCCCAGAAGGCTGCAAAGCCATTCTTGGACTTCAGAATCTGCTAGGTCCATCCCTTTGGGATTCAAAGCCTACCTAAGCATCTTCTGGTTCATAAGCCACTATTTGGGTGCCTAAACTCAGTTTGGGCACAACCCACTTGACGGAAGAGGATCACCACGTGACATAGAAGACTTCAAAAGACTCTATGTCATGTGACATCCGCGTCGACAAAGCCTATCGTGACTTTGTCCACTCCCATCAACCCCAAACTGGATTTTAGACCACTAAATAGTGTCCTAAATGAGCAAAATAGTGTCTTTTCATTTCTCGAGTAGCTTTACCTCTGTAAGGGACAATCTGTCTCAAAACCTCTGCCTTGTGATAAAAGATATCACGTGTAAAAAGGGTGCGGCCCCCTATCATGGCTCGCAAGTTGTATTCAGCCCATACCATTAATGAAATCTAAGGCTTGCACACTTTACTTGTTTACACACATCGTACACACACTTTAAATGTCCATATTTGTCCAAATGTTGATTGAAAGTCCCGAAAGGGGCGTGTTGGGTGAACTCTCTAGTTCTTCCCAACACGTAACTGCACTCCTGACTCAAAATCTCTTAAAATTAGGTTTTTAAATGTTTTCCTCTAAAAACGGCGTGGCGAATCAAAAAAAAAAGAAAATACTTCTTGTTTTCGGGCGAGCGTTCATTCAGTGGCGACTCTGCTGGGGAGAGTTGAAAAACTTTTTGTTTTAAAAATGAAGTCGATACTTGGTATATAGGTGGAAACCACTAACCTTCCTGTACCGCTCCCTAAGCCGGGGCTTGGGATAAATGGTGGTCTAACAATCCCACGTACCAATATCATTCTTCTGTTCTCTGAAAAAAGAGAAAAGTTTTTCTTAAGAGAGTCTAACTTTCTTCTAATCAACTTGGACAATTTCGGCATTTACCTTGTGTGTGCATCTGTGTCATTTTGTGTGCTTTGCCTTGATTCCATGCTCTATCATGCTTTGGTATGTGATACTATCGGAAGCCGGGGCTCTTTTCCTTTTTTGCTACTTGCTTGTTCTGTCACAATAGAACAGGGCAGAGGGATACAAGACTACAGCTGCTGGTAAATTCTGACATTTGGGGCAGTCCCCTTTTGTCATGCTTTGACTCATTCTTTTACCTTTTCTTTGCATAAAAAAAAATTTTTCCTAGAAAATACCTTCACACTACTCGCACTCTACCCGCACATAGAGTTAGAACCCGGGAGTGTACGGACGGCATCGCGGAAAGTGACATGTTTCGCTGACGTTTGAGCGCCTAAAGTCCTCCTAGCCTGTGAGTCAGCCAACACTTATCCGTGACACACTTTCTACCGTGACCGGTTGGTTTTTGGCCAATACTTTTCAAAACATCTTAAACTCGGTTTTTCAAAATTTTCTCACAAAGTCCGAGTCATGCTTCGTCAATCTTGGCATACTTTCCCTCTTCGTGTCGAAATCACGACATAATTCCAACGTAAGTACACGTTAAGATCTCTACATATCTCGACGTAGGTACATATCAATTTCTCGGCTTGGCTTCGTGAGAAGTCATGACGCGTTCTCGACATGTGTCAACACGGGACCATGTCGATTTCTTAACGCATACTAACGAGAGTTATGCCAAAATTTCACCACCAAGTGACGAGAGGCCATGCCAGATTTCCAACTCGAAAAGAGGAGAGGTCATTACGGTCTCATACGTTCAAACGTACGCTCGACCCTCTCTCCTCCCGAGTTTAGACGTTGACTTGGACTTGGTTTTGAAAACCCCGAGTTTGACTTGTTTTGGCTCGTATGCCCATAGGTTCGTTCTCCCTTTCGATCGGTGGGTTCCACGTGCCCTATAGGACCTCTGCCGGGATTGTCCGTCCCGGAGGTGCAATACAGGTGGAATACAGGGGGTCTATAGACGTAGTGATAGAACCCACTGATCTTGGAATAGAGTAGAATGCGAAAAAGAAGGTTTCCCCCTTTTCCAACCTTTCCTAGGACTAATAAAAATCATTTTTAAACAAAAAACAAAAAAAAGATATATAAAAGAAAAAAAAAAAGAGCATATGCATGAGTCCGTCCTCACCCTATCCTCTCCCCTACCTAAAGCCGTTCTCTCCCTTTCAAGCCGAGCAAGTATTGGGTCGTAGTTCCGGTGGTCGGTTAATCGCCCTCTCCGCCGTGGATTTGTTCTCGTAGTCTCGTAAATGGCGATTCGCAGGTTCAAAGAAGTTTGAGTCCAAGCGCGTATCCATTTCGTAATCGAATATCGCCCGTATATAAGGCCAAATCAAAGTCGAACGCGGGCAAAATGTCGATTTGGATTCCCTCTCACCCGAAAGCAAAGGACAAGCCAATCCCCCCGGTCTCATTTTAGCCGTTTCTTGCAAGAATACGAAGACCGGTATCTCTCGTAAGAAAAGGAAGCCGATGCTACGGAACTAGGGTTGTTCGGATCAAATCACGAGAAAGTCATTTACACAAGGTGGCTAGAACAATCAAAAAGGATCAAGCAAGAGAGCTTCGCGACGAACATCTCGTGTTGGGGCTCATTAGTAAAGAGGCCGAAGCTCACCTTGAGTCGATGCATCTCTGTAAACTTGCTCTCGGATGGACCGGGTAGGACCCTGAAGACAGTAAGGACGAAGAATCGGAGAAGGAAGATTGTTTCTACATTCTGCCCGGAGTCAAATACATACCTCCTCCTCTCACTCTTCCCCCGCAATTTTTAGGGGGAGAAGCTGATTCACAACCACCTTTCCCAAATTTGAGGCCTACGACAATCTCTCGTTGTTGCACATGCCCACCCTCCCTTACCAGATACGATCGGCGTTCTCTCTTAGCCGAAACTCGAGGGGTATGGGATGACAATCCCGATGACGACATTAACAATGATGACAACGAGAGCGAAGAGTCAGTCGAAATCTCAAGCCCAGAATCAGTTCAAGAGGGTGACACCAGAGCGACCATATGGGTTCAGTGGCATAATGGTTGGTTGTCGACAGCTGATGACGAGGGATCACCGTAAGATATAGACCAAATGTCCATGGAAACCGACCCCTATGAAGATTATTTCTCAAGATGCCACTGTGGCCAGTGCCCGAGCACCCCAGAGGGCGAGGAACAGCCCGACCCATCTAAAGACGAGTATGAGTCCGAGATATTGGAACACAATGTTCCTTATGGAGAGCTAACCGGTGAATGGAAATAGTTCATTGTTATGCTAGCTGAAAAAGCAGGTTTTCAGCCTTCAACAAACGACGAATTCGTAAACGTCATCAGATCCCTTTCTTCTTCCCCTGCATCAGACGGCGTCACAGCTGTAAGAGTCACTGCCGAACCTCTCGAGCACGATGAATGCCTGGAATCTCTCAAAAGGGTTATGGATTTAGAAGCCACTCCCGTTGCATTCATACCTATGGACCCACACGATGCCTTCCTGGTTGCCCCAATACCCGGAAATGGATCCCGAGTGCTTCTCACTTGGACTCAGGTGTCCCGAGCTCCGATGTCGCCAAGGGAACAGACATTGCCAATCTTTCACTTGCGGTTGCCCAACCTCGCAAAAGCGAGAGAAAAATGGTGTACGATGAGATGGAAATCGACAATGTGGAATGAGAGAAGTCTCTAAGATGACTATATGACTGAAGACATGAGAGCAATGGATTTTGCCGGATCTGAGTATGTGGATGTCATAGAATTCAATACCACCTATCGCGCTTTGGGAAAAGGATTTTCAGAAGTCCAATCTAAACAGATGGTTGAAGATTTGTTAAAAGAGGGGAAACTAAATCCCATCCTCTCAGACGAAAAAGTAACCATTGTCAAGTCAAGCCCACCCGATGGTAAAGAAACAGTCCTTGTCCGAATTACTAACTGGGAAGTCACTTTCCCGAGTGCATCTCAAAGCCCTAAGGGAGGCTTTGGATGCCGGCACAATGTCCGACATTCCCCAACATAGAGTGATACAATCATCTCAAGCACCGAGCATTATGAGAAGAGTCCAGATTACCGCATGATGATGAAAACGAAAAAGAAGGATCACCGGGCTCGAAGTAGTAGCCCTCGCCGCCCGATAACCTTCTGCACCTTGACCTCCCCAATTCGGGCCGATCATAACAAGCCCCTCTTCATCACAATCCAATCAAATGGACAGCTAGCTTCGCGAGTTTTAATTGACAACGGGTCTGGGATGAATATCCTCCCAGCAAGGATCATGGGCCTACTCGGAATCAAGCCCACAGATTTGAAACCTTCCTCCCTCGCGGTTAAAGCATACGACTCAACGTCTCGTTCAACACTCGGGATCGCTACTCTAGATCTATGGTTCGGTAAGAAGATGATGCCCGTGGAATTCCGGGTCCTTGATATCCCAGCAGCCTTTAACGCCCTGCTAGGAAGACCGTGGTTGCACCAGATTAATGGGATTGCCTCAACCTTGCATCAGTGTGTCAAGTTTGTCCAAAACGGAGAATTGATTGTTATTCGTGGAGACAATGTTACCACCGAGCTTGATATGAACGAAGATGTCGCAGCCTTGTTCGAAGGAGCAGATTTGTCAAAAATCACCGGGGCTGATCCACTGGCAGAAGCACCGTTATTTGATTTCCAACGGGAAAAGATTAATGAAGAAGCTCGGGCTGACCCCTCGTCCTGATATGTCTAAGTCAGTCCCTGTAATTCTGAGTTAGTCAGAGTCTTTCGTTATCAAAATCGAGTCGCTAGATATGTTTAAGTGCTCTCACAACTAATGATTATAGTCACATCTCTGTCTTCCTTTTTTTTACAATTAAATGAAATGGTTGACCCTTTTGAGTATCCCTTAATTGCCAGTCTATCAAATGATAAGCTAACTAAGACAAATCTTAATGACTTAAAAGTGGTTAACAATGATTCATTTGAAGAAGACACAGACCTTTTAAATGAAAACTTTTTAAACGATAATATAAAGCAGGTTTTTGACCGAGACGATAATCGGGCCCAAGCTGCCGATGAGGTATTAACCACGGTGAATTTGGGAACTACGGAAAACCCAAAGGGACACAACCGGCATTCGCCTCACCGGAGAAAAACGAGAAGTCCTCGTCACCAAGATAAACTTCCAAAAGAAAAATCAGTAAAACCATTCAGGGTTGGGAGGCGCGAGAATCCCGCCGACTGTTGCCAAATCGAGTTAGAAAAGGTCGATGACTTGTGGTACAAATGTATCTTTCAAGACCTTAAACATGGCGAAGCTTCGTTCCCAACGGAAAAGGATGGTAGAATAAAAGAAGGTCTCCGCGCCAAAAGTTTACAAGCTTTGAAAAGGTTGTCTCGCGCAAAGACGTTATTCTGGGGACGACCGTGGAAGAAAAGGCATCGAGGGCCACTTCGCTTCCGCATCGCAAATCTAAAGCCGTAAAAGTCATGGAAGAAGTCCATAGTGGCGCATGCGGACCACATATGAACGCCCGAGCACTAATGTTCAAGCATACTCAGATGGGCTATTATTGGATCTCCATGGAAACCGACCGCATCTCGCTTGTGCGCACTGCGATAAATGTCAACGGTTCTCCAATCTTAACCATATGCCTCCCCATGATCTCTACCGCATGAGCACTCCTTGGCCATTTGCAACTTGGGGAATAGACGTCATTGGAAAAATAACTCCCGCCGGCAAAGAACGGGCACGCGTTCGTTTTGGTCGCTGTGGATTACTTCACCAAGTGGGTTGAAGCAGCGGCCTACAAAGTCCTCAACTCCAAAAAGGTGGCCCGTTTCATAAAAGAAAACATCCTGTGCCGATACGGAGTTCCAAATGAGATTATCTCGTATAACGGGTCACATTTCGAGGGACACACCGACAAACCGCTCGTAATTCGTAATCAAGCGACACAAGTCCTCCCTTATCGCCCCCAAACCAATGGTGCCGTCGAGGCCGCAAACAAGAATCTAGAAAGGATCATCCGGAAAATGGCCGAAAGGAGCCTGGATTGGCCTCGAGAAGCTTCACTTAGCACTATGGGGCTACCGCACCTCGCAAGAATCGCCACCGGCGAAACCCCGTTCGCTTTGACATATGGGAATGGATGCCGTTCTACCCATTGAGCTAGAGATACCCTCTCTACGGGTCCCGCTTGAAAATGAGGTCAACGAGATAGAATGGCTTCGTAGTCGACACGACGAGCTAGCTCTCCTGGACGAGCGAAGGCTTAAAGCAATGGAGCACTCCGAGCTTATCGTAAGCGCATGGCTAGGGCCTTTGACAAGAAGGTACATCCCCGCGACATTAAAGTGGGTGATTTGGTCCTAAAAGAAAAGCCACCGAATCAGTTCAGTCATCTGGGCAAGTGGGCACCAGTCTGGGTAGGCCCGTATCTGGTGAAAGAAATCTTCTCCGGTGGAGCAATGAAGTTGACGGATTTGGATGGAAACCCCTTCATGCATCCGGTGAACGGCGACAAATTACGCCGTTATTACATCTCGATCGAGTCTCCCCTCTAAAAAAAAAAAAAAAGAAGAAAAGATAAAAAAAAAAAAAAGAAGAAGAAAAGCATGAAAATAATGTACCCAGACGAGACTGAAAACCTCTCAAAAGGCAGTCCGTGCAAAACAAAGGGCGCGCTAGGTGCTAAAGAATATACCCGACTAGGCTGAAAACCCTAAAAACGGGCGGTCTAGGTAAAAAACAGGGTTGCACCATTTGTCCCCCTTCTATCTATCCCTTTCTTAAACACAAAATTGGGTCGAACTACGGAGACCCGAGCCCTCAAATTCCAATCTGTAAAAGGGGAACGTAGGCAAATGTCGCGGTTCGGTCTAAAAAACATAAAAAATCACCAAATCCTGTCAAACAGTTGTATTTGTGATCACCAAAATGTGTCTTGATTAAGTTTTGAAGTAATTTCAACTTTCATCACATTAATACATTCATTGATGAGTTCAAGCACGGTTTACTCTCGGCTCATTAACATTAGCAAAATAATATCTTTTAAAAAGGTACATCTAAATTTTCTGTGTCGGCAAATAATGGATACAAGAATAGGTCGCCTAATCCTAGTCGCTCGTTCCCACTCCTGAACTATCACCCTTCTTCTTCCTCTTCCTCGGTCCCCGGGAGGTCTTTGGCTTAGCTATCCCAAACATTTCTGTCTCCCGTCGCCCCGGCTCGGGAATAATACGAGTCAGCGAGTCAATCAATCCGGCAGCTCTCAATGTCGCTTGGGTAGCCCTTTCATCTCTCGTAGCCGCCCTCCTAGCCATAACTTCGTGGTCATCCCTCATCTTGGCTCTCCTCTCCACGAGTCTCTCAAAATCCGCCGTCGAGTCACCAGTCACATTGTCTGGGTCAGCCTGTGCTTCAACATCGCGTAGCTCCCGGCTAGTTGGGTCTCCTCCTTGGATCCTCTCGCAATATGCCTCGACGGTGTCCTCGGATCGTCCCATCTCGCTCCCATACCGTATCAAATACAAGGTGGATAGATATGTGATCCCCCGAGTCTTCCGTATCGACGTTGTATGAGTGGGAAAAGCCGCTCCCGAAAAGGCCCCGGCAAAGAACCTAAGGGTCCAGCATCACCATGTCAAGAAGGGCAAGATCCCGAGCCATCTCGCTTCCTCGAACCCATCAACACTGCCGCGGGTATCCATACTGCCTCTGAACAAGCAAGGGGATACTGAATGACGAGAAGTGTAGTCCTGGCAGCCTCACTATAGCAGATCCATCCTGCCTACCGCTCATGATCTCGAGCCTCCATCCGGGAACCCAAGATCGGATATCGCGGTAGTATACCCGGCCGCCGCCTCGCCAACCTTCCCGTGAAACCTCGGGAGCCACTCGCCCGCCGCTGCGTAACCCAAGGTGCTGCAGCCTCATCCAACAGTAACGGGGAAATAAGCCTCAACCGCTCAAAGAGCCACAATGACAAAAGACTGGGCCGCCGCGTCCCATGTGCACCGATCCTCCAGCCGCCGGTCCATCCCGTGATAGGTCTCTCGCCAGCAGAATGGGAACTATGTCTCTCTCTCCTTGCCCGGGTCGAACCTCGCCGCCGTGATACCTCGAGAGCCCCGCATCTGCCTAACAACTCCCAAGAAGAAGCCGGAGCATACCCCATCATACTCACAAGGCAGATAGGGAGATCATAATCAGCATAAAGATGTCCATGGCTGTAGATAAGTCAAACCGCTTCCGGGCATGACACGCCTAATCGGGCTATTCGGGCCAGTCAACAAAGGACAGTCGAGAATCGATTAGTCACTCGCTTCCGCACGAAATCCCAAGAAGTCGGCCAATTGCTCAGCCAAAGGTCGCGAATCTCGCGGGAAGACATGATCTCTAAGCTCGCCCCCAATCGCGCACGGAACTCCTCAATCGTAGGTGTGAGATCATTATACGAGAGGGTAAAGACATGCCTCTCCCGGTCCCAATGTCCGGATGCGGCCCGAGAAGGTTCCAGCCTACCGCCCACTCCTTCAATGCCCCGATGCATTTCAACCCATATCGTTGGTCAATGATCCTCCTATTGTTGCTGCGATGACGGCGGGTCAGATCTATGAGATCGGAATGAAATTGACGCTCTTTAGTCTTAGACCTGCCGTCATAATGTTCCATTTTGGACCAATGATCAAATCTTGGGGCTAATTTTGAGGTGAAAGACAAACTTGACACCTGATGTGGCTGCTGGAATGAACTGTTCCCGACCGCCTTTATAAAGTACCGAAACTTACCGACCAAGAAATTGCCCCACGTACTCTCTATGTCGTGCGACATAAAGGTCCCAATAAGCCCCGTGTCGACGACATAGAGAGCTACATCAAGCAACAAGAATAAACCACAAATGCAATCGTGCAAAGAATACCAAAGCGACCCAACGCTTGCTCAAACAACCACCCAAACCTCGTCCAAAACACCATAAAAACATACCCAAACACTTCCTCGCTCATAAAGCCCACGGGAGAGGATTCGGAACATCCGACACACCCACAGGCACATAAATATTGCACAAAACATACAAAAATCGCAAAAAAACACCCGATCACACCAAAAGCCACCATCCCGTGCCTTTCTTGGGACGAACTCATGCATATAAGCTCGCAAATGCATAAATAAACAAATATTGTAATTGTCAAAGTACAAGAGTAATAAAAAACATTGTTTTACAATCCAAGAGAACAAAAATAGCAAATGCATTTCCTCTCTCCCTAAAAAGAGTCAAAGCATGGCGTAGGGGACCGCCGTAATCACTCCGACTGAGTCGTCGTCGAACCGTCCTCCTCCTCGCAGCCGCCGTCATCCCGCCGCCGCCCACCTCCTCCTGAGCCACTCGCTCCCGGCCATCATCGCCACCCTCCGGCACCTCATGGATCTCGCCGTCGAGTCATCGCCTCATAATGCGCCCAAGGCCGGGGCTCGCATAATATCCCCGCCACTCGTGCACGGTAGTAAAAGGGGGCCGATAAGGATCCTCCTCGCCATCATCGTCTGCCGCCGGGGCCGCCGACTAGATCCGCCCGCCTCGTAAACCGTAAGGAGCCAAAGCCGGTCCGGGCCTCTTCTTCTGAGGCACTACATCATCGTGCCGGAGCCGCACTTCCTTCCAATGCTCCGCGCTCCTCCGAAACCGGCGCAAGATCTTCACAAAGACCGGTGAGCGCCTTCGCCACCGTCCCGAACGTCTTGGCCGGAACTCGTTCAATGAAAACAAAAGGTAGTCGAAGCAATCAATACGCATAAGAAAGCGGTTAAAAGCCGGAATGAATCGTAAAAGGGAAATTACTCACGAGGTAGTCCCTCGGGCAGCCGCAGATGCGGATGAGTCTCGTACATGTCAAAAGAGGAGCGGCGAATACCGCCCACCTCATACTCAAAAGATCGGGAGGCGCCGATGCTCGAATCCCCGCCGCCCTCCTAGCAGCCTATGACTGAGGAGTCACCAACCGGGTGAAAACAAAATAGGCGTAACCACCCTCCTCATAGAACCTCGCCGGCATCAATGCCGGTCCGCAGCCGCTCCAAATCGTGCAGTGGCCCGAATGTGCCATATCCCCGAGGAGGATCACGAGGAACACGAGCAACCGCACCAGACCATGCCGCTCGCTCACTCTCTCCCCAAGTACATGTGGCATCGCCCTCCGTGCCAATCAAGAGCCTCCTCGTCCTAGTCACTGTGGCAAAGAAGCAACAACCAAATCCTCACCATAACGGCCGCTGTGTGGGAAGTGTCTCAACCCAACAAAGGGGTAGCCCTCAAAGCAATCATAATATCATGATAACAAGCCGTCTTACGGGCTTCGCCCCGTCCACCTTCCGGCTCTCTCGCCCCAAAAGTCCAGCCGGCGAATGGCAGTGGAACAGATTCGCGCAATCCTCTCGGCACGGTCTGCATAACAAATTAACACCTCATAGGCCCACACCCGAAATCGTAGACAAAAACTCTCAGCGGTGTGCAAAGAACAAGAAAAGAATGATGACAGAACAGCCAAATACGTAAGTCAAGTCGCAAAAAGCAAAGGACATACCTCCAAAGACACCTGTAAAAATCCAAAGAGGTCACACCGCCTCGCTCACCTCATCCAGCCCCCGTACACTGGGCCAAACCAGCCTCTCCCCATGAAAAGGTGGACACCGGTCCCAATCTCTAAGAGGCTCCAACAAGAGTCAATGCCGTCGTAGAGGCATTGCAAAACAGGTGTCGACAACCCGGGCCCTGCACGAAGGCTCTAGCTAGCCGCTCGCCAGCAACTACACGGCACTCCTCGTAAAATGTACGACTCGAGTCGTCAAAGCACGTGTGTCCGCCAACGGAACCCCATTGCCCTTAAGGCAAAAAAGTCATGCGCCCAAGGCTCGATGGCGTTTGGGCTCAACACACCAGATCCTCGGTAAAGATCGGCCCGTCTCGTAAATTACGACCGGTAATGGCAAAGTCATATGGAGTGATGGTCGCCTCACCCCGGGACATGGAATGTGTGGGTAGAGTCCCACTCGTAACCGCCTAAAGGCCCGCACAAGCTCCACGCTCCCGGCCGTGTCCCCAAAAGCTCCAACAAGTGTGAAGAACGGTCCAAGACCAAGAATAAGACCAGCCCCTTTAGGACTGTCCGGTAAATCGAAGAGCCCGGTAAAAGACCCCAAATGGTCGCAATTGCCTCAGAGACCCCTTGGTCCGCAAGGTCCGCATGTAAGCACAAAGACAGTATCAAAACCATAACAATATGTGCATGCATTCACACACAAAAATCATCACTAAATTCTTTCAAAATAAGAAGAAACAGAAAAGGAAAAATCTTTTCAAAAACACTTTCATCCCATGCCAAGCATGCAATTCCTATTTGGGTGCGATTTCCCCCAATTTCAATCCCTAACCCTAGAAATCAGATTTCGAAAAGGGTTAATCTTTCAATACTTACTCCCTTCTGCTCCAACGTAGAAGTGTGAAAATCAAGACCCGGGTAGAGCCCATGTCCCTCGGGGAATTTCTTCCGCTTGTTCCGATCCACAAGCTTCTGTCTCTCGGACAATGCTCGTTGCACGTTCCTTCTTGATTCGGCCCGCGGAGGCCTCTTCAATGTCTTGATCTAAATCAAAATCGGAGGGAGAATTTTCAAAATTTTCTCTCTTTCTTTCTCTCTGTTCTCGGCGGCAATGGATGGTCTTTTGAAAGACCTGTCTTACGACCTGCAGTTTTAATTAAAACTGCCTGGGAACCTCCCCATGTCGTACGACATCCATGGCCCAGAAGGGTGATTTTCCCCTTTTGCCCCTGATCAAATTCTGTCAGCCTATCTTGGCTGCCCATCACCAAAATTCACCAATTCATTTGGGTTCAAATACCCACCTCTCTCGTTTAACACAACACAACGGCCCGGAACGGCCTTAAACTACCCGGTCCGGAAAGACCGCACAGATTTCCACAGACCAACCAGCGGGTGACTCCCAAAGAAAAAAGTCAACATTTCCAGCGGGTGGCTCCCAAAGAAAAAAGTCAACATTTCCAGCGGGTGACTCCCAAAGAAAAAAAGTCAAACTCCAGTACAAATCTTCGGGGTGACTCCCCTTGGAACAGTCAATCTTGGGTACCCATCTTCGGGGTGACTCCCCTTGGAACAGTCAATCTTGGGTACAAACACCCATCTTCGGGGTGACTCCCCTTGGAACAGTCAATCTTGGGTACAAACACCCATCTTCGGGGTGACTCCCCTTGGAACAGTCACTTTCGGGTACAAAACCCGTAGCCTTTCATTTGGTACCCCATCTTTGCCTGAACTACGACTTGGCTTGATTCCCCCACGGGATACGTAGGAATCCTCTTCATAAGAGGTCCAGCCACTTGACCATCTTGGTCACCTCTTTCCCCGTCGTTCGTGTCCGGCTCGGGATTCTCATTTTTTTGTCGACGACCCCGCTTCCCGTGGAAGCGACGTCGCCGAGGGGCTCTGTGAGTACCCCGATCCGAACTCAAGTTTTGGATTCAATTTAATTAAATTTGGGCTTACACAAATTGCTAAAAAGCAATTAGGGTCCAAAAATTCCAAAGAAATCACCAATTCATTGGGCTCATGCCCACTTGGCCCATGATGGCCAAAAGATGTACGCGGTCGAACGACATGGACATTAAGGCGGTTTAACTGCCTATGTCGTGCGACATAAGAAGTCCTGCAGCCCACCAATCCATTGGGCCTGCCAGCCACTTGGCCCATTATGGCCAAAATGTGTACGCTGTCGTCCGACAAGGGCCACTAAGGCGGTTTAACTGCCTATGTCGGACGACATAAGAAGCCCCATCAGGATGCCTATAAATAGAAGGCATGGCTGGTCATTTGGAAGAGAGAAAAAGAGGGAAGGAAGAGAACCAAAAAGTAAGGGCCAAGTTCTGAGAGAAATACCAGAAAAATAGGGGAAACTCTTGCCAAATAGAGTCCCTCCCTCTCTCCTCACACACACACACTCACCTCTCTCCTCACACACACACACCTCAAGGTCAAGACTCTAAGAAGCTTCCTTTGGTGGTAATTAAAGGGGTAGACACCATACTATTGGTGATCCTACTTCGTGGACTACAATAGGTAGACCCTAAACCTCTCTCTCCCTTTAAATAAAGTCTTTAAATATACCTTGCATGCATATTTGCTCTCTTACCATGTAGAAATTGGGATTTTGCATGACAAAGGTGGTGGAGGAGTGAATCTTCAATATTCACTTCTCCCCACCTCAGATCTGGACATTTGGTGGTACACACACCAATAAAGCTTCAATCTTTGCCTAGCTACATTGGGTTAGGAAGTGATGGCTACTTCAAAGTGGCCATAAAATATGTGATTTATCACATTTGGTCACTATAGCCATGTGATCTTCCCATAACACCCACATTATAGTTTTATATTACTGTTTATAATCAATAAAGATGCTTGGTTTGCTTGGGGAACAAAGGAGGAACCAAACAGACTGAAGGGCACTGAAATAGGCTCCCCATGTCGTGCGACATAGGTCTACATGGAGATCCTGTGTCATACGACATGGGACTCCTGTAAGGCCGCAAAGCCATTCTTGGACTTCGTAATCCGCTAGGTCCATCCCTTTGGGACTTAAAGCCTACCTAAGCATCTTCTCGGTTCATAAGCCACTATTTGGGTGCCTAAACTCGCCTTGGGCACAACCCACTTGACGGAAGAGGATCACCACGTGACATAGAAGACTTCAAAAGACTCTATGTCATGTGACATCCGCGTCGACAAAGCCTATCGTGACTTTGTCCACTCCCATCAACCCCAAACTGGATTTTAGACCACTAAATAGTGTCCTAAATGAGCAAAATAATGTCTTTTCATTTCTCGAGTAGCTTTACCTCTGTAAGGGACAATCTGTCTCAAAACCTCTGCCTTGTGATAAAAGATATCACGTGTAAAAAGGGTGCGGCCCCCTATCATGGCTCGCAAGTTGTATTCAGTTCCATACCATTAATGAAATCTAAGGCTTGCACACTTTACTTGTTTACACACATCGCACACACACTTTAAATGTCCATATTTGTCCAAATGTTGATTGAAAGTCCCGAAAGGGGCGTGTTGGGTGAACTCTCTAGTTCTTCCCAACACGTAACTGCATCTCCTGCACTCAAAATCTCTTAAAATTAGGTTTTTCAATGTTTTCCTCTAAAAACGGCGTGGCGACTCAAAAAAAAAAAGAAAATACTTCTTGTTTTCGGGCGAGCGTTCATTCAAACACACACCTCTCTCTCTCTCCTACCCAAATCCACTCTCAATTCTCTCCCATTTCCACCTAAATTCACCCACCAATACTTGGATCATCCTTCCATCCATCTCTTCTCAGTTCAGTTTGTACCAGAAGCAGTTGATTGATGGATTTTATACCAAACTTGGTATAAAATTCGTGGATACTACAAGGGTAAACCCTCAACCCCATCTCTCTCTCTCTCTTACTTTGCAATTTCTATAGTCCAATTGTCTTGTTCTCTTCTGATCTCAGTAATTCGACTCCATCTCTCGTGATTACTGAGATCCAATCGCAATCTCTCTGTTTAATATTGTTGTTTTGAATATTTGTGTGCTTATTGTTTGATTATTGTTGAAATTGGTGTTTAGATCCCAAGGGAGTGTGGATCTCCCATATCTACACTCCATTGTTCGAATTGTTATTAATTGTTCATTTCGAAGCTTAACTGATTGATTAATTAGATCTGTTTTGATGGTTGGTGCTGCTGTGTTCAAATTTGTAAGTCTCTGCAGATGGACACTATGTGTCACGCGACACATCGTGTCTGGTTAGATCCTGTGTCACGCGACACATCTAGCCAGGCATGCTATGTATCACGCGACATATCTTGTCCATTTGCAGGGATCCATTTCCTCTGTAATCTGTTTTGATTTGTTGTATATGGGATGTGGCCTCCCTAAATAAATGGCTCACAAGTTGTAAGTTTCCAAGTTCATATCAATAAAATTCATGTTCATCACACTTGTCTATTATCATTGCTTACACACGTTTTTGGATTACTTGGATGTTTAATTAGAAAGACTTGTCTACGGACGAGGCATGTTGGGTGAACTCTCGGTTCTTCCCAACACGTAACCTGACCCCCGGACCCATTTTCTCTCTCAAAGGTTTTTCAAAGTGTACCTTTAAACATGGCGTGGCAAATCCTTTTTTTTCATTATCGAAAAACAAAATTTCGGCGAGCGCACATTCAGTGGTGACTCCGCTGGGGAAACACTTTTGAAAACATGTTTTTCAAAGTTGAGAGGGTCAAGCTTTCATTCAATTAAACATCCAACATATCTAATCTTTGTGTGCATCATTGATGATCTTTTGTGGTACATGCGTTTTATTGCATTATGAGGCTTGTGAGCCTTTTTGTGTGTCTTTTGTGGCCATCTCTGTTGTATTCTGTTATTGTTCTTTGTCCTTTGCCATGGGAAGGCAGGGGCTGAATTTCAATTGTAGGTTCTGGTTCAGTGACTTGTCTGGTCGTGCGACAGTTTTGTTCCATGTTGTCCTGTGTCACGCGACAAGATTGGTCACTGAACAGCTTCAGATGCTGGTTTGAGGGCAGTCCCTTAAATCAAATAGCTCAGTTGATTATTGTACCCTTTTGTCCTCTATGAGAATGTGTGTGTTTTCTATTTGTTTTCTTTTTTCAAAAATAAAAATAATAAAAAAAAGAGTTTTGTTTTTTCATAAATAAAAGAACATAGTCATCCGCACACTACACCACATAGATTTAGAACCCTCGGGTGCTATTGAAGGCATCGCGGACGGTGATAATATTCGCCTACGCTTGAGCGCCTAATGTCAAACCCATCCCCCTAGCGCGTTATAGGTGGCACCACACTTAAAGCTTACCCACGGTTGGTTTTTTGGATACAATGTTTTAATCACATTAAAATGAATTGTTTTTTAAATTTACAATATGTCCTTATACCTTCCCCAAAACCTCGCACCTTGTGGGCATGTTGCCAATGCAACATGGTTTCACGTGGGGACGTGTCACTCTCATGACATGTTCTAACGAGAGATCATGCCGCATTGTCACCGTGCACCGACGAGAGGTCATGCCGGATTTTACTTGGAAATTCTTCGAGAATACCCGTTATGCTTCCCAAATTTCCCCAGAAATTTGGACCACTCGTCCATCTCGCATCGTGTTAGGTCTTGTTTAGGTATCATTACCTATTATTAATTTCAAATGCAAAGCATTTAGTGTAATTCGAACGTTGCGTCTCTAGGGTTCCCCAAGGTGTAGTTTACATAAATAAAGGCTTATCCTTTCCCAACCGTATTTAGGATTTAAAATACCAATTTATACTTGAAGATAAATAATTTGTTTGCGCGAGTCCGTCCCTCTTTTCTTTTCCCTCTCCCGTATTCCCTCAAAGTCTTCTCCCTTTACTACCTTATAAACCCGTATCTACCCCTGCAGCTACGGCGAGTTGGATCCGCTCTTCTGTTCTGGGAGCTCGTCTGGTCCGTGTTGTTGAAGAAGTTCAAACAGTTTCGGGGGTTTCAGTCAGTTCAAGATCAGATATGGCCGGAAATGGTGATGTGTTTGCCGCTTCGCCCGTTGGAGGTTCGGGCCATGGGTCAACCGGGTTTGAATGACATGACTGCAGAAGAGTTGAGAATAACTTTGGAGGCTGCTTTGGCTAGGGAACGTGAATCCCGCTTGTTGGCTCAGAACACCAAAGCTAGAGAGGAGGAAGCCCACGCCCATTTTGTCAAGGCCATGAGAGCCAGGGGGATCGCCGTACTCCGCCGAGAGGATGGTTCTTACGAAGAAATCACTGAAGAGGGTAACAACGGGATCGGGTCTGCTTCTCCTGTTCAAGCTGCTTATCACTCTGCAACTGCTCAACCCAGTTACCATGCTATGCCTCCTCCCGTAAGTTATGCTCCGCGCCCTGATCGAATGCCGTCTCCAGAAATAGCCATGAATTCCCAAGGAAGGTTTCCTCTCCCAAACTCTCAGACACATAGTCAAGTTACTCAACAGGGTTTCTGCAAAACAGTGGCCAACCATCGAACTTCTTTGATCTCACTTCCTCACCAGCTCCCAATGCTCCGGTGCCGCAAGCTCAGTATGGATTCCAGTCCCAAGGAAACTGTTCCCAACCCCAGTTTAGCATGTATCCAGATAGTTATCAGTATGTTCAGCCCAATCAGCAGCAATCTAGCCAGTACCGTCTGTCAGGAAACCAGATTTTTCAGGACAGTATTCCGCAGTATCCTCAGTCCCAGTTCCAGAGCAACTTCTCTCAGCCCGCAGTGTGTTCTCCTCTCACCCAGCATCTGTAAGGTTCCACCCCATATTCAGCTCCCTGCATCAGTACCGGATTTTCTACCCATGGTCAGTTTGGAGGTCAATCAGTGCAGTTTGGTCCACAGAATCCCAATGTTCAATTTAATGGATACGACATGTACGGAAACAAGATTCCCAGTTCAGTCAGTTTGTTGGATAGTAACATCAGCATCCCCAGTACTTTTGGTCTTCCCTCGGCTGCCTTACCCATCAAATCTGCTCCAGAATTTCCAGTGTCGTCTTCAACTGTGGTTCCTGCTATTCCTCAAATCCCGGGAATGACCCCGGAGGTGACAAATTTATTAAGGCAAATGCAACAGCAAATTGATAGATTGACTGTGGGTTCCAGTGGCCTCAAGGTGGTCGACCCGGCTCAAGTAACACCTCTTCCCCATAAGTTCAAGATGCCAAAGATGGGTTTTGATGGTACGGCCTGCCCAAAGACTCATGTGGATACCTACGTCATGACAATGGGGGCAATGGGTTGCACGCCAGAGTTTATGGGCTCTCATTTTCATCTGACTTTGAAAGGTCTGGCGCTCACTTGGTTTTTGGCCTTAAAGCAAGAATGCCGCTCCACCTAGAGCCAGATCACCGAGACTTTCTTGGAGAAATACCGGGGTAACCTAGAGTAGCATACTACCCGAGATGATCTAGTGGGCACCATTCAGAAAAATGATGACGGAGTTTTATAAGAGGTGGAATGCCAAACTCAACGAGCTGTCGGAGTCGATTCCCCTTCAAGATCAGAAAGATATTTTCCTGTCATGCATAAAACCTGTGTTGAGGGAGGCCATTGGAAAGGGTTGGTATCCAGATCTAAGGGAAATGGTTGGTATGGGCGCTCGCAGCGAGAACAGGCTTTTTAACCAAACTCCAAGTGTGAATGCTAGCGGTAGTAGCGGAAGTGGAGGATTTCAATATCGGGCACCTAACCCAATCTATGCCATGGCGCCAAAAGGAAGAGAAGTGATCAAGGACAGCAGTGTCAATAATCTGCAAGGAGGTAACAATGGGCATAGTGGTGGGAGATTCCAGCCGAAGCAGCAACGAAGGTTTGATGACTTGGGAATGACTACGGAAGAGGTTTACAACGGATTGCTCAGGACCGGGATGATCAAGCCCTTAGATAACTACAATCCTGTCAACCCTAATCCCAATCTCAACACAAGCAAATATTGCTGGTTCCATTAGTACCCGGGACACACCACCAATACTTGCTTCACACTCAAGAATATTATCCAAGGCCTTGTGGATGAAAAGAAGATCGAAAAGTCCCCTCGTCCTAACGTAGTCAACAAACCTCTGCCCAGTAACAATGTAAACCTCATCGATTTTGATCAAGATTATTTCATGAATGTAATAGAGTTTGGAGAGTCTGTACATGGAAAAGCTAGTGGTGATTGTAATGAAGTCATGACTGATGTAAATCCTTGTTTCAATGAAATGAAAGACAACTTTTTCTACGTCTTGTATCTTGATGATTTGTATGATTTAAATAATGCTGCTGATTATGATTAATATGAAGAGCGTTTGGTCATCAACGCTATATCCTCTATGGTTCCCAGAGAGTCCCCAATCTCTTTGGAGGAGCTCAGGATAGCAGCTAACTTGGAGGCTCCATTGTCCGTGAATGAGATAAGACAGGCAGCATGGCCATACAGCACTCGCCCTGCTTCGCTTATACTAGCTAAACTCAAAGAGGCTAGTCAGAATTTTGTGGTTGAGAATGATCAAGAGGTTAATTTGTTGACACGGTCGGGAAGAATGTTGGGAATGGATGGTGCCGATCCATCCGGGAAAGGCAAAGGAGTTGCGGTTTCGAATCCCCAGGCCTCTCGGGATCCGTATAGATCAGCCGGAAATGAAGAAACCCAAGAGGACCCAATTTTGACGCAGTTGAAGAGAACCCAAGCTGATATCTCTTTTTGGTCTCTGCTCACATCTTCTTATCCCCACAAGCTAAAATTAGAAGAGGCTCTATCCAAAACCAAGGTGTCCGTTAATGCCACTCCCGATGAGGCCTGCCAATTGATCGGAACAGCCCAGTATGGGAACATTATCACTTTCACAGACCTGGACTTGCCTGCTTACGGTTCAAAGCATAATGAGTCTCTTCACATCACCGTTCCCTTGGAGGGGCGTCGAATTCCCCATGTGTTAGTGGACAACGGGTCGGCCATGAACGTGCTTCCTGCCAAGATGATGAGTATGCTATACATTGACGCACAGAGCCTTAGGCCGTCCAATCAGACTATACAGGCCTACAATTCGACATCCAGAGCAGTTTTAGGGATTGTTTCTTTGAATCTGTTATTCGGGAGCAAGGAAATGGCAGTAGAATTCCAGGTCATCGACATCCCTGTCACATTCTCGGCACTATTGGGCAGGCCATGGATACATGAAATCGGAGCGGTAGCCTCCACCCTCCACCAGTGCTTGAAGTTTGTGCAAGATGGGGTTTTGACAACCATTTACGGGGATAGTGTCACTATTGGGGAGACCAGCACCAACACCATGCCGGTAATGGAAATCAAGCTTGACCAAGAAAGTCTGATGCTCAGTGGTTTCACAATCGAAAAGCCGAAAGGGCAAGTCTGCATTATCGATTTAACAACTTCTTCAGAAAAAATTCCTCCCGTGTTGAAAATGATGAGAGGCATGAGCTACATTCCTGGTCTGGGGATAGGAAAACGACAACAGGGACCATGTAAGCTTGAGATGCCAGAACCCAAGAGAAACAGGCGAGGCCTGGGATATGTTGTGACTGGAGAGGACAAAACATATGATAAGGCCGAAGCGCTCAAAGAGAAGATGACCCTAGATGCCGGTAAGAGATACAAAAGGCCTGACATGCGCCCTTATAGCTGGTCTCTAAACAGTCACTTTGTCGAGGAGGATGGGGAAATGTTTGTTTGCCCGGAACCAAAGCTGAGTCCGATGGAAGAGAGGTTGAAGATGATACGAAAATTTGCCACAAGCCAAAACCCGATGAAGGAAATGCTTGTTAGTATGCCCAGATGGCCAGGCGTTACTGCCACATATGAGAACAACTACAATTTTTGGGGGCCCGATTATGTCAACCAGTTTGAGAAGCTTGCTCTAGATGAGCATGTGTTACACAAGATCCACAGTGCTGATCCTGTAGACATGGATGGTAATTTGGCAAATATGTTCGAAGATCAGGGGCTGTCAGAGCCTGAGAGTGGTATGTTTACAGAGGGGATACCTACAGAAGGGTTTGTTGTTGCTAAAGATCCCCGAGATTTGATCGATTTTTCTTCAGATGATGATGTAGTGGCCATGCTTGAATTTGAGAAGGGGCCAGCTGTGGATCCGAGCATGTTGGAGACCGTTGCAGAGAGGCCATTGCAGAACTGGACTTCATTTCAAGGACCGGTCGCTGACAGGGAGACTATGATCAAGAAACTTGGGCTCAAGCCTCGTCCCAGTCCCCCTGCGTCTATGTTTTTCCCCCGTGTCTTGAGTCGTTCCCCTAAATCCCTTATAATTGAGTTCGAGTCCTCTGATCGGTCTGACATCCTCACGACGGAAGACCGTCGTCGTGTTGTAGACACTGTTTTCCCTTTCGCTCTTAATAAAATGGTCGATCTTTCCGAGTATCCCATGATTGCAAATCTAACGATTGAACGCTTAACCAAAAATAATCATCAAGATTTAAAAATAATTAAGCCAGATTCAATTGAAGATAATGCAGATTTAATAGATGAACAAATTTTAGAAAATAATTCAAAGCAGGTTTGCGAGCGAAAGGAAAGTCGGGCCCAAGCTGCCGATGAGATATTGAAAACGGTGAACCTGGGAACAGCTGAGGAACCCTAAGAAATGCAAATTGGTAATTTATTCTCCAGAGTTGAGCGGGATGCCCTGATCGAGCTACTCAAAGAGTATGTAGACGTCTTTGCCTGGTCCTGTAAGTGCTCCAATTTGAGCTTGTTAGAATTTTCGTTAGAAAATTAACGAAAGTTATAACATTTCTAACAATTCCTAACTATCCTAACTTTTCTAACAAAGTGAGGGTAAAATGGGCATTGTTATTTAAGGTTAAACCTCAAAAAGAATCTCAAAAAGTAAAACAAAAGGAATAAAACCACAAATAGAAATGGCTGGGAACAATAAAGCTGTACATTAATTTGAAATTTCAAAAAGATTATTCTTCTTGTCCAAAGCTGGAGCTGCATTTAATGAACAGTGCACGCTGCAGGTCCTATCCGCGCGGATAGGTTTGTAAAATTCAGAGGGCTATAAATTGAGCCCTCCAGTCACAAAAATAGGAGGAACAACACCAATTGCACCGAACCTCTGGCGAAATATAGAGAGAAAACAGTGAGAATTCTTCAAGAATTGTCACCATTTTCTCTCCAATCTTTCCCAACTCACACTCATCCACTCACTCTCATACTTAAGCCTTAAACACTCATACACTCAAGCCAAAAACTCAAGAACACAAGGAAGATTGGTAAACCCTCCTTCTCCTTACCCTAAACTCCAACCATGCATGCATTTGCAAACTACAAAATGTAGTTCTTTCATCTTCTTGCTTTAGATCTAAGAAGATCACCATGGAAGACCATCTCCATGGATGATCTTCTACAAAGATCAAAATTATTTTCAAGTTCTCTTACTTTCTTGCAAAGAAAACTCATTTTCAAAACCCTAAAAACCATTTTCAAGCATAAAATCTCATTTTCAAAGGATAAAAATCCCCTTCCCAAGCAAATGAAATGCTTAGTCCTAATGTACCCCAAGGATGGTTTGGTATAGTTGATTCACCACTAAAATGTCAAGTGATCACTAACCAAAACCTAGGGAAATGGGGACAAGCATGGATGCAAAACCCCCCTTAAAATCATATTTTCTTTCTTGAGAAGTTGCTGTCCAGTAGCAATTTTCCCAGACCTTAGTCCATGGTCTAATTTTTTGGACACAGATAAATGTGGAATTTGGTGTTGAATACAAAACACTTTTTGTAGCCAACATCCAGATCTTTCCATACATATTTTTACTTTATTTTTTGGGTGAGTAAAACTCCTCTTTTAAAATTTTCTTTCAGAGGCTAGTTCATTAGCTTCTGGGAATCCAGATCTCATATCTGAGGTTTCCAGAAGGTTTTGACCCCTCAAATCTTCTCCAAAATGGAAAATTCCTTCGCAAAAATCTTATTTAAGGTGTCTAGAACAACTTTCATTCTCTGAGTTTATCCAGATTATGAAGTTTTAAGACCCTTGAATCCATTTCAAAATCAAAGGTCCACTGCCTTTTTCATTCTGGCAGAAATGGCTCTCAACTTCAAAAGGTCTTTTGAGTACCAAATCTCAATCCAAAAATCTTCCAAAAAATCATGGGATCAGTTTAAAGTCTTAAAAAGATATCCCAATTTTTACTTTTCTGAGTTTCGAATTATTTTGGCCAAAACACACACACACACACACACACACACACACACACACACACACACAAATGATTTTCAGCTTGGAAGACTCGTTTTACGAGGCATTCCGGGTGCACACTAACGTCCTTCCCGGCGTGTAACATGACCTCCGAACCTAAATCTCTGATCTCGGGCTTTTTTCAAAGTTTTGGCCCTTAAAACAAAAATGGCGTGGCGACTCCGTTTCGTTGATTTTTTCAAAATAAAAATGGGAAAATTTTCGGACGCACATCATCACAGTGGCGACTCCGCTGGGGACTAAGCTTTTTTTAAAAAAAAAAATGGTATTTGGTATATTGGTGGAAACCATTAAACTTCCCGTTATCGCCTCCTAACACGAGTCGGGGATAAATTGTGGTTTAACAATCCCACGTACCGGTATCACCGTTTTCAAAAAAAAAACTTTTGAGGGTCAAGCTTCCGTCCCGGCTTTGAAAATCATTTTTGTGTGTGTGTTGATTTTTTGCACAGTTTTCGTGTTGCTTTGGCCGCCTCGGAGAAAGTCAAAATTTTATTTGTCGGAATAATGTCCCTAAGCTGTCGGAATTTTCGTGCTTACGTGCTTATGTGTTCATTAAATTTCAAAAAAAAATTCAAAAAAAAAAAGAAAATTTTCAAAAAAAAAAATCATGCATCATATTTTTAAGACACATAAAAAAAAATCTCTATTTTACTCAGAAAAAGAATATAGACTGCTTGCACACTAAGCGCACGTGACCGTACACTGCACACTACGTCCTTAACCCGGGGAAATCCTTATCGCGGTCCGTTTGGTCTTATTACGCCTCTCGGATGAGCACAGGACTACCCAAACATCCCATGGAGCCTCGTGTCGACCATGCACTTGTCCGTGACACACTTTGTCCGAGACCCGGTTGGTTTTTAGTCAGTGTGTCATGCCACATGCGTGTATAGACCTTTCCTTTCAAGCCTTTGTCGGCATACCGAATCAATATCTTTCGGGGACCCTTATCGGTCGAAGTTGCGGTTTTCCGCCGCGAGACTTTGACCAAGATATTGACCGCGCCTTGACTTCGGCTACGGCCACAAATTATACAACCGACTCCCAACATTGACACCGAGTCATCAAGGATTAATGATTATTCCATGCCTAATTACGGCCTAATTGACAACAAATCAAGATCAATCGTGGACATTTATCGGTCAAATCATGCCGACTTTTCGTCGAGCCCTCGGACATGATCTTGACTTTTGACGTCGGCTTTGTCCGTAATTTACATCGAATGCTCGTTAAGACTCGATTACACCGGACTTTTAGGATCGTTTTTCTTTCGGTCGGTGGGACCCGCTTGCCCTATAGGACCCTCGCCGGGGCATCCACCTGGGAGGTCGAAATACGGGTGGAATACGAGGGGCTTATAGACGTAGTGACGGGGCCCAACGATCCGGGAATCGAGTAGTTTGCGAAAAAGAAGAGCAATCTTTTCCAACCGATTAGGTTAATAAAGCATGTTTTAAGTAAACGTGAACAAATAATCGCATGTTGCATGAGCCAAATGAGCCCCAAACACCTACCCTCCTTCCATTCCCAGGACATCTGAACCTTCGTGTCCTTTCCCCATGACTCCTCACAAAGCTTGGTTTCGGGCACCGGGTCATCGTTTGATTAGTTGGGAAGAGTCAAGCGCGTCATCGGCTTCGCCGTTTGTTCCGACTCAGGGTTTCGGAGATATGTCCTGCATCAGCCGGAAATGATGGGGACCACGTTGCTCCGTCCTCCAAAATCCCTCGAGACAGACCGTATTGGATCCGGTTGGTAGAACGAGATGAGACTTCGACATGAGGCTCAAATTAGCGACCTTACGGGGGTTGTCGCAAGTCATGGTTTGACTATCGGTCTCAATTCCGATGGCACTTTTACCGCAAAGAAGGAAGAGGGTTCTCCTCCTCTTCTTAATCGTCCGGATACATCGAGATGCTACCCCAAGATTCCTATGTTTCCACCGCCAGGACTCCTGCCGTCGACTTACGGGGCAAGCTGGCCCCCAACGAGCGATCGGGGACGAAAGAGTTCGGTATCTTGTCGGTTGTCCCCTCTCAAAGTGATGATCCCACAAATATCGGCTGAGTGATGAAAATCGGGGAACAATTGAAGAAATATGGTCAGCCATCAAAGCCACTGGAAGAACGCCGAACGGACGGCGGGCTGGATTGAAGAGGCCACACGCCACTTCGGGACCTTAACAATATCCCAAGCGGCGGGGCTACCTTGAAGGACAAACATATGCCCGTTCCCGGGACCTCAATATCTCTCATTATCCGGCGGAGTCCAATCACTCGCTACCGAGATGAGCCGGCGGCGGATCCCCGAACCAGTTCCACTCAAAGTCATTCCGGCACCGCTCGGCAGAGGTCCCAAATCCGCCACAGTAGTAGAACACATTTGGTGGGATATTTGTGGCTTGTCCCGATTGCCTCGAAAGGGACTATCAGGGATTTGGATACACGAGGACCGTCCTCCTAAGAAAAGAAAATTTCCTCCCGGCCAAAAATTGAAGGAGAGATTCGAGGCCGGTGATAACGGTGTGGGAACGCTCGGGGAACCATCTGGGGATTTGATTATTATGTACTCTACTCCGATCGAGTCTTCCCCAAAGCAAAAAGGGGTAAAAGAGCGAGAAAAGCCTTGCCAACGACGGAATTGAGACCTTCGGATACCGAGTGCTGCAGAACAGAAGTCCAACCCCTCGGGGTCGACGGGTTCGGTTTGTCCGGCTCCCGAGTATACACCGATGAAGAAAAACCGACGCCGGTCTGGCGCTCCCACTCAATCAACATGTTGGCTGGAGATGGCAACCGCCACAAAAGGCATCGGTATAACCCGGGGGCTTCGGCAAAGGCTCTACCTCGCAAGAAAAAGCACGAAGTGGCGGCTTGATGACTCTCTATCCCGAGACAAGGACCAAATCTATGATCCTCACCTATATGGGAGTATGATCACCTTCTGCGATGAGGATTTGCCAAGAGATGTCTCCCAACACAATGAAGCTTTGTACATCACTATTCGGCTCAACACCATATCACTCCCTGGGGTATTAGTGGACAATGGATCATCGGTAAACGTCCTTCCCCTCGGCATGATGAGGGCCCTCCGCATAAATGAAAGGCGTATGATCCCATCTACCCGGGTGTCAAGGCCTACGACGGTTCGTCTCGTCCCATCACGGGGACGGTGACTCTGGAACTGCAGTACGAAACCCAAATGGTGCCCGCAAAGTTCCATGTAATGGATATCCCCTCGAGTTCACGGCCTACTAGGGCGCCCTTGGTTGCATCACATGAAAGCCATAGCCTCCACTCTCCACCAATGTGTCAAATTCATTAACCGGCGAGACCTTGAAGTCATAAGGGGTGACAATTTCCTCATAGGGAACGAAGAGTGAAACAATAGCCAAGAATGCCCACAGTCAAACAGGGGCTACATCCTTCAAGAGGCAAGTCTCGCCGGCATCCTTTGGAATCCGGCGATGCCAACTATGTCAACACACTCAAGCGAGCCGACTCAGAAGAAGTTCGATTCATCAAATTTAATAGTTATTTCCAACACTTGGAGGCGTCTTGGAAGGAAACGGCGAACACCGCCATGATACGAGGCACACAAGTCTCCGGTCCTCAATCACGAGATTTGTCGACATTCCGCAAACCCATTCTTTGGCCTCGCCGGGCGAGGAGATTTTCATGATAAAAGTCGACAAATACCGACAGACTCGGCTCGAATCTATGAACGTCGTGTGGGACGTCCTCCTTGCTCAAATGCACTGAAGCCTTTTCCGCTCGAGTATGGGACATGAGATTTTTCTAGCGGCACCGAGACGCAATACGTCCTTACATCCGGATTGAGCGGTCGGATTGTGACGAAATGGAAATCCCGAGGATTGAGGAAGATCCCTACATCCACATGCTCAGCTTTCAGACGCCAAACACAATTGATTATGGTTCAGACAAAGAGATGATAGCAATGCTTGAAGAGGGAGCACAGAGGCCATGCCTTTCCCAAGTTGTGAAGCCACCGACAGCGATGCCGCTAAAGAATTGGGAAACTCTCTCAGGCTCGTCCGCGACCAAAGAGGAAATGATCACCAAGCTTGGATTGGTCCCCGTCCTTTCGTGTCAACCTTTGTAAAGTCCTCAGGAGTCTCTCATTGTTGAGTTCGAGTCTCTCGAGTCGTCCAGATGGCCTTACGCTGAAGACTACGAGTGCGTAGCGAACGTCGTATTCCCTTTCGTCTTCAATGAAATGATGAACCTTTACGAGTATCCCTTAATTGCCACTTTAACTAATGATGAATTAACTAATAATCTAAAAACTTAATAACGATTCACTAGATGAAGAAGCGAGACACATTAAATGAACAATATATCAAAGAAATCTTTAAGCGGGTTGTCAGGAAAGAGGAAAATCGAGCCCAGCTGCCGAAGAGATTTTGACGAGTGTGAATTTGGGAGCTGCGGAAGAGCCTAAAGACACGCAGATTGGCGGTTTTTCGAAGGGCGAAAGGGATGCCCTAATTGAGCTGCTAAAAGAATTTGTGGATGTGTTCGCATGGTCCTATAAAGATATGCCGGGCCTCGATCCTTCCATAGTTGAGCACCGAATACCGCTCGACCCGAAGTCAAGCCGGTAAAACGAAGTTAAGAAGAATTAAGCCCGAATGGTCCCTACAAGTGAAAGAGGAGATAGAAAAGATGCTCGGGCGGGGTTCATCGGGGTCATTGAATACCCTACATGGCTTTCCAACATAGTAACGGTAACCAAGGCCAACGGAAAGATCCGGTCTTTGCGTAGACTTGAGGAGACTTGAACAAAGCTAGTCCAAAGGACGATTTCCCTTTGCCAAACATCGACATTTTGGTAGATTCCATGGCCAACCATGAAGTCAAATCCTTCGTCGACGGTTTTGCCGGCTACAACCAGATCAAAATGGCAGAAGAAGATCAAGCCAAAACAGCCTTCACAACCCCTTGGGGCACCTGCGCTACACGGTCATGCCGTTCGGACTAAAGAATGCTTTGGGGCTACGTACCAAAGAGGCGGCTACGGCTCTGTTCCATGACATGATCCACAAAGAAATTGAGGTCTATGTGGACGACATGATAATACATTCCGGAGGATCGAGATGGCCAGCACTTTGTTGATTTGAGAAAATTCTTCGGCCGCCTCAGAGACCACGGCATGAGGCTGAATCCGGCCAAGTGCACCTTCGGTGTAAGACGAGGTAAGGTGCTAGGATATATGGTGACGAACGGGGAATCGAAGTAGATCCCCGAGAAAATCAAGGCGATAGTTGAAATGAAGCCACCAGGACAACGACAGAAGTGAAATCCTTCATGGGAAGGCTGCAATACATAAGCCGCTTTGTAAATCGGTGACCTCGATCTGCGAGCCGATCTTCAAGTTGATGAAGAAAAATGCCTACACAGAATGGACCCCGGAATGTCGGCTTGCCTTTGAACAGATCAAGGCATACCTTGTGAATCCTCCGATTCTCTGCCCACCACATCGGCAAAAGCCACTCTTGCTATATCTAAGCTGTCACGAATACGACAATTGGGGCTATGCTAGCTCAAGAGAAGAAAGATTCCAAAGTAGAAAACGCCATCTATTTCGTAGCGAAAGCTCCAAGGAAGCGAACTCAATTACTCTGCTTGCGAGAAGACTTGCGCGAGGTTTGGTGCAGGTAGTGGGAAAGTTGAAACACTACATGCGGTCTCACCCGATACATCTTGTATCAAGGATAGACCCCATCAAATATACGTTCGACAAGCCTTCCATCTCCATGAGGTTGGCAAAATGGTCGTTCTTTTTGGCCGAGTATGACATCACTTACGTTTCAAGGAAATGCGTAAAAGGACGCATAATGGCGAGAACATTTGGCCGATTTCCCAAGTGATGAGTCCCGAGGACACGAACCCCAATTTCCCGATGATGGAATCTTCGCTCTAGAAGGAGAAAATCGCGCGGCAACTCTTCTTCGACGGGGCATCAAACAAAAGGGGAACGGAATAGGAATGCTTCTGGTCGATCCTCTTGACGAACACACCCCCATAGCGGTAAGGCCGAACTTGAAGTCACCAACAATGACTGCTTGAATATGAAGCTTGCATAGCCGGGTTGGAAGCCGCCCTTGAAAGAAATATCAAGGAATTGGAGGTGTATGGTGACTCTGCCCTCATCATCAATCGGGTCTCTAACAAATGGAAGACCGTGGACCCGGGTCTACGTAAATATCACACTTACATGGAAGAGCTAGTAACTCAATTCAAGGAGATCGGCTTTCATTACTTGCCCGAGGGATCGCAACGAGTTTGCGGATGCTCTGGCAACGCTAGCCTCCCTCGTTGAAATACCCGAAGGGAAGTCCGTCAAACCATTCGAGTCGGTAGAAGAGAAAATCCCGCTTATTGCTTTGAAATCGAAGCGAAGCCGAACCGACCAATGATCCACAGTACACTCGGATCTACCGATTGCACGAAGGATGGCGAGGCCCCTTTCAAAAATGAAGATGGGGAATATAAAGAAGGAATCAAAGCGAAAAGTCTCTCGGCCACAGAGCGGCTCGCCTCCCATTATGTTCTTTTGGGAAATATGCTATACAAGAAGCGTTATCAAGGCCCCCTCTGCGATGTATCGGCAAACAAGAGGCTACCGAACTCATGAAAGAAATACATGGTGGTACTGCGGCCCTCACATGAATGCTCGAGCTACGATGCAAATCATGCGAGAATGGGGTACTTTTGGATCTCCATGGAAACCGGCGCATCCGGTTCGTCAAAAGGCTGCGACAAATGCCAGCGATACTCAAATCTTAATCACTTGCCTCCTCACGAGTTATCTTGCATGACAACCCCTTGGCCTTTCGTCACTTGGGGAATTGATGTCATAGGCAAAATCACACCATCGAGCGATAATGGCCACGAGTTCGTCTGGTAGCCGTGGATTATTTCACCAAGTGGGTTGAAGCCAAGTCCTACAAAATCCTCAACTCAAGGAGAGTAGCCCTCTTCATCAAAGAAAACATCATGTGCAGATATGGGTTGCCGGCCGAAATCATTTCAGATAATGGATCCCACTTCGAAGGGAATGCGAAAAGCTGGCGAGAATTCCGAATAACCCGTCACAAGTCATCTCCTTACGGGCCCCAAACCAACGGAGCCGTTGAGGCGGCAAACAAGACTCTGGAAAATATCATCCGGAAAATGGCTGTCCAAGGCGAGAGATTGGCCCGAGAAGTTACACCTGGCACTCTGGGGCTACGGAACATCGGTCAGAACGGCAACTGGGAAACACCGTTTGCCCTCACATACGGAATGGAAGCCGTGCTCCCAATCGAGTGGAAATCCCTCGCTCCGCGTCTGCTTTGGAAAGCCGGATCAACGAGGTCGAATGGCTCCGAGTCGCCATGATGAATTGGCCCTACTAGATGAACGCCGATTGAAGGCCATGGAACACATCCGAGCCAACCAAGGAAGAATGGCCGAGCCTTCGACAAGAAAGTAAAGCATCGGGAGATCCGAGAAGGTGATCTCGTTTTGAAAGAAAAGCCCCGGTCCGTATCAACCCCCTCGGCAAATGGGAGCTGTATGGGTCGGGCCGTATGTCGTCCGGAAGATCTTCTCCCGGAGGAGCCATGCAACTTGCAGACCTCGACGGGAATCCCTTTGTACACCCAGTGAATGGTGACAAGCTGCGCAGATACTACGCGTAAAAAAAAAAAAAAGAAGAAGTCAAAAAAAAAAAAAGAGAGTGCTAAAAGAGTAATACCCAACTAAGTTGAAAACCCAAGAAGGGCGGCCTAGGTAAAAAACAGGGTTGCACCAAAAAAAAACAAAAAAACAAAAAAAAAAAACAAAAAAAAAAAAACAAAAAAAAAAAAAAAAACAAAAAAACAAAAAAAAAACAAAAAAAAAAAAAAAAAAAAAAAAAAAATCGGGTTGAACTACGAAGACTGAGCTCCTCAAAATGAGGGGAACGTAGGCGGCGAAAACGGTTCAGTCTAAAGCACAAATAAAAGCCATACTTTGACATCAATACAATTGATCAGACCATGAAAGCGTCTCGAAAAACTCTAAAGCAATTCAAATATTCATTACAAATTAAAAGCTCTTTGATGAGTCTAAGCCCGATTCATTCCTACAACTGGCAACCTGCTAAAAAAAATTAAGATACATAATTAAACTAATGTGTCTGCCATGACAAGAAAGGGATACTCGGAAACCTCAAGGTCACTCCAAGCCACTCGTACTGGCCTCTCCCCTCTTCTTCCCCCTTCGAGTCTTCCTCTTCTGAATCGGAAAAATGTCGGTCTTCCTCCTACCAAGCTCTGGTATAGGAACAGGATCTATCAAACCAGCCTCTGCCAGGGCCTTAGTAGCCCTAGCGTCATCTCTCATCTCCTGTAGCCTAGCTGGTAGCGTAGGAGCCCTCCTCTCCTGTCTCTTGACGTAAGCCTCATAGTCGGTCACAGCGTCTCCGCTCCTATCATGAGGGTTGGCCCTCGCCTCGGCCCTCCTCCTCTCAGAAACAGTCAGGTCCTCCGCACCCACAATGGCCTCACGCCGTCTCAAAATAGCCACCTGAGTCTCTCCCGGATGCCTCTCATACCAATCCAGTACCAAGTGGTCGGGAACACCCGGTCTCGGACGCTGAGAATAACCCGAGGAGGAAAGGCATCATACCTCCATGCTCGGGAAAGAAATGGAAACACGAGGGATCATCCATAGAAGCAGGAGCCACCACCCTGGTGGCTATATCATCAAAGTCCCCCAAAGGAACTGCTCCGAGCCAAAGCTGTCTCAAAACCAAAGCCGGAATATAGAAGGCTGGCGAGAAAGCCCCGAAAGCATGAGCACATGAGACCCGTCCTGAAGCACTCTGCGAGTCTCCACCCGCCAACAAGGCACCGACCATCGATATCTTGCTCGAAGACCAGCCATCCAACGCTCCCATGAGCCACGATCATCAAAATCCACAGCAACCCCCCTCTGGAAAATGTCCGAGGCTTGATCATGTCGGGAGTTTCCCGAAGAATCCCCAAACGCTCCATCGGCCACAGGGGTCAAGAGGAACGGGCTGCCCCCCGTGCATATACCGTCTTCCGGTAGCTTGACCTATCTAGAGCATGAAAAGTCTCCCCCGGAATCAAAGGAACGACATCTACGCCGGGCGACGGTGAACGACAACATCTAGCAGAGATCGATGACAGATCCCAAAGGAATAGACCATGAACAGGGTGCCAAACATACAAAGTGCAAAGGCATCCCAATAGGCATCATCCACCAAGCCTAGGCCCCTAAACCTATCGGGAAGGCCGAAAATATCGAAATGATCGGGACCGCGGATCATACCTTGCGCTTCCTCCGGGGAAAGATGAAGGAGGACGCACAATCTGTCAACAAAAGAAGCCCCTCCGGGCAAAGGAACCGCTATCTCTTCCACCTCCGGACCTCCAAGCAAGGCCCGAAATTCTTCCACAGTCGGAACAATCTCGTTGAAGGAAAGGCAAAAGACATGCCTTCTAGTGTCCCAAAATGAGGAAGAAGCCCTCAAAAGCTCATAATCCGGAATCAATTCCTTGAGAGACCATAAGCACTTCACCTTATACTTTTCTTCAAAGAAGGACCTCCTCTCATGCATAATCTCCCGGGACCAATCCTTGAACTTGTTGAAGAATGACATTTGGGATTCTTGGGACAATTTTGATGGAGCTTTTCTAAAGTTTTCCATGGTTTTTCTCTCTTTCTCCCGAAAATGGCTGTTTGAATTTGGAGGTTGAAGAGGATATTTTAATTTGAAATAAAGTGAGACCGGATCTGAAGCAAAATTAAAGGACAATGTCGAGATGCGGTCCCCATCCGCGCGGACATGATTGCTTTCCATCGAAAAATGCACCCAGTCAAGCTGCCACACCAAAAGAGGAATATTCCGTCCCGGTTGCTTGAAACCTGTGCAAAAACCTCCCCAAACCAGTCCATATACCAAACACCCTTGCAAAAAAAAACAAGGCTCATGCAACACTACATTCATACTGCATGGCGTTCATAAAATAAAATCCTAAATTATTACATTCCAAAAAAAAAGAGTGTGCATAAAAAAAAAAAACAACAAACAAACATCAATAAAATCCTAAATTATTACATCCCAAAAAAAAAAAAAAGAGAAAAAAAAATGTGCATAAGTTTGTACAAATCTCAATCTCAATCTCAAATCTCAAAAGAAAAAAAAATCAATCGGAGTCTCTAGCGCCCGATGTACGCCCCGGCCCCTCTTGCGACTCGGGCCCGCCTCCTCGGGAGCCACTGAAAATCTCGGGCTCGAGAATCGTCCTCGTCTCCGAGAGAGAGGCTCGTCGGGACCAACCGGCACGCTCTACGATAGGGCAAGCCGAGATCTGCGAAAAAATCGTATCCAAAGGTGAAGGCGTCGGACTCACGGGACGTACGAAGACGAACCACCATGCTTTGCCAAACGTGTCCACTGCCCGTGTGGATCCCGAGAATGACGTGATCCGAAGGCGGCACCGCGCGGGGATCAAGGAGAGGAGACAGAGGAGTCTCTGAGGAAGTCTACGAGCGAATAGGGGAAGCCTCCGTCGACGGGCGCCGGCGCGTGGTCGCCTCGCTCTAGCTGAGGAGCCCCGCAAGCGACCATCCTCTGATGAATCTCTTGGCTCCGATCACTTGCTTCGTCGGCTTCTCGACGACCACCTCCGAAAACCGCACAAAAGCAAAAGCGTCAAAAAAGGAAGTGATGCTAAAGATGATGAAACAAAAAGAAAAAAAAGGAAGAGCGAGCGTAAGCCATACCTTCATACCCGGACGAGGCCGGAAAGCTCGTGGAAGCCGCTCGGGTGAGGATCTGCACCCTCAATCGGACCCCATCCTGGATATATGAAAAATCCGTCCGAGGGTACCGCGGGATCCCAAGCCCCTCTCTATCCGGAACACGAGGCATCCTCGGCCTCCTCAAGACGAATGTCGCATATGGCTCAATCGCCACGAAATCCGAGAAGTCTTTGGCCGGCTCTGTAATCATCCCAGTCACGGACCGATCACTCGGAGTGCATCATATCGGCGGGAGGCTCCACCGGTGTCCTCAAAGGCGAGTTCACGCCATGCTTTGGCGCGTCACCCTCTCTCCCGAGATAATATGCATCGCAGTCGGACCTCTCGAGAATCCTCCATTTGCACAATCCAAATCTCGGCGCCCTTCGGTGCGCCACCTCGAAGCGATCCCGGGGAAGAATATCATCCCCTCATCTGTCTCGGCCTCCGTCAAAGGAAGTCAATCCGCGTGCACGAGAGTCGTACGCCCCCTGGAGCTTATCTTCTCCGGGCATGCTTGGACCAAGACTGCATGGCCGGATACGCCCCGGCGTACTCCGCCAGTTGTCGCCACATCGTGACGTGGAAAAACTCCAACGCCCATACTGCGAAAGGTAAAAATCCAATCAATCCGGTCTGCAAAGAAAAGTGTGTGCTCAAAAAAAGAGAGGGAAAGCAAAAAGAGAGCTTATACCTCCGGGGCAAACTCAAAGCAAGACAAGGAGCTCACGGCCTTCCTTGTACCTATCAAGAGCAAAGTAAAGCTCTGCCCGGCCCGGCCTCTCCCCACGAGATATCTCCGACCGTCTCCATGTCCTCCAAGGACCTCAACAAGGCAAATACTGCCGTCCCCTCAGCATGTCCGAAGAGCGTGCTCGAAAAGGCAAACCACAAGAAGGCCCTGGCAATCTGATCGGCGCCTATCCTCTCCTCCCCAGCCTCGTAAGTCACGATGGTCTCCACAATCTTACCGTAGACCACGGCATACTCCATCCCCATCCCCTTTTTGGGAATAGGGGAAAATCCCAGAAGAGCACAGTAGATCCGCGTCGGCCGTAGCCATCCCGCCACTCAATCTTTGCGTCCATTAAAGGACGAGGCCCGTGATCGCAGCGTAATCGGAGGGCGTAACCGTAGCCTCGCCCCAGAAGAAGTGAAAGGTGTGGGTCGCATCCCACCAATGCTGCGCTAAAGCGAACATCAGGCCCTTGCTCTTAGGGAACTTGACCAGTCCCCTCAAGCACTCGACAAACTCCCAGAGCCCCGTCTCAACAACAATCTGTCTCGGACTCGGCAAAGCTCCTCGGCCCGCATCCGGAAGCCGATCCCACAGGTCAACTACGGACTCCACCGATCCTCGAGTCTTCATTTTGTTCAGCTGCTCCGTCACAAAACGGTTTCCGCCCTGCAAAAAAAAAAAGAGAGAAAATGTCAAAAAAAAAATTGCATTTGCATTTGCACAAAAAAAAAAAAAGCATACACATGCATTAAAAAAAAAAATTCGGCAGCATAACGGCATGCAATAGACATAGCCCCATTTTTCTCACAGAAAAGACAGTTTTCAACAAATCCCATTCAAAAATTTTCAAAAAAAAAATGCATACATGCATATCCTACAAGAAGTTGACGGAAATAAAACTCCGTCCCATTTTCAAAAAAAAAAATGCATACATGCATATCATCCATCTTACATGCAACGGGAGGAAAAATCCGTCCCACTTTTCAAAAAAAAAAATCCTAAACATACATACATCTCATATTGGCAAAATGCCCATTCTTTCCAAACAAAATGCATGCATTGCAATATTCAATTTCAAAAAAAAAATCATCATCACAATTTTCGAATTTTCACATGCAATTTTCGGATACAAAAAAAAAATAATGGCAAAAATGCCAATTCTTTTCCCAAGCAAAATGCATATTTGGGATACCCACATAATCATTACAACATGCAAAGCATCCAAATCAAGATTCAAAGCCAAGAATATCAATCATTCGAATTTTCAAAAAAAAAAATTCAAAAATCACCCAAAATTCAAATTTCAAACAAGAAATCAACAAAGGGATCAAAGGGTTTCAAAGTATACCGTTCGGAGACTCGGATCAGAAGCCCAATGTTGCCAAGCATCGGGGTAGGGCTCCTCCGCAATCGATTGCGAAAGGGTGTAATGCCTCCTCATTCGGACAAGCTCCAATCGTCTCTCCGCCACCGGGCCACGTCCTTGGCCTTGAAAAGCGCCTTCCCCGTGTTCCATTGCTTGAAAATCGAAGAAATCGGAGGAATTTTCAAGCTTTTTGAGCAACAATGGCTTCCTTCTCTCGGTTTCTCTCTCTCTGCTCTCGGATTTTCAGAAAACTGAATGGGGAAGAGGAAGGGCGTTGGCCCCTCATTAATACCCCCTGGTTTTCAAACCCTCTCCGCGCGGACAGGATCGTAAGGGTCAAAATGACCCTTTTGCCCCTTAAAATTCCAGGACTCTGCAATTCAGTCCCCAACTTGACAGAGTTAACCAAAGTTAACCAAAGTCAGCCCCTTGTAAAGAAAATCAAACGGCAGTCAAACGTAAGACCAATCTCCCCGAGAAAGATAACGGATCCCGTATCTTTCATCAAAATCCTCCGGCAGTAAAACGTAAGACCGATCTCCCTGAGAAAGATAACGGATCCCGTATCTTTCATCAAAATCCTCCGGCAGTCAAACGTAAGACCGAGTGCCCCGAGAAAGATAACGGATCCCGTATCTTTCATCAAAATCCTTCGGCAGTCAAACGTAAGACCGATCTCCCTGAGAAAGATAACGGATCCCGTATCTTTCATCAAAATCCTCCGGCAGTCAAACGTAAGACCGATCTCCCCGAGAAAGATAACGGATCCCGTATCTTTCATCAAAAATCAATCTTCGGCAGTAAAACGTAAGACCGAGTGCCCCGAGAAAGATAACGGATCCCGTATCTTTCACCAAAATCAATCTCCGGCAGTCAAACGTAAGACCGAGTGCCCCGAGAAAGATAACGAAATCTCGTATCTTTCATCAAAATCCTTCCCGGCAGTCAAACGTAAGACCGAGTGCCCGAGAAAGATAACGGATGCCGTATCTTTCATCAAAAATGAATCTTCGGCAGTCAAACGTAACACCGAGTGCCCCGAGAAAGCTAACGGATCCCGTATCTTTCATCAAAATTACCCTCGGCAGTAAAACGTAAGACCGAGTGCCCTGAGAAAGATAACAGATCCCGTATCTTTCATCAAAAATCAATCTTCGGCAGTAAAACGTAAGACCGAGTGCCCCGAGAAAGATAACGGATCCCGTATCTTTCATCAAAATCTTCCCCGGCAGTCAAACGTAAGACCGATCTCCCTGAGAAAGATAACGGATCCCGTATCTTTCATCAAAATCATCAACCGGCAGTAAAACGTAAGACCGAGTGCCCCGAGAAAGATAACGGATCCCGTATCTTTCATCAAAATCCTCCGGCAGTAAAACGTAAGACCGATCTCCCCGAGAAAGATAACGGATCCCGTATCTTTCATCAAAAATCAATCTCCGGCAGTAAAACGTAAGACCGAGTGCCCCGAGAAAGATAACGGATCCCGTATCTTTCATCAAAATCTTCCGGCGATCAAACGTAAGACCGATCTCCCTGAGAAAGATAACGGATCCCGTATCTTTCATCAAAAATCATCAACCGGCAGTCAAACGTAAGACCGAGTGCCCCGAGAAAGATAACGGATCCCGTATCTTTCATCAAAATCCTCCGGCAGTCAAACGTAAGACCGATCTCCCCGAGAAAGATAACGGATCCCGTATCTTTCATCAAAAATCAACCTCCGGCAGTCAAACGTAAGACCGAGTGCCCCGAGAAAGATAACGGATCCCGTATCTTTCATCAAAATCATTCCCGGCAGTAAAACGTAAGACCGATCTCCCCGAGAAAGATAACGGATCCCGTATCTTTCATCAAAATCATCTCCGGCAGTAAAACGTAAGACCGAGTGCCCCGAGAAAGATAACGAGATCCCGTATCTTTCATCAAAATCTTCCCCGGCAGTCAAACGTAAGACCGAGTGCCCCGAGAAAGATAACGGATCCCGTATCTTTCATCAAAATCCTTCCCGACAGTCAAACGTAAGACCGATCTCCCTGAGAAAGATAACGGATCCCGTATCTTTCATCAAAATCCTCCGGCAGTCAAACGTAAGACCGATCTCCCCGAGAAAGATAACGGATCCCGTATCTTTCATCAAAAATCAATCTTCGGCAGTAAAACGTAAGACCGAGTGCCCCGAGAAAGATAACGGATCCCGTATCTTTCACCAAAATCAATCTCCGGCAGTCAAACGTAAGACCGAGTGCCCCGAGAAAGATAACGAAATCTCGTATCTTTCATCAAAATCCTTCCCGGCAGTCAAACGTAAGACCGAGTGCCCCGAGAAAGATAACGGATCCCGTATCTTTCATCAAAAATCAATCTTCGGCAGTCAAACGTAAGACCGAGTGCCCCGAGAAAGATAACGGATCCCGTATCTTTCATCAAAATTACCCCCGGCAGTAAAACGTAAGACCGAGTGCCCCGAGAAAGATAACGAGATCTCGTATCTTTCATCAAAAATCATCAACCGGCAGTAAAACGTAAGACCGATCTCCCCGAGAAAGATAACGGATCCCGTATCTTTCACCAAAATCAATCTCCGGCAGTAAAACGTAAGACCGATCTCCCCGAGAAAGATAACGGATCCCGTATCTTTCATCGAAATCATTCCCGGCAGTAAAACGTAAGACCGAGTGCCTCGAGAAAGATAACGAAATCTCGTATCTTTCATCAAAATCCTTCCCCGGCAGTCAAACGTGAGACCGATCTCCCCGAGAAAGATAACGGATCCCGTATCTTTCATCAAAATCTTCCCCCGGGAGTCAAACGTAAGACCGAGTGCCCCGAGAAAGATAATGAAATCTCGTATCTTTCATCAAAATCCTTCCCGGCAGTCAAACGTAAGACCGATTTCCCCGAGAAAGATAACGAAATCCCGTATCTTTCATCAAAATCCTTCCCGGCAGTCAAACGTAAGACCGATTTCCCAGACGAATATGTCTGATTTTCCCCAGCAAAGGCTAACAAAATCCCCAGCAAAGTTAACGGAATCCCAAAAGCCAACGAAATTTCGAGAAGAACTCGAACTACGAAAGGGCTTGATTCCCACTAGGGATACGTAGGTAGCCTATCATTAGGTCCAGCCCCTCGACCAAAACGGTCACCCTCTCCTTCGGCAGCAGACGAAGTCCACCGAAAGGCCATTTCAAATTAAGGTCTGAGGCACCTAAAAAGCCATCATCATCAAGGTTCGAGGCACCTAATACGCCATCTCCAAGGTCCGACGCACCTAAAAAGCCATCATCATCAAGGTTCGAGGCACCTAAAATGCCATCTCCAAGGTCCGAGGCACCTAAAAAGCCATCATCATCAAGGTTCGAGGCACCTAAAAGCCATCATCATCCAGGTTCGAGGCACCTAAAACGCCATCTTCAAGGTTCGAGGCACCTAAAACGCCATCTCCAAGGTCCGAGGCACCTAAAGCGCCATCTCCAAGGTTTGAGGCACCTAAGACGCTATCACTAGGAAAACGATAAATCACAAAAATCCCCAGTAGAGCGGATACCCGTATGACCAAAAATGGTCATTCCTATCCCCAGCAGAGCGGATAGCCATCAGACCGAAAACGGTTATCTCTTATCCCCAGCAGAGTTTCTTTCCAGTAACCGACTGTAGAACTCGCTCATCAGGTTCGAGGCACCTAAAACGCCATCATCTCCAGGGTCAAAGACCCGAACTACGACTGGCTTGATTCCCACTAGGGATACGTAGGTAGCCTATCGCTAGGTTCAGCCACCCGATCACTCGATCATCCTGCCAAATATGGAGCCTTACTCTTATCGACGACCCCGCTTCCTTCGAAAGCGCCGTCGCCGAGGGGCTACTGTAAGTGCTCCAATTTGAGCTTGTTAGAAATTTCGTTAGAAAATTAACGAAAGTTATAACATTTCTAACAATTCCTAACTATCCTAACTTTTCTAACAAAGTGAGGGTAAAATGGGCATTGTTATTTAAGGTTAAACCTCAAAAAGAATCTCAAAAAGTAAAACAAAAGGAATAAAACCACAAATAGAAATGGCTGGGAACAATAAACTGGCTGTTAATTTGAAATTTCAAAAAGATTATTCTTCTTGTCCAAAGCTGGAGCTGCATTTAATGAACAGTGCACGCTGCAGGTCCTATCCGCGCGGATAGGTTTGTAAAATTCAGAGGGCTATAAATTGAGCCCTCCAGTCACAAAAATAGGAGGAACAACACCAATTGCACCGAACCTCTGGCGAAATATAGAGAGAAAACAGTGAGAATTCTTCAAGAATTGTCACCATTTTCTCTCCAATCTTTCCCAACTCACACTCATCCACTCACTCTCATACTTAAGCCTTAAACACTCATACACTCAAGCCAAAAACTCAAGAACACAAGGAAGATTGGTAAACCCTCCTTCTCCTTACCCTAAACTCCAACCATGCATGCATTTGCAAACTACAAAATGTAGTTCTTTCATCTTCTTGCTTTAGATCTAAGAAGATCACCATGGAAGACCATCTCCATGGATGATCTTCTACAAAGATCAAAATTATTTTCAAGTTCTCTTACTTTCTTGCAAAGAAAACTCATTTTCAAAACCCTAAAAACCATTTTCAAGCATAAAATCTCATTTTCAAAGGATAAAAATCCCCTTCCCAAGCAAATGAAATGCTTAGTCCTAATGTACCCCAAGGATGGTTTGGTATAGTTGATTCACCACTAAAATGTCAAGTGATCACTAACCAAAACCTAGGGAAATGGGGACAAGCATGGATGCAAAACCCCCCTTAAAATCATATTTTCTTTCTTGAGAAGTTGCTGTCCAGTAGCAATTTTCCCAGACCTCAGTCCATGGTCTAATTTTTTGGACACAGATAAATGTGGAATTTGGTGTTGACTACAAAACACTTTTTGTAGCCAACATCCGGAGCTTTCCAGACATATTTTTACTTTATTTTTTGGGTGAGTAAAACTCCTCTTTTTAAATTTTCTTTCAGAGGCTAGTTCATTAGCTTCTGGGAATCCAGATCTCATATCTGAGGTTTCCAGAAGATTTTGACCCCTCAAATCTTCTCCAAAATGGAAAATTCCTTCGCACAAATCTTATTTAAGGTGTCTAGAACAACTTTCATTCTCTGAGTTTATCAAGATTATGAAGTTTTAAGACCCTTGAATCCATTTCAAAATCAAAGGTCCACTGCCTTTTTCATTCTGGCAGAAATGGCTCTCAACTTCAAAAGGTCTTTTGAGTACCAAATCTCAATCCAAAAATCTTCCAAAAAATCATGGGATCAGTTTAAAGTCTTAAAAAGATATCCCAATTTTTACTTTTCTGAGTTTCGAATTATTTTGGCCAAAACACACACACACACACACACACAAATGATTTTCAGCTTGGAAGACTCGTTTTACGAGGCATTCCGGGTGCACACTAACGTCCTTCCCGGCGTGTAACATGACCTCCGAACCTAAATCTCTGATCTCGGGCTTTTTTCAAAGTTTTGGCCCTTAAAACAAAAATGGCGTGGCGACTCCGTTTCGTTGATTTTTTCAAAATAAAAATGGGAAAATTTTCGGACGCACATCATCACAGGTCCTACAAAGACATACCTGGGTTGGATACATCTATTGTAGAGTACCGGATACTCCTGGATCCAGAGATCAAACCGATCAAACAGAAACTGAGACGGATCAAGCCCGAGTGGTCCTTACAGGTCAAAGAGGAGATTGAGAAACTCCTACGGGTAGGCTTTATCAAGGTGATCGAATATCCGACTTGGCTGGCAAACATCGTAACGGTCACAAAAGCAAATGGAAAGGTACAGGTTTGTGTAGACTTCAGAGACCTCAACAAGGCTAGTCCCAAAGATGACTTCCCCCTGTCGAACATTGACATGCTTGTGGATGCAACAGCAAACTATGAAGTCAAATCCTTCGTCGACGGTTTTGTATGCTATAATCAGATTAAAATGTCCGAGGAAGATCAGGAAAACACAGCATTTACCACTCCTTGGGGCACTTATTGCTACACAGTGATGCCGTTTGGACTGAAGAATGCTGGGGCTACCTACCAGAGGGCCGTCACTACCCTGTTCCACGACATGATCCATAAGGAGATTGAAGTGTACGTTGATGGTATGATTATTCATTCAAAGGGGTCAGATGGACAGCACTTCACCGATCTAAGGAAGTTCTTCAACAGACTTCGGGAGCACTCCATGAGATTAAATCCAGCCAAGTGCACTTTCGGGGTTATCCGTGGTAAGGTCTTGGGATATATGGTCACAGAGCGCGGCATCGAGGAAGATCCCAGAAAGGTCAAGGCAATTGTTGAGATGAAGCCGCCCAGAACTGTCTCCGAAGTAAAGGGTTTCATGGGCCGTCTACAGTACATCAGCCGATTTGTCAACCGGCTGACTTCCATGTGTGAACTAATATTCAAGCTGCTGAAGAAGAATTAGGAGGTGATTTGGAATGAAGAATGCCAGCTAGCTTTCGAGAGAATCAAAGCTTACCTTGTTAATCCTCCCATTCTTTGTCCACCTCATGGGAGCAAACCTCTACTGCTATACTTGATAGTCACAGATACAGCTATTGGGGCCATGATAGCGCAAGAGAAAAAGGACTCCAAGGACGAGAATGCCATCTATTTTGTCAGCCGCAAATTCCAAGGTAGCGAGTTGAATTACTCCGCCCTAGAGAAGACGTGTGCAGCTCTGGTTTGGGTGGTCGGAAAGCTAAAGCACTACATGTTGTCCCACACAGTACATCTAGTCTCCAAAATGGACCCAATTAAGTGCCTGTTTCAGAGCGACAGAGGCAGCATTTCCACCAGACTGGCAAAATGGACCTTCTTCCTGGCTTAATTTGATATTAAGTATATGATCCGGAAAGCAATCAAAGGACAGGCTTTGGCAGATCAGCTGGCTGACTCCCCCAGCACAGAAGCCCGAGGACCAGATCTTCAGTTTCCGGATGAGGGGATTTTTGTCGTAGAAAATGGAAACCGGTGGCAACTATTCTTTGATGGTGCAGCGAACAAAAGAGGTAACGGCATCGGGATGGTATTAGTGCACCCGAATGACATGCATACCCCCATAGCCATTAAGCTGAACTTCTCGGTTACCAATAACGCAGCCGAATATAAAGCTTGCATAGCCGGTCTTGAGGCTGCCCTGGAGCATAATGTGGATGAGTTAGAAGTGTTCGGTGATTCCCAGCTGATAATTAATCAAGCCGCCAACAAACAGAAAACTACAGACCCGTATCTCCAGAGGTATCATGCTTATATTGCAGAGCTCGTTGGCCAGTTCAAGGAAGTGTCATTCCAGTTCCTGCCACGGGAAAAGAACCGATTCTCTGACTCACTAGCTACTCTGGCTTCTTTGGTGGAAATACCAGAGGGAAAGTCAATCAAGCCGTTCAAGGTCGGAAGGCGAGAAAATCCTGCATATTGTTGTGAAATAGAGATCAAAATCGTCGATGAGCCGTGGTACAACCAGATCTTCCAGTATCTCAAGCATGGTGAAGCATCCTTCCCCATTGATAAAGAAGGAGACCTAAAAGGTATTCATGCCAAGAGTTTGCAAGCTTTGAAAAGGCTATCAGCGCAGTATGTCATACTTGGCGATGAATTATGGAAGAAAATAGAAGGTTGCCCACTCCTGCTCTGCATCAGCAAAGAAAAAGCTCAGAGAGTAATGGAAGATGTTCACAACGGCGCCTGCGGACCTCACATGAACGTTCGATCCCTATTGCACAGCATTATCAGGCTGGGTTACTTCTGGATCACCATGGAGACTGATTGCATCCAGTTTGTGCGAACTTGTGACAAGTGCCAGCGGTTCTCCAACCTAAACCACATCCCTCCTCATGATCTATATTGTATGATAACTCCTTGGCCCTTTGAAACATGGGGAATCGATGTCATCCGGAAGATAACTCCATCAGGGAGCAATGGACATTTGATGGAGAAAAATTCCTCTAGTAATAAAAAACCGAGCAAGTGTACTCACTACCGGTGTAGCAGTATGCACGAGCAGGGGTCGAACCACAGAGACTCGTTGGTAAACAAGAGAAGTTAAAGCAATGAATAAAGTAACCACAGATTTTTGGATTTGAAATAATAATCTAATTCTAAAACAGAAGTAAACAATTAAAACTAAGAAAGCAATTTAAATGTAACGAATTAACTCAAATAACCAACGGAGATTCACGGATTGGATTCACAATTACTTTCACCCTATGCTATTTTTATTGCTAAAAACATCAATCTCAAATCTAGGATTCATTCACAAAAGTAAGGATTGGGACGGTGTGGTGCCCGGATTGCAACCCTTTTAATTATTATCAAGCTGCGTTTTCTGTTACGGCCACACAACAATCAAATAATTAATCAACACATTAGAATATTGAATCTAAACCCTTTTGATTTCTATTATGGCCTCAATTAGGTCTAATCTTCAAAACAGTGTTCAATTGTATCAATCCCCAAATTAATGGCGAAATTAATACCCAAATAATTAAAAGGCCAAAATCATCTTAACATGAAATTGCAACCTCAAAACTGTTAAAGATTAATATTATGAAGAACTAGAAAGAGATCAATTGGAAAAAAAAATTAAATCAATAGCATAAAGATCCAGTAATCGCTACAACCAATCCGCAAATCTAAATAACTTAGCTACTCAACGACATAATAAAACACATAATAATCATAAAATAAAAGAACATCAAAACCTGCGAGATCCGGAATTGATGAACAAGAATTCTCTACGAAACTTCAAAAACTAGAACAAAAACTAATATCCAAGATTGTTTTTAAAACTGTTGCTGAAGTATAAATACTCTAGGGCAAAATACATGGGTAAAATGTGAGAAAAGTCAAGATTGCCCTTAATTGGTTGCTGAAATCTGATACTGAAAACGGGACAAGCGCGGCCGCTCTGGGTTGAGCGCGCTCGCGCTTCTTGACAGCAACATTGGTCTTCAAAACGACGTCACTTGAGCGCGGCCGCTCTGGGTTGAGCGCGCCCGCGGCTGGTTGGCCGAGAGTTGTTCTTCAAAATCTTCAATGGAGCGCGGCCGCTCTGAGTTAAGCGCGGCCGCCCGGTGCCTGTTCCACAATTTCTTGCTCGCTCCGCTCCAACTTGATTTCCTTGCCATTTTTCTTGACAAAAATCAACACTTACTCATCCTTTTCCCGCACTCATAAACACTCAACAACAATATTAAAACAACATAAAACCGGGATTTTGAGCCTAAAATAGGTTCAGTAAACATGTAAAATGGGTGTGTAAAAACACATCCATCAAACACCCACAAACTATCCTTTGCTCGTCCCGAGTGAAACAAAACAAAAACTAAGCTACCAACATAAAATAAAACTACACTACGAAAACAAAACACAATATTTTTGGGATGTTCTCTTCAAAACGGGAATCTTGTCGGCCGATTAGTCTCGTATCCTTACACAAAATAATCACAAGCATGCTATCATGAATTATCAACTAACGTTACATTAAAGCAAAAACCCACAATTTTCCACCGCGGCATGAATAATGAAGTGAAGTCTGGTAGATCATTGTCACACTCTAAGATTATTTATGGATTCACTAAATGATGCTCTAACATAATGTGTATCAAATACAAACACAAAGGGACACTCATATGCATGTTTACACAATTGTCAACCCGGCTACTTGATAACGAAATGAAGATATGGCTCTAAGCGTTATGGTGCGAAGGATCGCATGGCTCGGTTCACGGTTACAAACGAAGGTAAGGACATACGAATCGGGAAGCGAAACTAAGAAGTCTTCTTTTTATGTATACATCCTCACTATGATAATTCACTCTGCTCACCCTTTTTCTTCCCAATGTGCCAACCCACAAACTAAAGCTTTTGCATACATACACAACATCGGGTTGAGCACATTCCCTTATTTCTGAGGCCTCTTCTAATTTTCAACTTTTGACACAATGGAGGGGCAAGAATTTTTTTATTTATTTTTTTTTTTCAATTGAAAGAACATATATACAAACACATACTCCTTTTTTTTTTTTCTATTTTTTTCTATTTTTTTTTCTATGCCCCTCTTCATTGTATTTCACACCCCATTTTGCATTTTGACCCCAAATTGCGCATTTAATTCCACTCACCCCAAATTCACCCCAAATTCCCATCATTCCCTAGTTCACTTCCCGGAAGGTAAGACATCCTAAAACTATGTGAAACGGGTAGGAAAAAGGTAACAAATGATGGCGAATGGCGGTCTAAGTTTCCATTCTTTTCTATTAAAGCTCAACAAGGGTTCTAGCGGAAACTATTATTTACTGGGGTAGAGAGCTGAAGGCACACAACAGTGTTGAAAGAATAAGCCATATGTATCAAAATAGCCTAATGACGTGCTATTGACAATCATGCAAACCATGTTCTAGGGACCCCAAGAATGCACAAGTGATCCCATAAAGGGCACCTAGAGTGACAACAATGATCAATGATAAATGGAAGTGAGAGGTGGTGCAATCGTGGTTTATTGTTTCAATGTAACCCTAGTTCTCAAATCCAAGATAGCATAATGACTAACAAATAACACTCAATCATCACAGACGCAGGCCAACATATCCCAAACTAAAGAGAACAAAAATTTTTAAATTTTTACTAAAAACAAAGAACAACCTAAACTAACATGGTGATAAACAGGATAAAACACAGATACCCCTGTTCAGTCGAAACCTAACGGTTTATTTTATATCCGCAAGCGCACGGGCTATTGTAATATAGCGGGTGCAAGTACGAGTCGATCCCACAGAGACAGGGTTTACTTAAGGGATATTTTTGTCTTTTAGAAAATATAGAAAGGATTGGGGGGGGGTAGATAAAATTTGTTTTTAGAATAATAGAGAGAGCATAGACAGAAAGTACTTTAATTGAATTCTTATAAAACGAAGCATTCTCGGGATTGGAAATCATACACATAATCTTTTTCATCAAATTGTCATTGTCTTAGAAATAAAAGGTTTTCATAAAAAGCAAGGATGGTATGTTAGGCCTACGCTATTTCGGGCTAGGACAATAGCGTTTGTATTCTTCACTAATTATGTCCTAACTGTTTGAGAAATCCGTTTATGTTTGCCCCCGCCCTGTCACAAACGGGCATTCCGGCTTATCTCTAGCTGACCATAATTAGTAAGAATCCATTAAGGACGGAAGTTCAACATACTTTCCATTAAAGGAACATCCCTAGGCCATTGAACTACTCTCGTGATCAATGAACCTAGTTTCTTTATATGGTTCCGTCAATTGAGATTCTCCGCTAGGTACTTCTCTCAATTGACTGAATCATACAAATTGGATATCGCCAATAAGTAAGGCATTTAGAGAATAATATAAAGAGATTGTTTTAGATGAAGAAAGTAGACAAGACTAATCATTTTTTAGATGATGAATAAGCATGTTTTTGAGTTTCCAACCCCAAGAATATGGGGGATTACTCACAAGCCATTTATAATATATAAGCAATTAAAATAAGAGATTGAGTAAGAAAGACTTATGATGAACAAATGCTGGAAATAATGCTTCACTTTTATTGCTCTTCTTCCAAAGTAACTTCAAGAACAAAATAATGACTTGATCTTCAAATCTCCTTGGAAATTGTTATCACAAGTATTTGTGTTTCCTATCTATCAAATATCAGTAATTTCTCTCTAATAATTTTGTTTAAGACTGATCTCTAGGGTCCTATTTATAAAAAGGAGGGAACTCTTCAATCGGGTGCAACCAAAAGGTGCCTTTACATCTGCAGTCACGACTTGCACGGCCGTGTCAAGGAAGTTGCACGGCCGTGTGACCCTTGGCGCCAGATTTGAATTTAAGTCTTGACACTTCGCACGGCCGCTCCTATATAAGCTGCACGGCCGCTCCATAAGATGACACGGGCGCTCCCTCTTCAAGACACGGCCACTCTATATTTTAGGGCCAAAAATGGCCTCACAAAGGCCAAGTGCACGGCCGCTCCATCTCTGCTGCACGGCCGCTCTGTCTGAATTTTAACTTTGTGTGCTTGATTTGGTTGGTGCTCTCCCATGTCTTTTGCCTTGAAGTGTCCAAGTATCCTTTTGATAAAAAATGAACCTAAAACCTGTCTTAAAAAGCAAGAAATATACCAAAAGCGTAAAATCTAGAAAATAAGGAAAAGAAACTAAAAAGTATATGAAATGAAATGAGAAATGATGTTTTATGCCATAAAAAGTATATAAAAAGAAGGATAAATGACTATATAATAGTCACTTATCAAACTCCCCCACACTTAAACCTTTGCTTGTCCCCAAGCAAACTTATAATGAAATATGGAGAGGAAGAAAAATATGATTGATCCCTCAGAAATAAAGTAGCAAGCCCTTGAATGCCTTGTAGATAATGCCTTTTATCTATCTAATCATATTTTGAATATCTTTAAAAATTTATTTGGGAAGAAATATTTTAGGGATATTTTAAAGAGATAAAATGCAAGACAATAACCTAGTATAGCATATATAGAATTTTGACCAAGTAAAGCATGCTAGAAGGAAGAATTTTCTTGGTAGGAAAAGCTATCACTTTTTAGAGTGATTTTTAGAAAAGATGAATTTTATTTCTTTAAGATGTACAAGAAAAGGTATAGACATTTATTCACAATTTAGAAGTTCCGAAGAATTGTGTTACATTCTTGAATCACAAAGGTGAAGAATGGGTGATGGTAGTGGAAAAATCTCGTCAAAGTCAAACAAATTTATCTTATTTTTGTACGTGTTATATTTTTGCAAAGACCTAAGTTATTCTTGGTCCTTTCAAGTAGGAGACATTGTGGTCGCGAGCCCCATGTTCCTAATACTTAGATCAAGAATACTTTTGGATATTATTTCCTGTTTTGGCAAGGAAGCATCGTCACAGCCGAACGCCGTGCCCCGAGTTACTTAGGAGATAATTTCTTTTTGCTTTTAAGGCTTGGTGACCATCGTCACTCTTTTATTAATAAGATAAAAGTGTTTTTCTTTGACTTGATTTGAAAATGGAAGGATGGAATTTATGAAAGGGTGTGATTCAAGGGATGCAAACAAAAAGGTGCTTCTAAAAAAAGAATAAATATCTAATAAAGATAAAAAATGTACAAACTTAAAGGAATATATTCAAAAATTTGCATATATAACCAAGCATAAAAGAATTCCTTTCTAATCAAATGCATTTTCCTTGATGAGATTCTATATTGTGCTATACCAACTTATGAGGCTTTCAATTATTTCCTAAAAAGATCCCTTATACTTTTCCTTTTTATAAATTTCTAAGTGTATAGAAAATATGAGAGGAAAGATAAAGGCATTTATACTAGGGCAAATGGCAAGCATAATGATAATGATTTTTGATCATCATAGGGATTTTTTTTTTTTTTTTTTTTTTTTTTTTTTTTTTAAATACTATTATACATGCATAAAAGAGAAAAAAAATGCAACTAAGTTAAAAAAGAAAAAAAATAAACTAGAAAACGATTAAATCTATCCTAGAAAGCAAGTAAATTTTAAAAAACTAGAAAGCGAAAAATAAAGCAAAAAATAAAAGGATAGATTTACCCCCCCACACTTGAAATGAACATTGTCCTCAATGTTTCAAGAAACAATGCCAAATCCCGGGAGGGTAAAGGGAAAAACTTACTAAAATGGATCATGGGTAGGTTCGCCCAAAGTAATACATGAAACCACTCCAATTGGATCTCCGGTCATGTAGTGTTTCAGTCTTTGCCCGTTTACTTTGAATTCTCCGTGTGTTTCGTTCCAAATTTCGATGGCTCCGTATGGATATACCTTACGTACTTGATATGGGCCTGTCCATCTTGATTTTAATTTTCCTGGAAAAAGCTTTAAACGAGAATTAAAAAGTAATACCATGTCCCCTTCTTTAAAATCCCTTCTCATTATATGAGCATCATGCCATTTTTTTGTTTTCTCCTTGTATAATCTGGCACTTTCGTAAGCTTCAAATCGGAGTTCCTCAAGCTCTTGTAATCGTAGTCTCCTCTTTTCACCGGCTTCTTTCAAGTCATAGTTTAGGGCTTTGATTGCCCAATAAGCCTTATGCTCGAGTTCTACTGGTAAATGACATGGCTTCCCATAAACTAATCGAAAAGGAGTGGTTCCGATAGGTGTTTTAAAAGCGGTGCGATAAGCCCACAAAGCATCGTTCAATTTAATTGACCAATCCTTTCTTGAACTTATTACCGTTTTCTCCAAGATCCACTTTATTTCTCGATTTGAAATTTCCACTTGCCCACTTGTTTGAGGATGATACGCGGTGCTGTTTTATGATAGACTCCGTATTTTTAGTAAAGCATCAAACTGGCGGTGCGAAAAGTGTGATCCTCCATCGCTTATGACGACTTTTGGAACCCCAAATCTTGGAAAAATTGTATCCTTGAAAAGCTTCATGACGACTTTTGAGTCGTTTGTTGGAGATGCTATAGCTTCCACCCACTTTGAGACGTAGTCTACTGCTACCAAAATGTAATTATTGTTGAAAGATGCGGGGAAAGGTCCCATGAAATCAATACCCCAAACATCAAAAATCTCGACTTCCAGAATATTATTGAGAGGCATTTCATTCCTCCTTGAAATGTTGCCGGTTCGTTGGCAACGGTCACAAGAGATGACAAAATTTCGAGCATCTTTGAAGAGCGTGGGCCAGAAAAAACCTGATTGAAGAACCTTGGCGGCGGTTTTGACTGTGCTTGCATGACCGCCATAAGGAGATGAATGACAATGATACAGAATGTCCCTTATCTCTTCATTAGGTACACACCGCCTAATGATTCCGTCTGCGCAATGTCTAAAGAGGAGCGGATCTTCCCAAAAGTATTTTTTATTTCGATAAAAATCTCTTCTTTTGTTGATGACTCATTTCTGGAGGAAGAATCTTGCATGCCAGATAGTTAACAATGTCTGCAAACCAAGGAATTTCGACATTGCTTATAGCAAGAAGATGATCATCCGGAAACGAATCATCAATGGGAAGATCATAATTATCGGAAATTTCTAACTCTTTAGGAAGGCGGGATAAATGATCTGCGACCAAATTTTCCGTCCCTTTTTTATCACGGATTTCCAAATCGAATTCTTGGAGGAGAAGGATCCATCTTATTAACCTTGGCTTTGCATCCTTCTTTGTCAACAAGTATCTAATTGCAGCGTGATCCGTGTATATGATTACCTTTGATCCCACCAAATATGACCGAAATTTTTCCATAGCAAATATTACGGCCAAAAGCTCTTTTTCTGTGGTGGCATAATTCATTTGTGCTTCATCTAGTGTTCGGCTGGCATAATATATTGCGTGCGTTTTCTTATCTTTTCGCTGTCCTAGGACGGCTCCGACCGCGAAATCACTTGCATCGCACATTATTTCGAAAGGGAGATCCCAATCGGGTGGTTGCACGATAGGGGCGGAGATCAAAGCTTCCTTTAACCTATTGAAAGCTTCGAGACAAGGGCTATCAAACACAAATGGAGCATCTTTCATTAGTAGATTAGTTAAAGGTTTAGAAATTTTTGAGAAATCTTTTATAAAACGTCGGTAAAATCCGGCGTGACCAAGAAAACTTCTTATACCTTTAACATTAGTAGGCGGAGGTAATTTTTCAATAATTTCGATTTTTGCCTTATCTACTTTTATTCCTTTTTCGGACACCATGTGTCCTAACACTATCCCTTCATTTACCATAAAATGGCATTTTTTCCAATTTAGAACAAGATTGACCTCTTCACAACGTTGCAGGACTTTAGATAAATTCTTCAAACATTCGTCAAAAGAATATCCGTAAACAGAGAAATCATCCATAAAAACTTCCATAATATTTTCTATGTATTCGGAAAAAATGGACATCATACAACGGCGAAAAGTGGCGGGAGCATTACAAAGTCCAAAAGGCATTCTTCTATAGCGAAGGTACCATAAGGACAAGTAAAAGTAGTTTTTCTTGATCGTGCGGATGGATAGGGATTTGGAAAAATCTGAATATCAGATCCAAATAACGAAATGGGAATGTTTGGCCAATCTTTCTAGCATTTGGTCTATAAAGGGAAGAGGAAAGTGATCTTTTCGGGTGGCTTTATTTAATTTTACGTAATCTATACACATGCGCCAACGTGACGGAGTCTTTGTTGGGATTAATTCATCCTTATCATTTCGAATGACTGTCATTCCTCCCTTCTTAGGGACAACTTGAACCAGGCTCACCCATTTGCTATACGAAATTGGGTAGATGATGCACGAGTCAAGTAGTTTAAGGACTTCCTTTTTGACTACTTCCTTCATGTTAGGATTGAGTCTTCTTTGATGTTCAATGGAAGGTTTATGATCTTCCTCTAAATCAATCCTATGCATGCAAATTTTTGGATGAATTCCTTTTAAGTCATCTATCGTATATCCTATGGCTTTTGATGCAACCTAAGCTCATCTAACAATTTTTACGTTTCTAGAGACCTAGGTTAGCATTTATAATCACGGGATAAGTGGAGTCGGGTCCCAGAAATTCATACCTTAGATTTGCGGGGAAGAGGTTTTAACTTCGACTTGAGGTGCCTTAACTACCTCTTTTTCCTTTTTGTTGGATGGTTACTGCTTTGTAGCCTCCAACTTTTCGAAATTATTGTCCTCAATAGGCTTTCTTTGTGTCTAAAAGCATGGTATAATGTGCAACTTCTTCATCGTCATCATCATGCAAAGTTCTTTTCCAATCAATAAGACTTTTTCAAGCGGATCCTTAGATTGGGGACTTTTTAATTCCTTGCTAAGCGGATTCTAACATGTTAATGTTCAAGCAAGGGTTCTCAAGATCGGGATTTCTCATGAATTTAGACAAGTTAAACTCTATTTTATCATCTCCTACATTCAAAGTTAGGTTACCATGTTTAACGTCTATAACGCCCATTGTGGCAAGGAAAGGTCTACCTAGAATTTCAGGAATATGACTATCTTCTTCCATCTCGAGAACAACAAAATCTACCGGGATGATTAACTTCCCGATTTGGCAAGGGACATCTTCCATAATACCCACTGGATATTTAATGGAACGATCCGCCAATTGCAGGGATATGGTTGTAGGTTTCAATTCTCCCACACCAATCTTCTTGCTTACAGAAAGCGGGATGAGGCTCACACTAGCTCCTAGATCTAGCATAGCATTATCAACATTAAATTTACCAATATTACAAGGGATAGAGAAAGTAGGGATCTTTTAGTTTTGGGGGTAACCTTTTTTGTAAAACAGCACTCACTTCCTCTGTTAAAGCAACAGTTTCATTTTCTTCCAGCTTCCTTTTGTTAGAAAGAATATCTTTGAGAAATTTAGCATAAGAAGGCATTTGTTGCAAAGCATCCGTGAAAGGTATATTAATGTAGATAGATTTTAAAACTTCTAAAAATTTTGCAAATTGTTTATCGAGTTTTGCCTTTACCAACCTTTGAGGGTAAGGTATAGGTGGATCAAAATTTCTAGTTATTTTAGGGGATTCCGTCCCCTTATCATCTTCATCATTAGTCTCGACCACGGGTGGGTTTTGACTAATACTTTCTTTAATGGGGCTACTCTCCTTAGGTGGACAATCAATAAGCTCTCTCCCACTTCTAGTAACCACTGCTTTAGCATGCTCATTTAATATTTTATTGTGGGTGGCTAATTCATCAAATTTATCATTAAATAACTTAAAGCATTCCCTAAATTCAGCATTAGTTTTTTCTTGCTCATTCTTACTTTCAACTATGAAATCCATTAAAAGATCTAATTTTGATTTAGGGGGAGAAAAAATGTTTGAAGTATTTTTGAAATTTCCAAATGTAAGACCTTGATGTTGTGTAAATGATTGCGGGTTAAGAACGTCGTTATTCTTATAGGAAAAATTGGGATTGTATGTGTTAGAATACATTCCTCCTTTTTGCCCAAAAGAATTAACGAAGTTCACTTGATTGTTAGAAGTAACGTCAAGTAACTCGCAGTTATTCGTACTATGTGAGTTAGACCCACATAGTTCGCACAACACATTTACACTAGCAATGGGATTGACATTAAGATTTTCAAACTTTTTCAAAAGCATGTCAACTTTAGAGGAGAGAAGAGTAACTGCATCAACATTATATTTACCGGGCGTACCTTGTTGCTGCTCCCTCTCGCTTGACCATTGGTAATGGTTCAATGCAATGTTTTCGATGAGGTCGTACGCCTCATCGACTCCTTTGTTCATCAATGCTCCTCCTGCAGCGGCATCAATGGTCTCTCTTGTTTTAAAAATGAGACCGTTGTAGAAGGTGTGAACAATCAACCACTTTTCAAGCCCGTGGTGGGGGCACATTCTGAGAAGTTCCTTGAACCGTTCCCATGCATCATACAAAGTTTCACTATCTGTTTGACAGAAATTAGTGATCTTTGTTCGTATCTGAGCGATCTTGCTTGGTGGGAAAAATCGACCAAGGAATGCTTCTTGAATTTGGTCCCATGTTGTCAATGAATTACGGGGACCGAATTCAACCATTGTTTCGCCTTATCCTTGAGAGAAAATGGAAAAAGGCGCATCCGGATTGCTTCCACCGTAACACCTTGAATACGTGTAGTATCACAATATTCAAGAAATGTTTGGATGTGTAGATGGGGATCTTCGAAGGCAGTGCCGCTGTATTGGTTATTCATAACCATGTGCAATAATTGCGGCTTTATTTCGAAGTTTGCCGCTCCGGCATTCGGCACAACAATAGGGGATCTAGTTCCCGGGGTACTTGGGTTAACAAAGTCCCGTAGGGTCCTAGCAGGTGTTTGCGGTTCTCCGTCCATGTGTTTTTGTAGAGTTTCTCTAAATCTTCTTAATCTTTCGTGAAAGCTTCTTTCGGGTTCCGGATCAAAGTTGTCAACAAATGTCCGAGACCGTTTCATAAACTACAGGAAAAACACTTGAAGAAAAATTAAACGTAACAGATTATAGGACAGGAAAGCAAAATAGTAAAAACAAAAATAAAAACTAAAAATTTGTAGTAAAGACAAAAATAAAAAGTAAACCGTTGTCCCCGGCAACGGCGCCAAAAACTTGTTCGGTCGAAACCTAACGGTTTATTTTATATCCGCAAGCGCACGGGCTATTGTAATATAGCGGGTGCAAGTACGAGTCGATCCCACAGAGACAGGATTTACTTAAGGGATATTTTTGTCTTTTAGAAAATATAGAAAGGATTGGGGGGGGGGTAGATAAAATTTGTTTTTAGAATAATAGAGAGAGCATAGACAGAAAGTACTTTAATTGAATTCTTATAAAACGAAGCATTCTCGGGATTGGAAATCATACACATAATCTTTTTCATCAAATTGTCATTGTCTTAGAAATAAAAGGTTTTCATAAAAAGCAAGGATGGTATGTTAGGCCTACGCTATTTCGGGCTAGGACAATAGCGTTTGTATTCTTCACTAATTATGTCCTAACTGTTTGAGAAATCCGTTTATGTTTGCCCCCGCCCTGTCACAAACGGGCATTCCGGCTTATCTCTAGCTGACCATAATTAGTAAGAATCCATTAAGGACGGAAGTTCAACATACTTTCCATTAAAGGAACATCCCTAGGCCATTGAACTACTCTCGTGATCAATGAACCTAGTTTCTTTATATGGTTCCGTCAATTGAGATTCTCCGCTAGGTACTTCTCTCAATTGACTCGAATCATACAAATTGGATATCGCCAATAAGTAAGGCATTTAGAGAATAATATAAAGAGATTGTTTTAGATGAAGAAAGTAGACAAGACTAATCATTTTTTAGATGATGAATAAGCATGTTTTTGAGTTTCCAACCCCAAGAATATGGGGGATTACTCACAAGCCATTTATAATATATAAGCAATTAAAATAAGAGATTGAGTAAGAAAGACTTATGATGAACAAATGCTGGAAATAATGCTTCACTTTTATTGCTCTTCTTCCAAAGTAACTTCAAGAACAAAATAATGACTTGATCTTCAAATCTCCTTGGAAATTGTTATCACAAGTATTTGTGTTTCCTATCTATCAAATATCAGTAATTTCTCTCTAATAATTTTGTTTAAGACTGATCTCTAGGGTCCTATTTATAAAAAGGAGGGAACTCTTCAATCGGGTGCAACCAAAAGGTGCCTTTACATCTGCAGTCACGACTTGCACGGCCGTGTCAAGGAAGTTGCACGGCCGTGTGACCCTTGGCGCCAGATTTGAATTTAAGTCTTGACACTTCGCACGGCCGCTCCTATATAAGCTGCACGGCCGCTCCATAAGATGACACGGGCGCTCCCTCTTCAAGACACGGCCACTCTATATTTTAGGGCCAAAAATGGCCTGAAAAAGGCCAAGTGCACGACCGCTCCATCTCTGCTGCACGGCCGCTCTGTCTGAATTTTAACTTTGTGTGCTTGATTTGGTTGGTGCTCTCCCATGTCTTTTGCCTTGAAGTGTCCAAGTATCCTTTTGATAAAAAATGAACCTAAAACCTGTCTTAAAAAGCAAGAAATATACCAAAAGCGTAAAATCTAGAAAATAAGGAAAAGAAACTAAAAAGTATATGAAATGAAATGAGAAATGATGTTTTATGCCATAAAAAGTATATAAAAAGAAGGATAAATGACTATATAATAGTCACTTATCAACCCCCCACCCACAAACTAAAAGACTGCATTGTCCCCAATGCAATTAACTATAAACTCAGGGTAGGGATACCTCAACCGATCACTGTGGCGGATAACCCCATTGGCTAGAAGAGCCTCCGAGGGAGCTAGCTGCTGCTTCTTTCTTGCTCTCCTTGTCCAGGATGAGCCAGGGAAAATCTTTCTGCTTTCAGCTATTCTGAGTGCTACTGCGGCGAAGCTGTGGCGGAGTGCGTGGCCATGTGTAACCAGTAGGGGGCAACCGACTGAAGAGTTGGTCCCACCTACTATCCTGCTGGGCCCGCCATGCTTGGGCCGTCTCAATCTCTGCCCTCACTCTATCATCAACCGCTCTCACCCTATCATCAGTCGCAGCCTGACTCTGCTCCAGGGTGGTGAATCTCTGCTCAAATCTCAGCTCCATCGCCTCCAACTGATGCGACAGATAGTACAAACCCTCAGCTGGATTTTCTCTCCAGTCTTCGACTATATCATCCTCTTGTTCTTCCTCTTCTTCCTCCTCCTGTTCTTCCTCTTGCTCCGGCTCAACTACATTTACCCCCTTGGGGAGGCTCTTATCCCTAATCTTTCTTTCGGTAATTGTAGGCTCCAAGCCTATGTCTCTAGGGATATTCGTGAAATTAACACCCGAGAGCCCCATCAAACCCGTGATCATTAAGGGGTAATTGTAGCTATTCTTCCCCATTTGTTGATATGTCCGATTAATCTCATGGGCAATAATTGACCCGGTGTCAATGTTTTGCCCCGTCAAGATGACGTGCATCAGTGCAGCTCGACGCCGCCCAACCTCGTGAGGTCGGGAAGATGGGAGCACTCTCTCACAGATAATCCTGTGAAGATATTTCATCCGTGGGGGAAGAAGTTTTGAAGCAATTAATACCCCCTTGTGCACTGTCGGGTCATAGGGAAAACCACCAAATGTTTCGGCAATCAAATGAAGGTTGCCCTTAGGGTTGTTTATCATTTGTTTCTCAAGATGCAAGAAGGAACAGGTATCGGCTTGCACATGTGTGGGGAGGTTGTAATACGCTATAATTCTCGCCCGAGTATACCCCACCTCTATACCCCGCACATAAGAAGTGTTATGTATCCCTTTTCTAGCAGCCGCATTTGCATAAAATTCGCGAACTAACTCGCGACTTCCCCCTTCAGTCGGGGCACCCAATAAGTTTTGCCACCCATACCCCGCTACAATATCATCTAGACCCATATCCGTAATGTCTATTCCCTTTTCTATATTAAAACTCCGTCCGGCATTAGTATTGAAAAATTTCAAAGCATCAACACTAACAAATTTATTTTCATCAAACAACGGTGGTGGAACTGGGGTTTTCTTTGTTACCCTTTTACGCTTAGGATTAGAGGTAGACATTGTATCGACACAAATGAGTAGGACAATACAATTAAATTCGAAGATTCTTACCCCTTCAAAGCTCGCCGGAAAATTCGCCGGAGTATGCCGGAATTTCTCGCCGGAATTTGGGAAGAAGGCCGGAAAATCAACCCCTTGCCTTTGTGAACGAATACCCACTTCAATTCGAGCTCTTCCCCACTTGATTCAACCGAAAAACTCTCTAGAACACCATTCTTCAATTTTTCGAAATTGCCCAACTTCGCCGGAATCAATGGCCTTTTGAAGGTTGAAATCGAGCTTGGCTTGAGGATTTATGATGGGTATGGTGATTTAGAGGTTGGAAGGGGAGATAATTGGGTTTGGGTGAGGGATTTTTAGAGAGAGAGGGCTTAGGGTTCGTGGGTTCTTGGAGAGAGAGGAAGGGGACGGCGGTATTATATTGAAGGGGGCGTTGACTGATTAGATTTTATTTAAATTTGCCCGTAATTTCCGTTGGAGCGCGGCCGCTCTGCCTTGGAGCGCGCCCGCGCAGCCTGCCCGAAGCTGATGCTCATTTTTCCTTTAAACAAGCGCGGCCGCTCTATGTCCGAGCGCGCCCGCGCACCCTAGCAGCGAGATTTCATCAGTTTTTCGGCCCTTTTTGCTGCCTTGAAGTTCACAGCTTCCGTTTTGACCAGTTGTGTGCTATCCTGCACATCACCACAAACACATACAAGCGTAATATCTATTGACAAAACTCAAAAGTAAATATTTTTGGAGGGTGACAACTATTTACACTCCCCTATAAACCCACAAACTCGGAGAGACCCATAACGGGTGACACAAAACTTTTGTTCGACAAAAATATGTCAAACATTTGACCGCACTTTCGCTGCCTACGTCCCCATTAATGTGAGCGGACTACCCACATTAATAGGCTCAGGTCACCGTAGTTCGACACGTTCTATACTACGACTCGAAAACGGTAAATAACAGTAGTTTTTTTTTTTTTTTTTTAATTTTATGAATACCCCCACCCACAAACTAAGAATTTGCGATGTCCTCATTGCATAAACAATTCCAACGCGAATTCAAAGCTAACGAGTAGTGATAAACTGAATATAAAGACAGAAAGCGGTAAAAGTTACCTAAGGTTGGGTTGCCTCCCAACAAGCGCCTTTGTTTTAAGTCTTTGGCTCGACATGATGCTCATGATTTATCAGTTGATTTTCGGTGCATCCACCAACACCACCACATCAATTTCCTCCAAGATAGACACCCCCTCGTAATAGGGCTTGACTCGGTGCCCATTCACCTTGAAAGTACTTCCGTTTTTCAAATCTTTGAGCTCGACCGCTCCATGTGGAAATACTTTCACCAACTCATAAGGGCCTGACCATTTGGAGCACAATTTACCGGGAAAAAGTCTCAATCGAGAATTGAACAATAAGACCTTCTTACCCGGCATTAAGAATTTCGGCTTTAAGTACTGATCATGGTATCTCTTGGTTCTTTCTTTATACAGCTTGGCACTTTGGTAGCTGTCTTGCCTTAATTCCTCAATCTCATCCAAATCAAGCATTCGTTTCTCACCTGCCTTCGTCAAATCCATGTTGAGTTCCTTCACAGCCCAATATGCTTTGTGTTCCATCTCAACCGGAAGATGACACTCTTTGCCATACACAATTCTGTACGGACTCATCCCAATGGGCGTTTTGTAAGCAGTCCGATATGCCCATAATGCATCATTGAGCTTCAAAGCCCAATCTTTTCTGTTCGGCCGAACTGTCTTTTCTATGACCCCCTTGATTTGGCGGTTGCTCACTTCCACTTGCCCCGATGTTTGGGGATGGTAGGCTGTAGCTAGCTTGTGAACAACTCCATATTTCTTCAGGACTTGGTTGAAAAGCCTGTTTGTGAAGTGAGTTCCTTGATCACTAATGATTGCACGAGGCACCCCGTACCTGCAAAAAATATTCTCACACACAAACTTTGAAACAACGTTAGCATCATTAGTCCGGGTGGCAATAGCTTCCACCCATTTAGATACATAGTCAACAGCAACCCATATATACACAAAACCATGGGACGAGGGGAAAGGGCCCATGAAATCAATGCCCCACACATTAATGATGTCAACAACTAAATTATAATTTTGGGGCATCTCATCACGCTTACCTATCCCTCCCGTTCTTTGGCATTTATCACACTTTTTGCAAAAATCTTGCGCATCTTTAAATATGGTGGGCCAATATAAGCCACTTTGAAGGATTTTCCTAGCAGTCTTTTGACCACTGAAATGCCCACCACATTGTAAATCATGACAAAAGCGCAAGACACTCAATTGTTCATATTCCGGAACACACCTCCTCACCATCTTATCCGGACAAATTTTCCACAAGTAAGGGTCATCCCAAATGTAGTTCCTCACATCAGATTTAAATTTTCTCTTTTGATCATAAGTAAAGTGAGGAGGAATCATGTCACATGCAAGATAATTAACAAGATCCGCATACCAAGGCTCTTGAACATGTAGAGCAAGTAGTTGTTCATCAGGAAATTTTCATTCACCGGAATCACTCCTTCATTGCTATTACAGAAACGAGAAATCCTCAAGCCTTGATAAGTGATCCGCCACTACATTCTCGGACCCCTTTTTGTCCCTTATTTCCAAATCAAATTCTTGCAACAAAAGCATCCACCTAAGCAGTCTAGGTTTTGCATCCTTTTTATTCAACAAATATTTTAAAGCAGCATGATCAGAATAGATTATTACCTTCGACCCAAGCAAATATGAACGGAACTTCTCAAGTGCAAACACAACAGCTAAAAATTCTTTTTCAGTAGTGGTATAATTAAGTTGTGCATCATTAAGAGTTCTACTTGCATAATGGATTACATGCGGTAATTTATCTATCTTTTGGCCTAAAACAGCCCCAATAGCAAAATCAGATGCATCACACATGATCTCAAAAGGGTGAGACCAATCAGGGCTAGAAAGAATGGGAGTGCAAGTAAGTTTTTCTTTTAATAAAGTGAAAGCATCTAGACCGTCTTGGTCAAAGATGAACTCGGTATCTTTAGCTAGCAAGTTACTTAATGGCTTACAAATTTGTGAAAAATCCTTAATAAATCGCCGATAAAAACCCGCATGGCCTAAGAAACTTCGAACACCCTTAACTGAGACCGGGGGAGGTAGCTTAGAAATCACATCTATCTTAGCTTTATCGACCTCAATCCCCCTACTAGACACTATGTGGCCCAAGACAATCCCCTGCCTAACAAGAAAGTGACACTTCTCCCAACTAAGTGTCAAATTGGTCTCGCAACATCTCCTCAAGACCATAGTCAAATTATCAAGACACCCCTCAAAGCTATCTCCAACCACCGAAAAATCATCCATAAAAACCTCTACACACTTCTCTATCATGTCCGAGAAGATGGAGGTCATGCACCTTTGAAAAGTAGCGGGTGCATTGCAAAGCCCAAAGGGCATCCTCCTATAAGCAAAAGTACCAAAGGGACATGTGAAAGTGGTCTTTGATTGGTCCTCGGGTGCAATTGTGATTTGATTATATCCCGAGAACCCATCAAGAAAGCAGTAATAAGCATGACCCGCCAACCTCTCTAGGATTTGGTCAATGAAAGGCAAAGGAAAGTGATCCTTTTTGGTGGCGGCATCTCGGCTTTCTCAAATCTATACACATCCTATACCCGGTCACCTCTCTAGTGGGCACATCCTCATTTTTATCATTTTTCACAACGGTAATGCCCGACCTCTTAGGAACCACTTGAACCGGGCTCACCCACTCCTTTGTCCGCAATTGGGAATATAATTCCCGCATCTAATAATTTCGGGACCTCTTTCCTCATTTGCTTCCTCCATGTGAGGGTTCAATCTCCTTTGTCTCTCCCTCGAAGGTTTAGCCCCCTCTACAAGATTAATTTTATGCATACACATTGAGGGGCTAATACCTTTAATATCCGCCAAAGTCCACCCTATGGCCGATTTGTGCTCACAAAGCACAGCAATTAATTTGGCCTCTTGTTCTAGGGTCAAGTTTGAGGCAACTATCACAGGTAAAGTCTCGCCCTCCCTAGAAAAGCATATTTTAAATTAGAGGGGAGGGGTTTTAGTTCAAGAACCGGTGGAACCACAGCGATGGCGCATACTTCTTATTGAAGTAGCCTAGGGAGTGAGACGGGCCATTAACAAATAATGTTCCTCGGCCTTATTTTCAATGGCCATTACTTCGAACCCGCATTATCCCTAGTTTTCTCACTGCCATTCAACAACATCTCAAGTTCATCACATGCTCTATCATGCCACAGATATTCATGCACACAATCATCTACTCTCTCCACAAAGTTACAAGAATTTCCATTGTCCATTGGATTTTTCATAATATCATGCACAGAAATTTCAATAGTTTCGTTGGCCACAGTCATGGAAAGAGTTCCATTGCCAACATTAATAATAGTGTTTGTCGTCGCCATGAATGGACGCCCAAGTAAAATTGGGGAATCACGACGACTACACTCACTATTAGGCATCTCAAGCACAACAAAATCCACAGGTATGATCAATGAATCCACCTGAACCAAAACATCTTCCACAATCCCCAACGGTCTTTTAATAGATCGATCCGCTAGTTGAAGAGCCATGGATGTAGGTTTCAATTCAGGCAAACCCATATCAAGATACATATAATGGGGTAACAAATTAATACTAGCGCCTAGGTCCAACATCGCCTTCACCTTACTCGAGTTCCCCATATTGATAGAAATTATAAAACTTCCGGGGTCCTTTTGTTTGGGTGGGAGGAGGTGTTGTGCCACTGCACTAGCATTCTCTCCAAGAAAAGCTTTCTCATCCTTGCCATACTTTGGTTTCTTGGAATTAATTTCTTTGAAAAACTTGGCATAAGCCGGAATATTTTTTTATCACATTCAACAAAGGGAGATTGATGTTCACTTTAGAGAACATGTCCATCAACTCCGACATTTGTTGATCCATTTTATTCCTCATAAATCTTCCAGAAACGGTACGGCAGGTACATATGGATTGGGGCCGGAGAGTCAACTTTAGATTTTTCCCCCAATTCATTAGTACCTTCTTCCTCACGGGCAATTTCAACAACAGGAGGGGGAATAGAAGATGAAGAAGAAATTACCTCGCTACCTACCTGTTTACCATTCCGGAGTGTGGTAATGGCTTTTGCTTGGTGACCTTGACTCGGGAAGGTCCCTGACTTGTGTCCCTGCATTGCTTGAACAGCTTCAGCCATTTGCCCTATTTGGGTCTCCAATTTTTTCATAGCGACTTCATGATTCTTTCTTTGCTGTTCTTTATTCGGCTCTCATCGCTCTCTTGCTTCCTCCCAAGGCTCCTTCCTTCTTTCAAATGGTCCTGGTGGAGGTGGAGGATGGAGAGGTTTATTTTGTGGATTCTGATTACCTCCCCACGAGAAATTAGGATGATTCCTCCACCCTGGATTATAAGTGTTGCCATAGGGCATGTTCTGTGGATGCCTTGGGGGATGTCCATACATAGCATTTACACTGTTCGGGATCACAACCAAAGCGCACACCACTTTGACACATATTAGTAGCATGAGAATTTAAACCAAAGTAAGCACATAAATCATTTAACACATTGGCACTAGAAGAGGTGCCTTGAGCAGTCAACTTGTCAAACTTACTATTTAAAACAGCAATTTGCTTGGATAAATTATCGATGCTTGATCAAATCCAATACCCCCTTGTTTTCCCCTAGAACTCTTTTGTTGATAATTAGCACTCAACATTTCAAATAAGGCCTTAGTCTCCTCGGGGTCTTGACTCCTATAGAGCCTCTATTGCATTGTCCACCACATGCGAGTGGAATCATTCAAGCCATCATAGAAAGCTTGATTCAAAGAGGGTAAAGAAAAATTATCTTTGAGGGCATTGAATGAGCATCATATTAAATCTCTCCCAATCTTCATGGAAAGGTTCCCCCACATCTTGTGTAAAAGTCATCAATTTACGTCTAAAAGTAGGCTGCAGATGATGTGGGTAATACCTCTGAGAAAAATATCTTGCATCTCGAGTCCATGTCTTGATGCTTTGGGATGGAAGCATCATTAACCAAGTTTTATTGCCCCTTTTAAAGTGTAAGGGAAGCACTTAAGTCTAATCTGAACTTCAGTCACTCCCTCTCTTAATAAAAATTGGGCTACCGTCATAATGTATTCTTTCAAGAAAGTCAAGGCATCCTCGCCTGGTAGCCCCTGAAAACTAGGTAACATAGCAAAATATTGACCTTTGACCTCTAAATTCTTTCTTTGCTTGGACGACACTATGCATGAGGTAGAAGTGTCTACCCTAGGTCTCGAGGTAATCATTCATTGTTTGAGCCGGTGGTTACGCCATCTCGACTTTTTCTTCCTCTACCTCGGTGGTGGAGGGTTCAGACTCGATGTCCGAATCTGAAAAGAGAGGATTAAAGAGGGGATCGCCCTCAAATGTTTCCTCAAGTCTATTGATGTTATCGTCCAATGGAACCAATGTAGGCTTCAAAGAACGACGACCTTGCATTCACTACTTAACTTACTTGTTTACTTGCAACAAGTTCCCGGCAACGGCGCCAAAAACTTGATGGAGAAAAATTCCTCTAGTAATAAAAACCGAGCAAGTGTACTCACTACCGGTGTAGCAGTATGCACGAGCAGGGGTCGAACCACAGAGACTCGTTGGTAAACAAGAGCAGTTAAAGCAATGAATAAAGTAACCACAGATTTTTGGATTTGAAATAATAATCTAAGTCTAAAACAGAAGTAAACAATTAAAACTAAGAAAGCAATTTAAATGTAACGAATTAACTCAAATAACCAACGGAGATTCACGGATTGGATTCACAATTACTTTCACCCTATGCTATTTTTATTGCTAAAAACATCAATCTCAAATCTAGGATTCATTCACAAAAGTAAGGATTGGGACGGTGTGGTGCCCGGATTGCAACCCTTTTAATTATTATCAAGCTGCGTTTTCTGTTACGGCCACACAACAATCAAATAATTAATCAACACATTAGAATATTGAATCTAAACCCTTTTGATTTCTATTATGGCCTCAATTAGGTCTAATCTTCAAAACAGTGTTCAATTGTATCAATCCCCAAATTAATGGCGAAATTAATACCCAAATAATTAAAAGGCCAAAATCATCTTAACATGAAATTGCAACCTCAAAACTGTTAAAGATTAATATTATGAAGAACTAGAAAGAGATCAATTGGGAAAAATTAAATCAATAGCATAAAGATCCAAGATGTCGCTACAACCAATCCGCAAATCTAAATAACTTAGCTACTCAACGACATAATAAAACTCATAATAATCATAAAATAAAAGAACATCAAAACCTGAGAGATCCGGAATTGATGAACAAGAATTCTCTACGAAACTTCAAAAACTAGAACAAAAACTAATATCCAAGATTGTTTTTAAAACTGCTGCTGAAGTATAAATACTCTAGGGCAAAATACATGGGTAAAATGTGAGAAAAGTCAAGATTGCCCTTAATTGGTTGCTGAAATCTGATACTGAAAGCGGGACAAGCGCGGCCGCTCTGGGTTGAGCGCGCTCGCGCTTCTTGACAGCAACATTGGTCTTCAAAACGACGTCACTTGAGCGCGGCCGCTCTGGGTTGAGCGCGCCCGCGCTGGTTGGCCGAGAGTTGTTCTTCAAAATCTTCAATGGAGCGCGGCCGCTCTGAGTTAAGCGCGGCCGCTCTGGTGCCTGTTCCACAATTTCTTGCTCTGCTCCGCTCCAACTTGATTTCCTTGCCATTTTTCTTGACAAAAATCAACACTTACTCATCCTTTTCCCCTGCACTCATAAACACTCAACAACAATATTAAAACAACATAAAACCCGGGATTTTGAGCCTAAAATAGGTTCGTAAACATGTAAAATGGGTGTGTAAAAACACATCCATCAACATTCATTTGTTTTGGTCGCAGTAGATTACTTCACAAAGTGGGTGGAAGCTGCATCCTACAAGGTGCTTACGACTAAGAAAGCTGCTCGATTCATAAAGGAACAAATCTTTTGCCGCTATGGAGTCCCGAATGAGATTATTTCTGACAACGGATCCCATTTTGAAGGAGAGACCGATCATTTGATCACGGAATATAGGGTCAAACGGCATAAGTCATCACCATACAGACCGCAGACAAACGGTGTTGTTGAGGCTGCTAATTAGAATCTTGAAAGAATCATAAAGAAGATGACCGAGCGAGGAAGGGATTGGCTAGAGAAACTGCATTTAGCATTGTGGGGCTACCGCACTTCAATTTGGGCTGCCACCGGTGCAACTCCATATGCCTTAACTTACGGAATGGAGGTTGTCATGCCCATCGAGCTAGAGATTCCATCCCTCTGGGTATTGCTCGAGAACGAAGTAAATGAGATTGAATGGCTCCAAAGCAGATACAATGAGCTGGCACTATTGGATGAACACAGATTAAAAGCCATGGAGCACAACCGGGCACATCAGAAGAGAATGGCCCGCGCTTTCAACAAAAAAGTGAAGCCCAGGGATATTAAGGTTGGTGATCTGGTCCTCAAAATGAAGCCCTCGAATCAGAACAGTGCATTGGGCAAATGGGCACCTGTCTGGGTTGGACTGTTTCTAGTGAAGAAGATATTCTCCGTAGGAGCTATGCAGCAAACAGATCTGGACGGCAACCCGTTCCTGCACCCCGTCAACGGAGACAAGTTGCGGAGGTATTATGTTTGATCGAGTCTTTCCCCCTTCTGTATAAAAATTAAAATAAAAATAAAAAAAGAAATGAAAATAAAATAAAGGCGCAACAAAATTGTCCCAGATGAGACTGAAAACCTCTCAAAAGGCAGTCCATGCAAAAATAAGGGATGCGCCCGGTGCTAAAAGAATATACCCAACTAGACTGAAAACCCTAAAATGGGCGGTCTAGGTAAAAAACAGGGTTTCACCATGTCCCCCTTCTATCTTCCCTTTCTTAAACACAAAAGTTAACTGAGTCAAACTACGGAGACCTGAGCCCCTTAGTTCTCTTTACGAAAGGGGAACGTATGCAACCACTCATGGTTCGGTCTAAAATGCTGCAAATTTTCAAAAATTGCCAAAATGTGTTTTGATTACAGTTCCAAGGCTTTTCAAAGGTTCATTTTAAGTTAATATTCTTTTTTATGAGTTCAAGCACGGCCTGCTTTCGACTCATATAACCTGTTGCGAATAAAAGGCAATAAATTTTCAAAGATGCTAACATCTATTTTGTCTGCAATAAGTAATCAAGGGATACTCATGTTCCATACAATAAATCTCTCCCTCAAGATACAAATAAAAGTGTCTCCTATCTCTCAGATAAGGTGTCTAAGAGCTCGTTCCTGCTCCCGAACTTGCATCTCTGTTCTTCCTTTTCCTTCGTCCCCGGGAGGTCCTTGGCCTAGGAATGTCAAATAAGTCGGTTTGAGCCCATCCTAGTTCGGGTATAATGCACGTCGTTGGATCCATCAGACCAGTCTTCCTCAAAGCAGCCCTAGCAATCCTCTCTTGTCTCAAGGCCTCTCTGCGAGCTATCACTTCTGGGTCATCTCTCATAGCAGCTCTCCGGATCTCTTGCCTCCGATAGTCCTTAGCAACATCGCCGGTAATATCATCTGGGTTCCCACGGGCCTCTGTATCTCTGAAAGACCGGCTGGTCGGGTAGTTTGCTCCCAAGTATTCCCGACGGCGAGCCTCTATCGTCAACTGCACAGGACCCTGCTGCTCCTCATACCAGATCAAATACTCCATGGTCAAGAATGTCATCCCTCTGGACTCTCGAAGAAGTGTCCGTGTGGGAAAGAAACCCTCCAGAAAGGATTTGCTGAAAAACTGCACCGTCTGGGGCTCGGTCATGGCCATCGGAACAGCATCAGTCGTCAGCCTCTCTCTCAAAGCCCGGACAATCTGCTGAGGGTACCCATACTGCCTGCTTACCAACGATGGGATACAGAAAGAAGATACATGCAATCCTGGTAGCCTGACTACCACTTACCCATCCTGAACATCTCTCATGGTCTGTAGCCCCCACGCCGGAATCCAAATGCTCAGGTCGGTAGTCCCATATCGCGTCAACCTCATCTGCCAGCTGTCAGCGGCCGCATCCCTCAGCAACCTACGTTGTCTGGTCACCCAAGGCATCGCTGTCTGACCCGCTGGTAATGGCCCAATCAAGCGCAACCTCTCAGAAAGCTAGAGGGATAATAAACTGGGGCTACCTGCACCCATGAAAGCAGATCCTCCTGCTAGCCTATCAAGGCCGTGGTAGGTCTCAGCCAGCAGCAGCGGTACAATGTTCATCTCCCCTTGTCCAGGCTAAATTTGGCGAAGGTCCACACCTCGGTCACCTCTGCGTTGTCTGACAACCTCCAGCAACGCACCTGGGCAGACCCCGACATATCCACAGAAATAGTAAGCCAATAGGGTAAGCAACACATATATGTCCAGAGATGTAGAAAGGTCGAACAACTCCGGACTGGAAGAGCGCAATCGATCCACCTGGGTCAAGTCTACGAGTCTACCATCCAGAATCATAGATACCACCTGATCTGCTGGCAAGCACAAGAAAGCTGATAATTGTTCTGTAATTGACCGTTCGTCCCGGGGAAATGCTACAGTCTCCGCCTCGCCCAGGCCTGTCAATGCTCTGAAATCCTCCATGGTTGGCGTCAGATCATTATATGATAAAGTAAACACGTGCCTCTCCGAATCCCAGAAACATGAAGCTGCCCGGAGTAAATCCCAATCAACCCTCCAGTTCTTCAAGGGCCAGAGACACGGCATGCCATACCGTTTGTCAATGATTGTCCCATAATGCTTTTGGTGAAATCGCGAAACTTCAACAAAGTCTTGGCAAAATTGATGCTCCCGAGAAGCTATTTCTCTGTTATAGTGTTCCATTATGATTGAAAGTTCCAACCTTGGCCACATAAATTGCTTGTCTGTCAAGTTGGGGCTGCTGGTGTTCTCCTACTAAAAGGGCAGTGTCTACAAATGAATCCTGAGCTGATTTTAAAAGGGGCCTGCTGCGAGCTTTGTCCAGTCGTGCGACACAACTTGCCCAGCAGACATGGCATGTCGGGCGACACATCTTGTTCTCATCAGACAACATCAAAGTTCTTGCAAGTCTACCTTCCAAGGCGCTCTCCGACTCGCCGTCGCTGCAATACACCTCACACATTCACATGTAAATGCACGGGAGAGGGTTACCCCCACCATATGTATCACCATACACACTCACCCGATACAGCCCCATTTCCCCATGTACAAGCCCGGCAGAGCCGACCCTTCAATACAATGATCACATTTCTTTCATTCAATCATCATCCCGTTCCTGGAACGGACGGATTCGTGCAAACAAGCTAACATAGTTTAATCTTTGCTAACAGAGTAGCATAGTTCTTGGAGTGTTTTTTTGCCCCGCAGGTACAATAATCAACTGAGCATTACCAAATCTCGAGGACTGCCCCTCAAAGCAAAACCGAGACAAAGAATCCAAATCTATCAGTCTCCCCAACAATGTGCATCAAGATCATTGGCCCCGCCGCCAAAGCATCAGCAAGAATCTTGTTCCCCAGCAAACGAAATCCACATCCCATCAAGCAAAGTTCATGATTCCAAAGTCAACCAACCAGCAACAAAGATCGTCCTACACCCAGCAAACCAACAGTTCATCAATAGTGGTAACATCAGTCCCTCCGACAGCCACAAACTTCCAAGATCAGCAATGGCATGGGACCCTCCGGCAGCCACAATCGTCAGTAGCAGTAGCATCAGTCCCTCCGGCAGCTGCAACCTCCCACAATCGTCAGCTGTAGCATCAGTCCTTCCATCAGCTACAGGTAAGCACAGCACAGGTATGAAACCATATCTCTTCCAAATTGTCAAATCATCATGTATGGTATTCTCGAAAAATCATTTCCTTCAGGTCATCTCACACAAACGGGTTCAGACGCCTCCCAATAGTCTTCCAACGGGTTCAGACGCCTCCCAACAGTCTTCCAATAGGTTCAAACACCTCCTAACAGTCTTCCAACTGGTTCAGACGCCTCCCAACAGTCTTCCAACGGGTTCAGATGCCTCCTAACAGTCTTCCAACAGGTTCAGACGCCTCCTAATAGTCTTCCAACGGGTTCAGACTGTAAGTACCCAAATCTGGCTCATGCCTTCCGGTTAATTTCCCCGGCAATTCCGGTAAATTTCCCGGTAATTTCCCAGACTTTCCTAGAGTTCCGGAACAATTCCGAAACTGTTCCAAACCTCTTAAGGGCTGAAGGGAAGGCTTAGTAATTAAGAAACACGTTTTTCTTAATTACAAAAAGCTTCTAGAATTGCCACCTTGCATGATTCTAGAAACATGCTGAGTCATTGTGGATAATGCCGCACGGCTGCATTAGCCAAGGACCTCTGGCCGCACGGCTTCATTAGCCTTATCCAGACTGCCTATAAATAGAGCCCTCCTCTTCCCATTTTAGACACCAACAACACACCATATTCAGTCCCAAAAGCTCTCCAAACACATGCTGCAAAATTCCAAGAAGGTGAAGAGTGCCAAGAAGCCACCTCCCTCCTCCTTAAAGATCCCAAAGTTGGTCCTTCCACCTAGCTCAACCCAAAAGAGAAGAAGCCACCACCATTGGTAACCTCTCACTCCCTTAACCTTGCATTTTACTTGCTCTATGTGATTTAAATTGCTCATTGCATTCATATATTGTCATTATCTTGCTTGGGACTTGGTAGTTATCATTAAAGATCATATCTTTATCATACCCCCCTTCCCCCTTTGCATGAAATAGGCATCACTTGCTATTAAAAATGTAATCTTTGAATCAAAGGTGCATCCTTTGCACCTAAAAATCTCCTTTTACAATAAAAATATCATCTTTATGCATCCTTTGCTCATAAAAATGCAATCTTTACATTAAAAATGCATCATTTGCACATAAAAATCATGTCTTTATAATAAAGGTGCATCCTTTGCACCTAAAACCCATTTACATGCATCCTTTGCATTAAAAATCATCTCTTTGCATGAACTTAGCATCCTTTGCCTTCAAAAATGAAATCTTTGTGCATCCTTTTCATAATAAATACTATTTTCCTCATAAAAGTGCATCCTTTGCATATTAAGTATCAATTTCTTCATAAAAATGAATCCTTTGCATAAAGATCACTTCTTTACATCAAAAATGCATCCTTTGCAAATCAAATGCATCCTTTGCAACCCAAAATGTCATCTTTTCACTAAAAATGTCATTTTTACATGCATTCCCCCATGTCCCCATTAGCAACCTTGGAACGGACCGGTGTAAAGATCCTATCTTTACATCGTTTCTCCCATTAAAGGTTCCATAATTTCTTTAGAAAGGAATAACCTTGAACCCGATATCTCCGATTATCACTTAAGACGAGCATGAAGCATTCATATAAGCTCGATCGTCTTAAGGTGTAGGATTGATGGGCTAAGGACATTCCTTCCTAAAAGAACCTCATTTTTGGACCATAAAAGAGAGTCCTTCTCTCGATCACGCAAGTTCCGAGGTTAAAAATGCGATGATAACAAGTCCAAAGTGAGGACGGGATCAAAATCCCAAACACATAAAATCCAAGGAATTCCGAGCGACAATCAATAAATGGTTTGTACGTCCAGAAGACAACTTGGGACATTCTCTCCCCTTTTATTCAAAAACATGCACACAAGATAGCACGCAAGCAAGCAAAATAAACGGAATCTAGGGAGACTTGCTACGGCAAGGCACCTTGGGTGAACGACGATCCGTTCTTCCCAAGGGGTAACTTAACCTCCGAATCCATAAATCCTTTTTTTCAAAGTTTTGAGGAAATCAAAATGGCGTGGCGACTCCGTTTTTTCAAATTAAACCGGATGTCTTCAAACTCGCGTGAATCCAACGAAATTTGGGCACACATTCACAGTTTGGCGACTCCGCTGGGGACATCCCAAAGGAGAAAAGCTTTCATTTAAAAAAAAAACGATACCTGGTATATAGGTGGAAACCACTAACCTTCCTGTATCGCTCCCTAACCCGGGGCTTGGGATAAACGGTGGTTTAACAATCCCACGTACCGGTATCACTTTTCGAAAGAAAAAAAAAAGTAAAAGAAAGCTTTTCCCTTTGAGCGGGTTAGACTCCCATCGCGGATTCCGTTTATTTTGCTTGCTTTCTTTGCCTTGCATTGCATCATTTGCATCTTGGGATTTGTGCATACTTTGAACGGGAAACAATCCGAAAAATAGCAAAGGAGTGGAACCTGGAAAATTGATCCATGCAGTCGTACGGCTCAATCCTCCTTGGATTCTGACCGGACGGCCTCGGTGGCAATTCCACCGGGAAAAATTGTGGTTAATCGCGGCCTTGGCGGCTTGGGGCTATTCGGTTCCAAGGCGGCCGGGGCTCCCAGAAATTTTACGTGCTTAACTGTTGCATTTTCCCCCGTCCCAAAAATCATTCCTTTAAAACACATTTATGAAAATCTCTGTTTTAACTCAAAAAGGAACATTTTTAGGAGACCGCACACTACGCGCACCTTATATATCCTGTACACTTTGCACGCACGTCCCTTTAAACCCGGGATGGTTTATCAGCTGCAGTCACGGACAGCCTTACGATGCTCCCGGGCGCGCACGGAATTATCCCAAACTCCCCATGGCAGCCAGTGTCGACCAATGCACAGTCCGTGTCACACGTTTCAAAAAACCGTGACTTTTTGGTTGGTTTTTGGTCTAGTCCATGTCATATAGCCCAGTTGCATATCCCCGTAAAGGTCAAGCCTTAGTCCATAATGGAAGTCAAGGTCCTTCGCACAAGCGAAACTCTGCCAAAATTCTGACAAGGAAAAATTGGTAGAACCTTGACTCCGACATTGACTTTGACCTTGACTCGCACGGAATGCGTAAGAGTCGAGACCGAGTCTTTGCCAAGAAAATCCCAAAAGATCTTTCGCTCAAGCGAAGCTCTGCCAAAATTCCGACAAGGAAAAATTGGCAAGATCTTGACCCGGCATTGACTTCGATTATGACTCACGCACCGCGTATGCAACGAAGTTCAATGTGACACTGTGTCATCCGGCTTTTACCGCCCGACCCATGCCTATTATCTTCTCGGACATTACCGAAAAGTCAAAACGTCAATCGCGCAAGCGAAATTCTGCCGAAATTCTATCAAGGCTGAAAGACGAGACTTTCCCGGTATTGCCTTGACTATAATTCGCATCGCTCGTGCGTTAAAAGTTCCTATGACCCGCTAGACCCATTAGTAGCGTTCTTTTCTCTCGGTCGGTGGGATCTGCGTGCCCTATAGGACCCTCGCCCGGGGCTGTCCACCCTGGGAGGTCGAAATACAGGTGGAATACGAGGGGCTTATAGACGTAGTGACGGAACCCACTGATCCAGGATCTAGAGTAGTTGAGGAAAAAGAAGGGCAAACCCCCTTTTCCAACCAAATAGAAATAAATAAAAGACACTGTTTTAAAGTAAACTTGAACAATTATCATAATTGCATGGTCCTATTTCTGGAATCCCTAATCGTGACCTCCTCGGTCCGATCTCCGATTTTTCCATCTCGACCTTTCGCGGTCAAATCCCTAATCGAGACCTCCTCGGTCCGATCTCCGATTTTCCATCTCGACCTTTCGCGGTCAAATCCCTAATCGAGACCTCCTCGGTCCGATCTCCGATTTTCCTATCTCGACCTTTCGCGGTCAAATCCCTAATCGAGACCTCCTCGGTCCGATCTCCAATTTTCCATCTCGACCTTTCATGGTCAAATCCTTAATTGAGACCTCCTCAGTCCGATCTCCGATTTTCCTATCTCGACCTTTCATGGTCAAATTCCTAATCAAGACCTCCTCGGTCCGATCTCCGATTTTCCATCTCGACCTTTCATGGTCAAATCTCTAATCGCGACCTCCTCGGTCCAATCCCCGATTTTCGATCTCTACCTTCCAAGGTCCAATCTTTTCCGATCAGTTAAGATTAGGATAAAATGTGTTCTGAGCAAAACTTAAGCAAATAAGTGCATGTTACTTGAGCCTTCAGCCTAAACACTTACCTCCAAGCCTAATCACTTACTCCCGAGTCTAAACCTTGCTTACCCCGAGTCTAAACCTTGCCTATCTCTTTTTCGCAGATAGAAAGAAGTGTGTGGAATACCGGGTCAGCGGCTTTTCAGTGCGAAAACCTTAGGTTCAGACAGTTCAGCGAAATTGTCAGTTTTATCAGCTCAGAGAGTCAGAATGGCAGATTTGACAGAAAATAATGAGGGTAAAGGAAATTCAATGATTAGGAAGGAAGAGTTAGTCCTGGCTTTGGAAAATGCCCATAAGGTCCATGAAGAGCAGCTGTCACTGCTCATCAGTACTCTCCACCGCCATGGAGTTCAGGTAACAGTTGAGGCAAATGGTTCTCTGGTCACGGTCGAAGATGAGACTCAGGAAACAGTGATTTCAGTCCCTTTATCCTATAATCAATACCTCCATACGATCCCTTGCCAAGGACCACTCCTCCTCAGTCTTTTCCAACATCCCAGGCCATCAGGGCCCCATCGCCCTCAGCTCCCCAGAACGGATTGGGCTTCACCCCACCTGTCTCTCAGTTTCAGCAATACCTGCCAGTTTATGCTCCAGCTTCACATAATCAGTTTGAGCTATGTGGCTATGTTCTGAAGCCCCTATACCCACCTGAATGCAATCATGAGTTGCCAAAAGATGGTTCAAGTTTTCAGCTGTTACCTACCGGACTTAATGAATTCAGCCGTCAGTTTCACCAGTTTACTACTGTGGTTCCCTCCGCCAATACAAGTCCTATTGCGAGTTCCAGTAACTCGAGAGTTCCCGTTGACCCCCATGTGGCAATATTGATGGAGCAAGTGAAATAGATGCAGGAGAAGCTTGACCTCATCAATACTCCCTTGACCCAAGATGTCGAACCAGGCAAGGAATTGATTCCACCAAGTATAACCCAATGCCACCAGTACCAGGCAGCAACCTTACCCAGCTCAGCACCAGTTCCTCACAAAGGAAAGAGTGTCGTAGCCTCCTTCAGCCAAATCCAACAATGGAACCAACTGGACAATGGAAATCCAAGTCTCGAGAACAACAATGTTTCCCGAAAACTCCGCTCCCTTCATTATGACGACATGGAGATGCCTTTAAGCAAGATGCTAGAAAAGCTGATGAAAGAAAAGCTGATAAAGCCACTGGAGAATTGGAAGCCCAAGAACCCCAACGTTCAGTTGGATGAGTCTAAGCATTGTCTTTTCCACCAATACCCCGGGCACGACACTGATGATTGCTGCTATTTGAGGCATGACATCCAGAAGTTGATAGAAGATGGGAAGCTCGAGAACCTCTATGGGCCAAAAACAGAAAGTTATGGTAAGAGGTCGATTCAGGAGGTGCAAGATCAGAAACGTCAGCATGATGTTGGGATGCCCATGAGCAAAGTTTTTGACGATTTGGTGAAACGAGGCCTTCTCACACCTCTCGAGAATTATAAGCCGAGAAACCCACGTAAAGTTGACAGGACCAAGTTCTGTGAGTACCACAAGCATTATGGTCACGTGACAGACAAGTGTTTGGATCTGAAGAAAGAAATTCAATGGCTGATCTACGAAGGAAAGCTCAAGCTCCCTGGCAGTCCAACCAGCGAAGAGTAGCTAGACTAGGGTCTACCTATCCTTAAACAAGATTAAAAGAATATAGTCTCTCAGTCAACCTTCGTAGGTTCTAGTATTTTTCTCTTTCAATCAAGTCCTCCACGGACATTGTAATTAATCTTTAATTTTCTATAAAAGAGTCTTCTTCTTTTCTTACTAGACTTAAGACATTATTTGCTCACCTACATTACATTTAATGAAATGGTTTTATTTTATATGATCACTTGCATTGCTCAACAAATAATCTCTCGAAATAATTCACGTTCTGATTAATCAGTGTGAGAAATTCAACTAATGCCTTCCCCATACACTTTCCTTACCAAAGGCCTCCATCAAGCCATACACTTTCCCAATCATGCCCCCACCTTCATCTTGACCAAGTCAACGACGACGGCAACATCAAGGGACGACAAAAGGTCACTCAGCTTCGAAAGATTGACCCCATGTCGACAACAACATAGGAGCTTGACTTAGACCTCAAGGGTATCAAGAATGTTCAAGCAGGGGCTCGCCTTGGCCCTCAGGTGCTTCGTAAAATAAAAAAAAAAAGAAAAAAAAATGTAGTGCAAAAAGAGTAATACCCAGCTAGGCTGAAAAATCCCAAAAAAGGGCAGTCTAGGCAAAAAACTGGGTTGCACATAAAAGAAAAAAAAAGAGAAAATCTTAGTGAAAAAAGAGTAATACCCAGCTAGGCTGAAAAATCCCAAAAAAGGGCAGTCTAGGCAAAAAACAGGGTTGCACATAAAAAATAAAAGAAAATGAGGCCAAGGACCCAGCACCGCCAATCAAAAGCTTGACGGACAGGCAAGATCAAAGCTCAGAGAATGAAAGTTGTCGATAACAATGGGGCAGTCGAAGCAAAGCCAGAAGCATTTCATAAGCCTGCAGGCACGTGCAAATCCTTTCTCCCCCAATGAAAGAGGAAGCAATCAGAAACAACCGTCCAAAATGACTTGGTCAAGGAATCATTCCGAGGCCCACGCCTCATCATCCAATCTTCTCATCCGAGCCTTTTCACTAAAGGAACCACAAATCTCATTTCCCAAAGTCAGACACAGTCCAGCCGAAGCCGAACTACGGTGACCTGAGCTCCTCACAATGAGGGGAACGTAGGCAACCAGAAATGGTCCGGTCAATAGCATATCCAAATTCCAGAAAATTCGGTCTCATCAATGACCTCTCTCATAGACACAGTCAAATCCCAGAAAACCCGGTCTCATCAATGACCTCCCTGTACACAAAGCTTTCTTTCACACCCAGCCAACCTTGATCCGCGACATTGATTGACTTTCTCCTCATGATTAATAAGAATGTTTTTCTTCATATCGAGATTAGTGGTTGAGTAACCCGAACATTAATAAAGGGTTTTAAGCAATCTTGTGATCATTGTAAATAAAACAAGTTTTCAGATGTCTTGACAAGTCTTCCTTTTCTACATCTTAGGAAAGATAGAGCTAAACACTAATTTTCTGTCAGCAGGGGCTTCCATATGCATTTACAAACCTTTCTACGCTTATACTCTCTCAAAAGAGTCAAACCCAAAGCGAGTTTTTGTGCCTACATCGAATAAGGCTATCAAAATAACACAAAATCGGGATCTATTCCCACCTTTCGAAAAATATGCCCCTGCATGTATAAATTCTTCTCTTCGTCCACATCTCCTTAAGGTTGACTGAGCGACTAAAGGAAATAAGAAAGTAAGTACGGAAGGATAGGTTTTTCCCTCTTCTGCTACAATTTGCATTAGGGCTGCCTTGAAACTCTTCAAGGTTGGGGGCTTTGCCAAGCCGTTTCTTTAGACTGGGGCTTCTTTAGCCATTTTTGAGGTCCGCATTGGGTTCCTCACTATGTCACAAGATGGATTCAGTCTTGGTTAGATTAACCTCAGGATCACTTTCGCAGTACCAATCATATTGGGATTTTTGCTAGACTGGGGCTTCACCAAGTCACTTCTTCGTAACCTAAAACTTCGCCTACTCAGTTCACCCAACCGGGGCTTTGCCAAATGAAAGGATCTTTCCTTGCTTTAATAAGACATGGGGCTTTGCAGAAAGTTTTTTTCCTCAGACCGGGGCTCCGATAAGTCATATTCACCCTCAGAAGAGAGGTTTGGTCACTTCGACATCTGGTTTAGTCTTTGGTTGTAAAAGCCTATCAGCATCAGCTTCACATGCCATAGTGTGAGAAAGGAACATTCATCGAGACCCGAGGTTTAAACCCAGTCTCAGCCCAAGAAGGAATTCTAGTCCACGTTGACAACATCTCAGCAACAACAGCAGTTCAGTCCGCACCCAAGGGATACGACCCCACTTGCTTGAAACCCGTCTTAAACAATTTCCAAACACATTCCATATGTGTATCCAGACCCAGTCCCTACCAAGCTTCCAAGAAAAAAAAATCACCCCTAGGCTCAAGTAACATGCCAATTGCTAATTATAACATTTTCTCCCAAAAGCGCCTTCGTTACTTCCGTCATAACGAGATAACGCCAGGTGACAGTTTCCTAATTGTCAAAAATTCAAATTTAGCTACCTCTATCACAGATTGAGAAGTATGCTCAAGTTTTCCAGCTATAGCTGCCTCTATCTACTCGATAGTGACGTAAGCTTTAGCTTCCTCAGGTGACAACCTCCATTAATCGTCAAAACCTCAAGGATCCTAGACATCGTTCCTAACTATCTAGTGAGGCTTGAACTACGACCAAGGCTTGATTCCTCCGGGATACGTAGGTAGCCTTTCATAAAGGTTCAGCCATCCGACCACATTGGTCACCTGTTTCTTTCACCATTCTTCAATGGTGTGTAAGCTTTTCATAAAAGCCTAACTATCTGACCACATTGGTCACCCCCCCCCCTTTATTTGGCACATTCCCAATAGGATCGGCCGTTTGACCTCCTAGGTCACCCTGTTTCCATCCTTATAGTAAGGGACCAGTATCTCTTCGCCATGCCCTGGTAGGATCAGGCATGTGACCCCTTTGGTCACCCAATTCCAACCCGTGTCGGCAATTCCAGTCCAATTCCAAAGGTTCTGTAAAGTACAGTTTAGGCTACCTATGTCACGCGACAAACCTAGCCACTTGGCATACTAAGTCGTGCGACATACTTAGCCCATGTGGCGGGATTTTACAATTTTGCCCCTGAAGGCTCAATTTTACAATTTTGTCCCCCATAGGCCTGTTTTGCCCTTTGTGCCCCTGGCATTTCCAATCATTCCCAATCCATTTTTCCCTCCAGTGTCCCCGTGGCCTATTTTTAAAATTTACCCCTGTGGCTCATTTTATTTGCCCTTAACATTTTCAATTTTCAAATAATAAAATTATCAGGGTACATCCCGCTTCTTTACAAAAATTATTAGGGTACGTCCCGCTTCTTTACAAAAATTATTAGGGTACGTCCCACTTTCTTTACAAAAATTATCGGGTACGTCCCACTTTCTTTACAAAAAATTATGGGGTACGTCCCACTTTCTTTACAAAAATTATCGGGTACGTCCCACTTTCTTTACAAAAAATTATCGAGTCCTTCCTACTTCTTTACAAAATCCATTCTTCCTCGCGATCTCCGTTATTCCCGAATGAAGGAATAACATTTCGCTCTCTTTCGATCTCCGTTATTCCAAGATGAAGGAATAACATTTCGACCTCTCTCGCGATCTCCGTTATTCCAGAATGAAGGAATAACATTTCGCTCTCTTTCGATCTCCGTTATTCCAAGATGAAGGAATAACATTTGGACCTCTCGGGCGATCTCCGTTATTCCAGAATGAAGGAATAACATTTCGCTCTCTCGCGATCTCCGTTATTCCCGAATGAAGGAATAACATTTCGCTCTCTTTCGATCTCCGTTATTCCAAGATGAAGGAATAACATTTCGACCTCTCTCGCGATCTCCGTTATTCCCGGATGAAGGAATAACATTTCGCTCTCTTTTTCGATTTCCGTTATTCCCGGATGAAGGAATAACATTTCGACCTCTCTCGCGATCTCCGTTATTCCCGGATGAAGGAATAACATTTCGCTCTCTTTCGATCTCCGTTATTCCAAGATGAAGGAATAACATTTCGATCTCTCTCGCGATCTCCGTTATTCCCGAATGAAGGAATAACATTTCGCTATCTCTCTTTCGATCTCCGTTATTCCAAGTTGAAGGAATAACATTTCGATATCTCTTTCGATCTCCGTTATTCCAAGTTGAAGGAATAACATTTCGACCTCTCTCGCGATCTCCGTTATTCCAAGATGAAGGAATAACATTTCGCTCTCTCTTTCGATCTCCGTTATTCCAAGTTGAAGGAATAACATTTCAACCTCTCTCGCGATCTCCGTTATTCCAGATTGAAGGAATAACATTTCGCTCTCTTTCGATCTCCGTTATTCCAAGTTGAAGGAATAACATTTCGACCTCTCTCGCGATCTCTGTTATTCCAAGATGAAGGAATAACATTTCGCTCTCTTTCGATCTCCGTTATTCCAGGATGAAGGAATAACATTTCGCTATCTCGCGATCTCTGTTATTCCCGAACGAAGGAATAACATTTCGCTCTCTTTCGATCTTCGTTATTTCAGGATGAAGGAATAACATTTCGACTCAGTAAAAGTTCGAACTACGACCTGGCTTGATTCCTCCGGGATACGTAGGTAGCCTACATTAGGTTCAGCCAATTCGTCACATATGACACCCCTTTCCTCAGTGGATCTTTTCCGAACTACGATCTGGCTTGATTCCTCCGGGATACGTAGGTAGCCTTTCAAAGGTTCAGCCACTCGACCACCTTGGTCACCTAATCCGTCTCGGCATTCGCCAGATCGAATCCTTTTCTATCGACAACCCCACTCGCCCTGTAAGTCACGTTGCCGAGGGGCTTCTGTAAGTACCCAAATCTGGCTCATGCCTTCCGGTTAATTTTCCCGGCAATTCCGGTAAATTTCCCGATAATTTCCCAGACTTTCCTAGAGTTTCGGAACAATTCCGGAACTGTTCCAAACCTCTTAAGGGCTGAAGGGAAGGCTTAGTAATTAAGAAACACGTTTTTCTTAATTACAAAAAGCTTCTAGAATTGCCACCTTGCATGATTCTAGAAACATACTGAGTCATTGTGGATAATGCCGCACGGCTGCATTAGCCAAGGACCTCTGGCCGCACGGCTTCATTAGCCTTATCCAGACTTCCTATAAATAGAGCCCTCCTCTTCCCATTTTAGACACCAACAACACACCATATTCAGTCCCAAAATCTCTCCAAACACATGATGCGAAATTCCAAGAAGGTGAAGAGTGCCAAGAAGCCACCTCCCTCCTCCTTGAAGATCCCAAAGTTGGTCCTTCCACCTAGCTCAACCCAAAGGAGAAGAAGCCATCACCATTGGTAACCTCTCACTCCCTTAACCTTGCATTTTACTTGCTCTAAGTGATTTAAATTGTTCATTGCATTCATATATTGTCATTATCTTGCTTGGGACTTGGTAGTTATCATTAAAGATCATATCTTTATCATACCCCCCTTCCCCCTTTGCATGAAATAGGCATCACTTGCTATTAAAAATGTAATCTTTGAATCAAAGGTGCATCCTTTCCACCTAAAAACCTCCTTTTACAATAAAAATATCATCTTTATGCATCCTTTGCTCATAAAAATGCAATCTTTACATTAAAAATGCATCATTTGCACATAAAAATCATGTCTTTATAATAAAGGTGCATCCTTTGCACCTAAAACCCATTTACATGCATCCTTTGCATTAAAAATCATCTCTTTGCATGAACTTAGCATCCTTTGCCTTCAAAAATGAAATCTTTGTGCATCATTTGCATAATAAATACTATTTTCCTCATAAAAGTGCATCCTTTGCATATTAAGTATCAATTTCTTCATAAAAATGCATCCTTTGCATAAAGATCACTTCTTTACATCAAAAATGCATCCTTTGCAAATCAAATGCATCCTTTGCAACCCAAAATGTCATCTTTTTGCTAAAAATGTCATTTTACATGAATTCCCCCATGTCCCCATTAGCAACCTTGGAACGGACCGGTGTAAAGATCCTATCTTTACATCGTTTCTCCCATTAAAGGTTCCATAATTTCTTTAGAAAGGAATAACCTTGAACCCGATATCTCCGATTATCACTTAAGACGAGCATGAAGCATTCATATAAGCTCGATCATCTTAAGGTGTAGGATTGATGGGCTAAGGACATTCCTTCCTAAAAGAACCTCATTTTTGGACCATAAAAAAAGAGTCCTTCTCTCGATCACGCAAGTCCCGAGGTTAAAAATGCGATGATCACAAGTCCAAAGTGAGGACGGGATCAAAATCCCGAACACATAAAATCCAAGGAATCCCGAGCGACAATCAATAAATGGTTTGTACGTCCGGAAGACAACTTGGGAAATTACCTCCCCTTTTATTCAAACACATGCACACAAGAAAGCACGCAAGCAATCAAAATAAACGGAATCTAGGGAGACTTGCTACGGCAAGGCACCTTGGGTGAACGACGATCCGTTCTTCCCAAGGGGTAACTTAACCTCCGAACCCATAAATCCTTTTTTTCAAAGTTTTGAGGAAATCAAAATGGCGTGGCGACTCCGTTTTTCAAATTAAACCGGATGTCTTCAAACTCGCGTGAATCCAACGAAATTTGGGCACATATTCACACAGACGCCTCCCAACAGTCTTCCAGCGAGTTCAGACGCCTCCTAACAGTCTTCCAACGGGTTCAGACGCCTCCCAACAGTCTTTCCAACACGTAACCTGACCCCCGAACCCATTCTCTCATTTTTAAAAGGTTTTCAATGTTTCCTTTAAAACGGCGTGGCGACTCATAAAAAAATCATTATTTTTTCGGCGAGCGTTCATTCACCTACAAATTGCGGACCAAAGAGGGAAAAGACCTCATAAATGCTTGTAACAACGATCATCTTAGAAAGTATTTTTACTAGGAAAATTGTACCAAGTGTTTATAAAAATAGTTATAGTAGTTACAATCAAATAAAGCAATGTATTTGTACAGTTTTGTAACTTAAAAAAGCACAAAATTTTATTTACTCACTACTGAAGTAACAGAGTGAATGCCCATATGTAAAGAAGCTTTCCTTAACTCTTACAAAAAGCGCCATGGACTTAAGAGTACAGATTGCGTAAATCGCTAAGGTGAATACGGACGCCAGCACGGTCGCGCACTGCTGATGCACGGACTGGCTTCAAGCCGCACTTCGCATGCTCATATGTAAAGAAGCTTACCTTGGCTTTTTCATAAAGCACCACGGACTTAAGAGTCCAGATCGCGTAGCTCACTAAGGCGAATATGGACGAAAGTGATGTATAATAAAAGCCCAGAGTACAGACCGAGGAAAAACCTCAAAGTCTAAAGACCAAAATAAATTGTGATCATATTGTTAAAGGCTAGTTCCCAATCAAAACTTAAATGTTCTCATAAGAAATTTGAAGAAACCCATAATGCGGCCTAAAAACTAACAAAGGCGCAGTAATGCCCACGACCAAAAATTGAGTAAGTGTTGTCTCAAAACCTAAAGGTTCTTTTTATACCGCAAGTGCACGGATTATAAATAGTATAGCAAGTGCAAGTACGGGTCGATCCCACAGAGACAGGGTTTACTTAGAGAGATATTTGCTTTTATATAAATTATTGAAATAAGATTGGGGGAAATACGTTTTTGTTTGTAAAAATACTAAAAGCACGCACATATTACTTTAATTGAACTCTTATAAGATGAAGGTATTCTCGGGGTTGGGACTCGAGCAATCATTTATTCATCAAAAAATCATGCCTTTAAATAAAAGTTTTCATCAAAATAAAAGATGATACATTCAGCCTATACTATATCTCACGATCAAGCAAGTAGTATTTGTATTCTTCACTAATTATGCTCTATCTCCATATGACCCATAATTAGTAAGAATCCATTAATGTTTATAAAGTTTACGTACTTTTGTAAGTACACCAATCCAATTCGCTACCCTTTTAGGTGCATTTTAATACGATAAAATTTCATTAAGGGGCGTTTTGGTAAATTCTCGGTCTATTCCGAGACTTCCGAAAACATTTCATAAGTTTCTTGTGAAGGAAGTACCTTTTGGTACTTTGCTCGTGCTAAAGGACCTACCGGGAATAAACCTTTTTGGACCTTTTGGGTATTATCCCAGAATATTCTAGAAACTGGTTTTGGCGCCAAAAGCAGTTGGTGACACCTTGTGTCACGCGACAAGTCGAGGCTTGGAAAATGGTTACAGAAGGTTGTGCGACACACTGTAACCATCAACTGCATCCTATAAATAAGACCATACCCCTCTCAGAAATGGATCCCAACTTCCACATACTGTTACTCTGCCAAAATTGGAGCGTAACACACACACTGAACACACACCTCTCTCTCTCCTACCCAAATCCACTCTCAATTCTCTCCCATTTCCACCTAAATTCACCCACCAATACTTGGATCATCCTTCCATCCATCTCTTCTCAGTTCAGTTCGTACCAGAAGCAGTTGATTGAAGGATTTTATACCAAACTTGGTATAAAATTCGTGGATACTACAAGGGTAAACCCTCAACCCCATCTCTCTCTCTCTCTCTTACTTTGCAATTTCTATAGTCCAATTGTCTTGTTCTCTTCTGATCTCAGTAATTCGACTCCATCTGTCGTGATTACTGAGATCCAATCGCAATCTCTCTGTTTAATATTGTTGTTTTGAATATTTGTGTGCTTATTGTTTGATTATTGTTTAAATTGGTATTTAGATCCCAAGGGAGTGTGGATCTCCCATATCCACACCCCCTTGGTCGAATTGTTATTAATTGTTCATTTCGAAGCTTAACTGATTGATTAATTAGATCTGTTTTGATTGTTGGTGCTTCTGTGTTCAAATTTGTAAGTCTCTGTAGATGGACACTATGTGTCACGCGACACATCGTGTCTGGTTAGATCCTGTGTCACGCGACACATCTAGCCAAGCATGCTATGTGTCACGCGACACATCTTGTCTATTTGTAGGGATCCATTTCCTTTGTAATTTGTTTGGATTTGTTGTATATGGGATGTGGCCTCCCTAAATAAATGGCTCACAAGTTGTAAGTTTCCAAGTTCATATCAATAAAATTCATGTTCATCATACTTGTCTATTATCATTGCTTGCACACGTTTTTTGGATTACTTGGATGTTTAATTAGAAAGACTCGTCTACGGACGAGGCATGTTGGGTGAACTCTCGGTTCTTCCTAACACGTAACCTGACCCCCGGACCCATTTTCTCTCTCAAAGGTTTTTCTAAGCGTACCTTTAAACATGGCGTGGCGACTCCTTTTTTTTCATCATCGAAAAATGAAATTTCGGCGAGCGCACATTCAACTTTCCATTCAAGGAACATCCCTAGGACATTAATCTACTCTCGTGATTAATGAAACCTATTTCAATTCATATGGTTTCGCTAATCGAGATTCACAGCTACGTCCTTCTCTCGATTAACTAGAATCATACAAGTTGGACGTCTCCAAAATGTAAGTCTTTTCAGTTTGATATGAAAGAATTGTTAACATGAAGAGAGAAGGCATAATTTTAAAGGTGATGAATAAAAGTGCTAAGTTTCCAACCCCAAGAATTTGGGGGATTACTCACAACCCATAATTAAAACAAGCATAAAATAATAAAACGAAGATAGGAATAGAAAAACGTATGCTTGTAGAAGAAATGGAGGCTGAAAGTAAACTTCAGTAATTTCATTGCTTCGATCTTCAAAAGTAACTCTAAGAAAAATCGATGAATCTTTGAATATAAGTAAATTGCTAGAGTATTTTGATATATTTCTATGTGTTTTCAGATGATTTTATATCTCTAAAACTGATTATAAAGGTCCTTTTTATAGCCATTTTGTCTGAGGCTCGTATCTCTTCAAGAAAGACATTCTTTGGCTGATCAGGAGGTGCTCGGCCAAGTCAAGGGAGGTGCTCGGCCAAGAAAGGCCTTCCTAAGCAAGCTTCCTTCTGGTCCTTCATGCTTGTCCGAGTCAAGGAAGTGCTCGGCCGAGCAGCAGCTGTTTTGGACTGTCTTCTGAAATCTTCCATTTGACCCCTCTATTTTTGTACTTCAAAATATGAACCTAAAGCCTGTATATTTACATATAATACCAACCAAGCATAAAATCAAAGATATAAAATAAAAGAAGCTAATTTATACTTAATTAGTATTAATTTTAAAATAAATAACGTAATAAAATACTATAAATGACTATAAAATAGTCATTTATCAACTTACCCACACTTAAACCTTGCTTGTCCCTAAGCAAGTTTAAGATAAAAATAGAAGAGAGAGAGAAGTAAATGAACAAAAAGAAAGATAAAAATAAATGAGTGGCTCCCTTTCAGATTTGATGTGTTGATAAAGATATTGCCTTTAGAAATGATTTTCAACATTGATTCATATCATCTAAAATTTTAAAGTATTTTCTAAAAAAGATCTTTAAAGAATATTGGAGTCTAAATAAAAGAACTAAAAATTAACTTTGCATAAATAAATGCATCTCTAAGCAATTTTTTGGAAATGAAGATGCTTGGATTGAAAAAGAGTTTTAAAATGAGAAAAGATTTGTTATGCAACTTTAAGAACTTAAAATGATGATTTCACTTTAGAAAGACACTTTAAAGATTTTAGCACAACATTTTCGAATCATGTATGATGGACGTGTTAATGGGCGTGGAGAGGAAGTCAAGGCTAGCATTTCAAGTAACACTCTTAAAAGAAAATACAGGTTTTTGAAATGTCACATCTTGCTTTTTATTGTCTCACTATAATAATGATTTATTCATTTTGATTTTCGAGTGGAGAAGTTTATTGAAGCAAGGTGTGCTCATTTTTATTCTTAACTAAGATGGAATGGAGGTAAAAAGTGATCCAAAAATGGCGCATAAAGAGATGAGTGCCCTTCGAAAAATGAATTTCAAAGATGAAAGTCCCGAAGCGCAAAAATAATCTTTTCGAAAATAATGATATTATCCAATGCTCCAAAAAATTTACAAAATAAGGCTTTTAGAGCAATTTTATTTATACTATATTAATTTATAATTATTTTATATATCTCCCAATATACCCCTAAATTTAATTTCTAGGAAATGTTTTCTGATTTTTGAAAAAATATGAATCAAGGAATAGAAAATGGTTTTAAAGGCAATTAAATAAGCTTTTAATGCTTAGAACACTTCATTATCATAGGGATTTTTTTTTAAAATTTTGAAAATAAAACATGATCTAATGCATAAAAAGAAAAGAAAAAGGGCAACTAAGCTAAGCATAAAGAAAAATGAAAAACTAAATTAAAATGCAAACAATGCAACTAAAATACGAAAATAATTCTCCCCCACACTTAAAAAAAACATTGTCCTCAATGTTTTAAGGACAATAAAATGATGGGGAAAAGAATAAACTTACAGAAATGGTGGCAGTGGCGGTGGGAAGTTTAGATCTCCGAATGTAATTGACGACATTACTCCAATTGGATCCCCAGTCATGTAGTGCTTTAGTCTTTGTCCGTTGACCTTAAATTCACCTTTTATCTTGCTCCAAATAATGATGGCCCCGTATGGATATACTTTTCGGACTTGGTATGGGCCCGTCTATCTTGATTTTAACTTCCCTGAAAATAGTTTTAATCGGGAGTTGTAGAGTAATACCATATCTCCTTCTTTAAACTCCCTTCGTATAATGTGTGAATCGTGCCATTTCTTTGTTCTTTCCTTATATAGTTTGGCACATTTTCTGAAATTGCCAGCAAGTCCTTCAAATTCTCAAAATACCACAAAACCCCCTGGATTCAGGCCAAGTCCGTTCGGACTCCTACTGCATTTTTCACCTATAAATAGAAATGGCTGTCAAAGCCAAAGAAAAAGAACTTTTTTACCCCAAAATTCACCACACTTCACGGCCCAACTGATTTTCACCCCTTCTGAGCTCCCGTTTTCTCTCGATTCGCGTGAAACCTTCGTATTTCGATCAAATACGCCCCTTACCACTTCGAAACAACCTTTCGAACTACTTTCCGTGTCCTGTACACACCTTCCGAGCCAAAGGAGTTGACCCTAGCCATAGGTATAACTCCCTCTCTCTAATTTTCCAATATGCCTTGTGTTCAAGCTCCACCAGTAAATGACACGGGTTACCATACACTAAACGGAAAGGAGTGGTTCTGATGGATGTTTTGAAAGCGGTGCGATAAGCCCATAAAGCATAATTCAACTTGATTGAACAATCCTTCCTAGAACTAGTGACTATCTTTTCCAAGATACATTTAATTTCCTGGTTTGATAACACCACTTGTCCGCTTGTTTGAGGATGATAATCGGTGCCCGTTTTATGATGGACACCATATTTTCTTAAAAGAACCTCAAATTGGCGACGTGAGAAGTGTGAACCACCATCGCTTATTACTACCTTTGGCACCCCGAATCTTGGGAAGATGATGTTTTTGAAGAGTTTCATAACGAATTTTGAGTCGTTCGTTGGAGATGCTATGGATTCTACCCATTTTCACACATAATCCATTGCTACCAATATGTATTTGTTTTTGTAGGATGATGGAAATGGCCCCATGAAATCTATGCCCCAAACATCAAAGATCTCGACCTCTAAAATGTTGTTAAGAGGCATTTCGTTCCTTCTTGAGATGTTGCCAATTCGTTAGCAACGATCACAAGTAAGAACAAAGTTTCGAGAATCCTTGAGTAGTGTGGGCCAGTAGAAACCTGATTGAAGAGCCTGGGCGGCAGTTTTAGATATGCTTGCGTGCCCGCCATAAGGAGAAGAGTGACAATGATGAAGAATGTCATTCACCTCCTCATTAGATATACACCGCCTAATAATTCCTTCTGCGCATTGTTTGAAGAGGAGTAGGGGTGTAAACGAATCGAATATCATCGTATTGGATTTGTATTCGTGAAAATAATCGAATATTCGTATTCGTATTCGTTTTTATTCGAATATAAAAATTCATTCGTATTCGATTCGAAATTGATATTCGAATTATTCGATTCGATTCGGTATTCGATTAGAGTATTCGATTCGTATTAATATATATATTAATATATATATATATATATTAATATATTTAATATATATATATATATATATATATATATATATATATTAATATATATATATATTAATATTAATATTTAATATATATATATATATATATATATATATATATATATATTAAATATTAATATATATATTAAATATTAATATATATATATATATTATAGCCAAAAACTTGTAAAAAACGCGTTTTTTCATAAGCTTACGAAAAAACATGTTTTAAAATTACCGTAAAACTTTACCCATCTATCAATCGTGTTCGATCGAGGTTCAACCAGAGATAAGTATTAATCTGATGCCCTTCGATTTTACCTCTGACCCTGCAATCTTCATCTTCTCCGGCACTGTTAGGTTTGACGAAGGGGGTTTTGAGTATTTAAATTGCTCAGATCTCAATTTTCACCGGAAAAATGTATGGATTTGAAGCGATGACGTTCAACATTCACGGTGGTTACCTGGAAGTCATCGTGGGGGGCCACATCTGGATTGCTCACCACTTCAAATTACAACAATCTCTGCCAGTGCGAAACCCTTGATGACATCAAGATGCACCTCTTCTCCTCTTTTTCAATTTTGTTCACGGTGAAATTTCGGGAAATTGATGTAGAGAAGCCTAATTTTGTGATTAATTGATCGCAACTGCTTGTTGGGACTGGGTAATTAGATGCCAGTGTAAGTGTTGTGGAGTTCCAATGCATGTGTTTTGGAGTGCCAGTTCATGTGTTTATGAGTGCCAGTGCTTGTGTTTTTGAGAGCCAGCAAAAATTATTACTAGTATTTTTTAGTGCCAGTGTATGTGTTTTTGAGTGCCAGTTCATGTGTTTTTGAATGCCAGTGCATGTGTTTTTGAATGCCAGTGCTTGTGTTTTTGAGAGCCAGCAAAAATGTTAGTGTAACAAAGTGTCAGTGTTAGTGTAACAGAGTGCCAGTGTGAAGAGTGCCAGTTCATGTATATAAAAGTGCCCGTGTAAAAAGCGTCAGTGTCAGTTTAACAAAGTGTCAGTGTTTGTTTACACTGGCACTTTGTTAAAATGGTACTGGCACTTTTTTATACTGGCACTTTGTTACACATTCACTGGCACTTTGTCACACTGGCATTTTGTTAAACAGGCACTGGCATAAACGGGGAAACACAAAACACGTTTTTCCTAAGTGCCAGAAAAAACGCGTTTTTCATAAGACCAACTCTATATTATATATATTAATATATATATATATATATATATATATATATATATATATATATATATATATATATATATATATATATATATATATATATATATATATATATATATATATATATATATATATATATATATATATATTATTCGAATAATATTCGCGAATACTCGAATCGAATATCGTGAGATATTATTCAAATTCGAATACTTATCGAATCAAAATAAAAATTTGAATTCGAATTCGAATTTTTCGATTACGAATACCGAATATCGAATTCGAATACCGAATCGAATCAAAAATATTCAATTCGTTTACAACCCTAAAGAGGAGTGGGTCCTCTAAAAAATAATTTTTAATCTCCGAGAAGAACTTCTTCCTTTGTTGATAACTCATTTCCGGAGGAAGGATTCTACATGCCAAGTAATTTACAATGTCCGCAAACCAGGAGGTTTCGACATTACTTATTGCAAGTAGATGATCATCCGGAAATGAATCGTCAATGGGGAGTTCTTCTTCATTGGAAATTTCCAAATTTTTGGGAAGCCGGGACAAATGATTTGCTACTAAATTTTCTGTCCCCTTCTTGTCACGGATTTCCAAGTCAAATTCTTGGAGAAGAAGGATCTGTATTATGAGTCTTGGTTTGGCATCATTCTTTACCAATAAGTACCTTATTGCTGAGTGATCCGTGTACACAATTACTTTTGATCCCACCAGATATGACCGGAATTTGTTGATTGCAAACACTACGTCCAATAACTCTTTTTCTGTGGTGGCATAATTGACTTGTGCTTCATCTAATGTTCGACTAGCATAATATATTGCATCCGTTTTATTGTCTTTTCGTTGTCCCAAAACTACTCCTACTGCATAGTCACTTGCATCGCACATTATTTTGAAAGGGAGGTCCCAATCGGGTGGTTGTACGATAGGAGCGGACACCAATGCTTCCTTTAACCTGTTGAAAGCTTCAAGACAAAAACTATCGAACACAAATGGAGCATCTTTCATTAGTAGATTAGTTAAGGGTTTAGAAATTTTTGAAAAATCCTTTACAAAATGCCGGTAAAAACCGGCATGTCCCAAAAAGCTTCTTACCCCCCCTTAATATTTGTGGGTTGAGGTAATTTTCAATCATTTCAATATTGGCTCTATCTACTTCAATCCCTTCGTCGGACACCATGTATCCTAAAACTATTCCCTCGTTGACCATAAAATGACATTTTTCCCAATTAAGCACAAGGTTTACCTCTTTGCATCTTTGTAAAACTTTTGACAAATTTTTCAAACATTCATCAAAAGAGGAATCATAAACAGAAAAGTCATCCATAAATACTTCCATTATATTTTCTATAAAATCTGAAAATATGGCCATCATACAACGTTGAAAGGTGGCGGGAGCATTGCAAACTCTAAATGGCATTCTTATATAAGCGAAAGTGCCGTATGGACAAGTAAAAGTTGTTTTTTCTTGGTCACTTGGATGGATATGTATTTGAAAAAATCCGGAATACCCGTCCAAGTAACAAAAATGAGAGTGCTTTGCCAACCTATCTAACATTTGATCTATAAAGGGAAGGGGAAAATGATCTTTTCGAGTGGCTTTGTTTAATTTTCTGTAATCAATGCACATACGCCATCCCGTGACGGTTCTAGTTGAGATTAATTCATCCTTATCATTCTGAATAACCGTCATTCCTTCCTTTTTAGGGACTACTTGAACGGGGCTAACCCACTTACTATCCGAGATTGGATAGATAATACTCACGTCAAGTAACTTAAGGACTTCTTTTTTAACTACCTCTTTCATATTAGGATTAAGCCTTCTTTGGTATTCTACGGAGGGTTATCCTCCTCTAAGTCAATCCTATGCATGCAAATATTAGGGTGAATTCCTTTTAAGTCATCAATTGTATACCCAATGGCTTTTTGGTGCAATCTAAGTTCTCTTAATAACTTTTCGGTCTCAAGAGGACTTAAACTTGCACTAATAATCACAGGGTAGGTAGAATTAGGTCCAAGAAATTCATACCTTGGAGGAAGAGGTTTTAATTCAACCTGAGGCGCCTTATTTTCCTCCTTTTCTTCTTTGTTGGATGGCTCCACTTTAGCCTCCAACTTTTCAAATTTAGTGTCGTCACTAAACTTCGCTGCATGGTTAGCATCTAAAAACATCGTATAATTTTTAATTTCATCATCATCTTCATCATGCAACGTTCTTTTCCAATCTATAGGACATTTTTCTAGCGGGTCTTTAGATTGGGGATTTTCCAACTCCTTGCTTATTGATTCTAACATGTTAATACCTAAGCAAGGGTTCTCAAGATTATGACTCTTCATTAATTTGGACAAATTAAATTCCACTTTTTCATTCCCTACGTTCAATGATAGGTTACCGTTTTTAACATCAATTATTGCCCCGGCGGTGGCAAGAATGGTCTACCTAGAATTACGGGAATGTGATGGTCCTCTTCCATCTCAAGAACTACAAAGTCGACCGGGATGATTAATTTCCCGATCCGACAATGGATATCTTCCATAATACCTACCGGGTATTTAATGGAGCGATATGCTAATTGTAAAGATACGGTGGTGGATTTTAATTCCTCCACACCTATTTTCTTACAAACTGAAAGTGGAATGAGGCTTACACTTTCCCCTAGATCTAACATGGCATTATTTACATCAAATTTACCTATGTTGCAAGGAATAGAGAAAGTGCCGGGGTCTTTTTATTTTGGAGGTAACTTTCTTTGTAAAATAACACTTACCTCTTCCGTCAATGCAACGGTCTCATACTCTTCTAGCTTCCTTTTGTTAGAAAGGACATCTTTTAAAAACTTAGCATAAGATGGCATTTGTTGCCAAGCATCGGCAAAAGGTATATTGATGTAAATCGATTTTAAAACTTCTAAAAATTTTGTGAATTGTTTGTCTAGTTTTGCCTTTACCAACCTTTGAGGGTATGGTATTGGCGGGTCAAAATTTCTAGAAACCTTAGGGGATTCCGTCCCCTTTTTGACCTCTTCATTAGTCTCAACTATTGGTGGGGTTGGACTAATATTTTCCTCAATAGGAATGCTAATATCTTTAGGAGGGGGATCTAAAAGTTCTTTTCCACTCCTAGTTACTACTGCCTTAGCATGCTCGTCGGGCCTTTGCAGTTGACCGGGAAAACTCCCATGTGGTCTATGCGAAGTGCCGGCTTATTGAGCTTGTTGGTTTTCTAGAATATTGTTATAGGTGGCAAGATTATCAAATCTAACATTTATTAATTTGAAGCATTCCCTAAATTCGTTATTAGTCTTCTCTTGAGCATTCTTATTTTCAACTATGAAGTGCATAAGAAGATCTAATTTAAATTTAGGGGGAGGGAAAGCATTAGAACTAGAATTGAAATTCTTTTGTGTGAATCCCGGCGGTTGTGTGGGAGGTTGTGGGTTCAAAACATTGTTATTCTTATAGGAAAAATTGGGGTGATTTCTCCACTCGGGATTGTATGTGTTTGAATACATACCCCCTTTTTGTCCATAAGAATTAACAAAATTTACTTGCTCACTAGAAGTAGTGTCAAGTAGTGTCATGTAGTTCACAACAATTTGTACTATGTGAGTTTGACCCACATAGCTCACAAACAACGTTAATGTTTGCCACATGATTGACATTAAGAGTTTCAAACGTTTTCAAAATCATGTCGACTTTAGAAAAAAGGAGAGTAACAGCATCAACGTTGTACTTACCTGGAGTCCCTTGCGGTTTCTCCCTTTCATTCGACCATTGATAGTGGTTTAAGGCAATGTTCTCGATGAGATCATATGCCTCGTCCACCATTTTGCTCATAAGTGCTCCTCCTGCAACAGTATCTATAGTTTCTCTCGTTTTGAATGTGAGACCATTGTAGAAGGTATGAACAATTAACCACTTTTCAAGCCTGTGGTGAGGGCATATCCTTAGGAGCTCTTTGAATCGCTCCCAAGCATCATACAGTGACTCGCTTCCTGTTTGGCTGAAGTTTGTAATTTTAGTACGAATTTGGGCGGTCTTACTAGGAGGGAAGAAATGCCCTAGGAAAGCTTCTTGAACTTGGTCCTATGTTGTCAAGGAATTCTGGGGGACCGAGTTCAACCACTGTTTTGCCTTATCCTTCAAAGATAAAGGGAAAAGGCACATCCTTATTGCCTCCGACGTGACACCTTGGATTCGGGTGGTGTCACAATATTCTAGGAATGTTTGCACATGGAGGTGAGGATCTTCAAACGTTGAACCGCTATATTGGTTATTCATAACCATATAAAGTAGTTGTGGCTTTATCTCAAAGTTGGCTGCACTAGCGTTCGGCACAACTATAGGTGATCTAGTTCCCGGGGTACTTGGGTTAACAAAGTCCCTTAGGGTCCTAGGTGGTGTTGCGGGTTCTCCTTCTGCCATTTGTTTTTCAAGTACTTCTCTTAGTCTTCTTAATCTCTTGTGAAACGTCCTTTCGGGTTCTGGATCAAAATTATCAAGGAAGATCTAAGTTCTTTTCATAAACTGCAAAGAATAATCAAGAAAGAAATTAAACGCAACAAATCTTCGGAAAGAATATTTAAAAAAAACAAAATTATGCAGTAAAGACAAATATTAACAAAGTAAACCGTTGTCCCCGACAACGGCGCCAAAAACTTGTTGTCTCAAAATCTAACGGTTCTTTTTATACCGCAAGTGCATGGGTTATAAATAGTATAGCAAAAACGGGTCGATCCCACAGAGACAGGGTTTACTTAGAGAGATATTTGCTTTTATATAAATTATAGAAATAAGAATGGGGGAAATATGTTTTGGTTTGTAAAAATACTAAAAACACGCACAAATTACTTTAATTGAACTCTTATAAGATGAAGGTATTCTCGGGGTTCGGACTCTAGCAATCATTTATTCATCAAATAATCATGCCTTTGAATAAAAGTTTTCATCAAAATCAAGGATGGTTCATTCAGCCTATACTATATCTCACGATCAAGCAAGTAGTATTTGTATTCTTCACTAATTATTTCATATCTCTCAATGGCCCATAATTAGTAAGAATCCATTAATGTTTATAAAGTCTACGTACTTTCCATTCAAGGAACATCCCTAGGCCATTAATCTACTCTCGTTATTAATGAAACCTAGTTCAATTCATATGGTTCCGCTAATCGAGATTCACAGCTACGTCATTCTCTCGATTAACTAGAATCATATAAGTTGGACGTCTTCAAAATGTAAGTCTTTTCAGTTTGATATGAAAGAATTGTTAAGATGAAGAGAGATGGCATGATTTGAAAGGTGATGAATAAAAGTGTTGAGCTTTCAACCCCAAGAATTTGGGGGATTACTCACAACCCATAATTAAAACAAGCATAAAATAAAAAAAACCAAGATAGGAATAGAAAAACTTATGCTTGTAGAAGAAATGGAGGCTGAAAGTAAACTTCAGTAATTTTATTGCTTCGATCTTCAAAAGTAACTCTAAGAACAATCGATGAATCTTTGAATATAAGTAAATTGCTAGAGTATTTTGATATCTTTCTGTGTGTTTTCAGATGATTTTATATCTCTAAAACTTATTACAAAGGTCCTTTTTATATCCATTTTGGCTGAGGGACGTATCTCTTCGAGAATGACATCCTTTGGCTGATTAGGGGGGTGCTCAGCCGAGTCAAGGGAGGTGCTCGACCGAGCAAGGCCTTCCTCAGCAAGTTTCCTTCTAGTCCTTCATGCTCAGCCGAGCAGCAGCTGTTTTGGACTATCTTCTGAAATCTTTCATTTTGAACCCTCTATTTCCATAGCTTTACTCTAAGCCCCTTGTACTTCAAAATATGAACCTAAAGCCTGTATATTTACACAAAATACCAACCAAGAGTAAAATCGAAGATATAAAATAAAAGAAGCTAATTTATACTTAATTGGTATTAATTTTAAAGTAAATAACGTAATAAAAATACTATAAATGACTATAAATTAGCCATTTATCAGTAAACATAATCATTAATAGTTGTAAAAGCTCTTAAAAGATCAAACATGAATGAAATGGAACAAAGTCTTTTCATTAATAAAAAAGAAACATTCATAGTTGCAAAAGCTCGCAGAGATAAGACATGAATGTGGTTGAATGAATTTTTTCCATTAATAGATGAAAGGGTATTACAAAAAACCTAATCTATTACATAAAAGGAAAAAACAAAAAGTACAAAATAAAAATCCTACTTCAAAAATCTAGGCTGAAGGCTGAGCAGGCTCCTGGCTTGGTTGGGCCTCTGGAGTAGGATCAAAAGTTGGGTCGGAGCAGAGTCTGGAGTTGGAGTTGGAGTTGGAGTTGACCGCGACATAAATAGCTCACTGACCACAGACCCATTTGGAAATAGGCGAGCAGCAGCGGCCTCAAGTGTTAGCTTTTCTTCATCCCCCACCTCAAAGTATCAAAAGCATCAATAAGGCTGGTAACGGTGACCGCGGCAACTGGAGGTAGAGAGGATGCTGCAGAGACATTAAGATTATCAATATCCTCCTTAGCTAGAGTAACCAATGCATGCCCGGGCAGGCATTCCATATCTGTTGCTATCAAAGAGACAACGATGGCCAATTATTTCGTGGAAAACTTGCTCGTGGCTGCAAAATTCCTCAGTTGGATCTTATTTGCAGCATCAAACTGAGAAGAGCACTCCGCAATGATTTCATCTTTGTACTCTTGGGAGTTTTGAAACTCTTCCATAGCCTCCACCTTGGCGGCAGCAATTGCATCATCCCTTTCAAGTTGGAACTGCCTCAAAGTGATAAGTTCGTCAGAAATCTTATCCACCTGGGCTTCTAGCTACAGGACTTGCGCTTTGGTGGCCTCCAGTTTTCTCTTGTACTCAGCCACATTTGTCTCCAGCTACTCCTTCCGCCAACGAAATTCTTCTCGAGTGACCTTAGCCTTCTCCAAAGATTTCAGAGTTGCATCGTATTTATCATATACTTGCTTCAGGTCTGACTCTTTATCCTTGAGAGATAAATCAAGGGCCTTCCTTTCCTCTATAGCCTTCCCCAAGGACTTATTCTTGTCCGTGATGGCAGAGGCCTGCTTGTCCGTTATCTCCCCCAGCCTCATAGCATCATTGGCAATCTAAAGAGAAAAAGTGCGATCAGGAAAGTTGAAAAAGAAAAAAGAAGAAACAAGGGGAAAAGAAGAAAGTAAGATTCTTATCTAAGTGGCCATTAATCCAATGTTTCCAGCCAAGGCAGAGGCATTCAGTTTTGCCCCCACATTTTCATAAAAGTTCGGGCACTAGAGCCTATTTAAAAGGCCAAGCCCTACCACCAAATTGTGACCTCTACGGGAGTAAAGGTCAACTCCTTGGACTGAGGGAACCTCCCCGAACTTTTTGCTTAAGCTCCACGTAGCCTCTCGAGCATCTATGCTGAAGATAGGGTAGGCGTTGGCATAAATAGACCCGTTCTAGCAGGAGAGCTCGGGGTGGTGAACGTTATGACTTTGGGCTGTTGGACCCTTTGTTGATTTTCCTTGCCAGCACCCTCAATCTTGGTCTGGCTCCTCTTCCTCCCGTAATCAGATTGGGCAGTTGGAGTAGCACGTTCCTCAGCCGGACAGCAATCACGGCCGGACTGCAGTCTGGGAAGGAGGTCCTTAGTTTTTGGCACGCCGCGGGCTGCGGCCAAAAGGCCACCAGAAGCCCTATCAACTACGGGCAACACCACCCCTGAAGCAGGAGTTTTCGTCAAGGCATCTTGTCTCGCCTTGTTCTCTTTGGCCAATTGGCAAACCTTGGCCGCTTTAAGCTCAGCTTAGGACACCTTGGGGGCCATTGTAATGTCGTCGGGATTGCAAAAGAGGTGGAAAAGTTAGAATGACAGTTCAAAAAATAAAAATCAAGTTATAAAGTTATGATCGTAAAAGACAGAAAAGAGACAAATCCACTCTAGAGGCTTGCAGACCGCGCCCATCATACAAGTGCCACACTGGGCCTCGAATTGAAAGTTTTTATGGACTCTCCGGTCTGGATCGCGCAGAAGGGGCTCAATAGCTACCTTAGGGGCATAATTGCAACCTTCCCTTTTGGTTCCACTGATCAAACTTATTGGTTGGGGGAGAAAAGGTGCAGGCAGAATTATTTTTCATTTTTAGGCCAAGGTTGTCATTAGTGATTTGTTTTGAATAAAAGGCGTAAAGCCCAGAAAGAGAAGGCTCAAAGCCTAAAACCCTACACACCACAATGAAAGAGACTAAGGCTCGGACTGTGTTTGAGATTAGGTGCATGGGAATGCATCTGTTGAAGTCAAGAAATTGGACAATATAGGATCTAGAGGGAGCCTAAGTCCATTTTCAAATTGGGCGCCAAAGAAAATGCAAGCCCTATTGTTCCCCCGAACATTGGCCACAGTTTCTGGCAACAGCTTCCCCTTATGCTCCACCTCCTGCAGCCCGTGAACAAAAAACGAGTTGCGATCTATGCCAAAAGTTGAAGCCAGTTCATCTTCAGCCGCCCTGCGGACTGATCCTTTCTTCTTCTTCAGCTGACCGCGGCCAGAGGTGGAAGCACCGGCTTGACTCTTTCCTCGAGTAGCAGCGGTGATCTCTGCATGACCCTCAACAAAGGCATCCATTATCTCCACTGCCCATTGAGCTGGGGCTACCTTCATGCGGTCAGCTACTTCTTGGTCATCAACTTCCATCTCACAACTACTTTCAGACCAAAAAGATCTGAAGTAGAATCCGAGGAATAAGACATCGCCACTCCAGCCTCCATACAATAAATCATTATAGGCAAGGAAGAACAGATGAAGATGAAATTATAGTAAAGGAAGAACTTAGTCACTTACGAAAAAAAACTAGGAAGGAGGGAGCTTAAGGAAGCTGTGGTTTCTTTCTCTCTCTCTAGGATGCAGTTTCAAAGTCTGAAGATGATAAAAGAATGAAAAGGAAATAGGGTTTGATATTTATAAGCCAAAGAAATACGGGTCGACCCGTATTAATGAGCCCACAAACCATATTCTCTCGAATCATGAACCGGCGGAAGTTTTAAATTTTGAATTGATGGCGGTTAGCATTTTTGGTGCCCTTTGGAATTCGTGAGACGTCACTTCTGTACCTGACACGCGCTGACGCTTCGACAGCTAATGGGGCCCACGCAAGTCTTATCTGGGAGGCAGCATGAAGCTTCAACCAACTTCCACCAAACTCCTCACACGTGCCCCTCATGTGCACCGAAGCAGGGAATCTACCCAAATCAGGCAAAAACGCACAACATTTGTGCCCGTGGAGATAGCCAGATCGCAGACCGAGTTTTTTTCATATAGCTTCTCACCCTAACCATAAATGATCCAACGCTTGAAGCAAGGGGCTACTGATAAGCCTGGTCCTTTCAGACCGGGCACAAGCTCGCTCTGGTTCAAAGGCCAAGTATGATGTGGAAACTCTGTGACCGCGATTAACAAGACCGCGTTAACCACCCTGACCGCGGTCTCATATCAGACTCACGGATAATGTCAAAGCCTATAAGACCAGGGTCCGTACTAACTCTGAAACCAATGTCAGACCTGTTACTATCACATTAAATGGTGGCTCAGGTGTCCATCATGTGCGTAAGGCGCCGCACCAACTGTCGCCTGGCCCCCTAAAATTACCCGGATCCGGCTCGCGTGCGGGGCCCGGGCATCTCGCTATTTGGTCGGGAGGTGTCTCGCTGTGTTTTTCGCTTTGTAGAGTCGCCACGCCTTTTGATTAAGCCCAAAACATTGAGAAAAGGCATCAGTTTAAAAAACTATTTTTGTGTGATGAGATTTTTTGAGTTTGGAGGTCAGGTTACTCCTCGGGAAGAGAATATTATAATATTAGAGCTCACCCGAGTTGCATTGTAAAAACGAGTCTTTCGGTACCCTTTCTTTCTTTAATTGTTGTGTGTGTGTGTTTGTGCTTTTAAAAATGCATGCTGTTGTGATGTACCCGATTTTCGAAATCAAACGGAGTCGCCACGCCATTTTTATTTTGAGGGCCAAAACTTTGAAAAAAGCCCGAGATCAGAGATTTAGGTTCGGAGGTCACGTTACGTGCCGGGAAGGACGTTAGTGTGCACCCGGAACGCCTCGTAAAAACGAGTCTTCCAAACATTCAAAATCCTTTGTTGTGTGTGTGTGTGTGTGTGTATGTGTTCTGGCCAAAATAAGTTGAAACTGAGGTAAGTAAAAATTGGGAACTCTTTTTAAGGCTTTAAACTGATCCCATGATTTTTTGGATGATTTTTGGGTTGAGATTTGGAACTCAAAAGATTTTTGGAAGTTGAAAACCATTTCTGCCAGAATGAAAAAGGCAGTTGACCCTTGACTTTGAAATGGACTTTAGGGCTTGAAAACTCCAGAATCTGGGAAAAGTCCGGGAATGAAAAATGTTCAAAACACCTTACAAAAGGTTTCTGTAAAAGAACTTTTCATTTTGGAGATGATTTGAGGGGTAAAAACCTTCTGGAAATCTCAGATCTGAAATCTGGATTTCCAGAGACTGATGAACTGACCTTTAAAAGAAAATTTGAAAAATGGAGTTTTACTCACGCAAAAAATAAAGTAAAAATATGTCTGGAAAGATCTGGATGTTGGCTACAAAAAGTATTTTGTAGTCAACACCCAATTCCAAGTTTTACTGGGTCCAAAAAATAGGGAAATGGACTGAGTTCTCAGAACAATGCTACTGGACAGCAAGATGTTCTTGAGGGAAAATGTGATTTTTGGGGGGTTTGCATCTATGTTCACCCCATTTTCATCCCTAGACTTGATTCCACTACCTTGTGTCAAGTGGTTATCATATTCAAGTCATCCTTGGGGAATTTATGGGGTTTAAACATATCCTTTGCAAAGGGAAAGGGGATCTTTGTAAAGATGAAATTAAAGAGAAAACCAACTAGAGATTTAGAATATGGACCATTTGAGATGGTCATTCATGAAGATGAACTTCAAGATGACCATCTTAGGTCAAGACTTAAGTTAAACTAGACATAAAGTAGATCAAAGTAGGAAGAACAAGATGAACAAGAAATTAAAAGGGAGTTTTAGGGTTTCAAGAAGGAGGGCTTTACCAATGGTGACACCCTATCTTCCTAGGCTTGGAATTTGACTTGAGGAGTATCAAGATTTGGTGTTTGGCTTGAGGAGTATCAAGGTTTGGTGTTTGGATTTGTGTTTGGAGTGAGATTGGGAAAGATTCAAGAGAAAATGGTGGCAATCTAGAGATTCCCACTGTTTTCTCTCTATATTTCGCCAGAACTTCGTTGCTGTGATCAAAATGTGTTGTGTAAACTGAGAGAGGAGGGTTCAATTTATAGGACACTGTGAGAATCAAACGTATCCGCGCGGACAAGGATCGACGCGTGCACTGTTCATCTGCTACAGTGCTGGCTTTTGGACAGGAAGAATAATCTTTTAAAATTCAAACCGAAGCCGTTTTTCAACTTTCTTAATTCGGATTTTTCTAATTTCTTTTGCTTTTTGAGATTCTTTTCTTGGTTTAACTTAAAGTGGCAATGCCCATTTTACCCTTACTTTGTTAGAAAAGTTAGGAATGTTAGTAATGTTATAACTTTCGTTAATTTTCTAACGAAAACGCTAACAAGCTCAAATTGGAGCACTTACAGTAGCCCCTCGGCGACGGCGCTTTCGAAGGAAGCGGGGTCGTCGATAAGGGTAAGGCTCCATATTTGGCAGGATGATCAAGTGATCGAGTGGCTGAACCTATTTAATAGGCTACCTACGTATCCTTAAGAGGAATCAAGCCAGTCGTAGTTCGGGTCTTTCGACTATCTTTAGTCGTCGACCCTACTGCTTTAGGAAGGTCGCCCTAAGATTTGACTATTTTTGGGAAGTCACCCTATGGTCTGACTGTTTTGGGGAAGTCACCCTATGGTCTGACTGCTTTGGGGAAGTCACCCTAAGGTTTTGACTGTTTTCAGGAAGTCACCCTATGATTTGACTATTTTTGGGAAGTCACCCTAAGATCTGACTATTTTTGGGAAGTCACCCTATGGTTTGACTATTTTTGGGAAGTCACCCTGTAATCTGACTGTTTTTGGGAAGTCACCCTAAGGTTTTGACTGTTTTGGGGAAGTCGCCCTAAGATCTGACTATTTTTGGGAAGTCACCCTAAGATCTGACTATTTTTGGGAAGTCACCCTATGGTTTGACTATTTTGGGGAAGTCGCCTTATGGTTTGACTATTTTTGGGAAGTCGCCCTGTAATCTGACTATTTTTGGGAAGTCACCCTAAGGTTTTGACTGTTTTGGGGAAGTCGCCCTAAGATCTGACTATTTTTGGGAAGTCGCCCTGTGGTTTGACTATTTTGGGGAAGTCGCCCTATGGTTTGACTATTTTTGGGAAGTCGCCCTGTAATCTGACTGTTTTTTGGGAAGTCGCCCTAAGATTTGATGATAATGTTCTTTTAGAAAAGTAGTTGACTAAGATATGCTTTCATACCTGTGCTGTGCTTACCTGTAGCTGCCGAAAGGACTGAGGCTACGGCTGATGTTGATGAAGAGTTGTTGGGTTGCCGTTCGTGGACGGTTTCGCCGACGATTTGCCGTGTGTTTGGAGGCATTTTGACCTCGAAGGAGGAATTTGGTTGAGCCTGCATCTTGCTGGTGATCGTTAACCTTGTAGAAGTTGTTGAACTTGTCTTCACATTGGGACTTCTTGCTTTTGAGAACTTGGTGTCTCTGACCGCATTATATTTGAGAACTTGGCGTCCCTGACCGATTCGTATTTGAGAACTTGGCGTCCCTGACCGATTTGTATTGGAGAGCTTGGCGTCCCTGACCGATTTGTATTGGAGAACTTGGCGTCTCCGACCGATTTGTATTGGAGAACTTGGCGTCTCGACCGATTTGTATTTGAGAACTTCGCGTCTCGACCGATTTGTTAGACACCGGAGGTGGTCTTCGTTGGGGTTGTTTTCATCCATTTGTGGACATTGGGGGTCATCTTTAGCAAGTTGCGGACGCCGGAGCTTGTCTTTGCCAAACCGTAGATGCCGGAGGCCGTCTTCATCCGTTTGTGGACATTGGAGGTCGACTTTGGTGAAGATCATCCTTGCCGAAAAGGGGATTTGATTTCACGTTTGAATTCCCGCATTCGTTAGTGAAGAGGAAGATGCATATATGACATTCATGATGACAGATGCATGCATAGAGCCAAAAATGATTGTGAGAGTATCACCGCATATGTTTGCGAGATGATGCATTTACTTGCTTTCGAAGATGCACCTAGCCTAAGCTTTTGACAGGAAATTATGATTTATGATCTTCAATTCACTTAGGATTTTTCCTATTGATTCAAGTTTTCAGTGCATGCTACATGAGCCCTTCGGGAGATTTTTGTGGGGATGCATGGTTATGTATGTGTCCTGGAGACCGTTTGGAACAGATTTTGAGCATGTGGGGGATGAGAACCCTTGATCGCGATTTAAACAAATGTTGTTGGTGAGGTTTTGTCAGCAGATCACATGGACCTCAATTTTGATGAGATTGGATTCGGATCCCGGGTCTTGATTGGAATTTTCTCTCTCAATCTTGGTCATTTGAAGCCGATGCCGATGTGCTCTAGGGCACGTTGATATGAGTGAAGCTTCTTTCATTTGGGTGAGCCGTGACCTCGGCCGAAACCTTATCCGGAGAATGATTTGATGGAATTGCTAATGCCGGAGAAACCCCGATCTTGAATTCCGATGCTACGGAGGCCGCCGTGTACCAAGTTCAAGCCGAAATTCTTTCTTGATAAAATTCGGGTCCAAAAGACCGTCTTGACAAAGCCCCGGATCCCGAGTAGGCAAAGTCCGGATTTTGAAAAAGTGACTTCGCGAATCTATCTCAGTAGCGAAGAACGCAATGTGGACCCAAGGATGACTATAGAAGTCCCATCTTAAAGAGCCGATACAGAGAACCCGGGAGGACCGCTTAGCAAGCCCCAAACGTGAAGAAACACAAAGCAGTCCTATTGCAGACAGAGTCATCATGTGACCAAGGAGGCACCCATCTTTTCGCATCTTAATCAACCAACAATGGACAAGACTCAGAATGTTTACGTGCAGGCACATCTTTCGAAAAGTGGGAATGAATCCCGATTTTGTGTATACACACTCGCTTTAGGTTTGACTCTTTGAGAGAGTATAAGCGTTACAAGGTGTGGAAAAGTGTATGGAAGCCCCCGCCGACGTAAAGACAAATGTTTGGCTCTATTTTCCTATGATGTAGAGAGAGAAGACTTGTCGAGACACTTGAAAAATTGTCTTATTCATGATGATCACAAGGCCGCTTAAAACCCTTTGTTAATGTTCGGGTTATTCAACTCCTAAATCTGGATATGAACAAATATTTTGATTAATCACAAGGAGAAAACCAACCGATATCGAGGATCAAGCTCGAAAGTGTATAGGGACGATCCCCGATGAGACCGGATTTTTTTTCTTTTTTGAGATTTGTTTGTGATTTCGACCGACCATTTCTCGGTTGCCTACGTTCCCTCCATCATGAAGAGCTCAGTCGCCGTAGTTCGGGCTTATCCCGAATGAAGAGAGAATGAGTGTGAAAATTCAAGACTTTGAGGTTCTTTTGGGAATTTGAGGATTGGAGATTCGAATAACATATCCCCTTAGAGTGTTCATGAAAGACACGGATGCGAAGCCCCAGCGGGACATCCACGGCAAGTGTTTGTGGAGGAGAAATGAAATATGCTCACATGAAATGTCGAATGAATCAGACTTGAATTTGCACAATCTTTGATCATTTGAGCCGAGATGGATTTGGCTCCAATTTAAGCAAGCAATGAAGCATTAATTTGATTTATATTTTACGATGAAATTGCTATCCGATAGAAATTGCAGCTGGGTTTCCGGGCTTCGATCGGCCATCGGGTAATTTTGGAAGTTATGACCTCTTAAAGTGAGAGGCCGGCCGGGCCTTTTGTCGACCGAACCTCTAAAGATGAGAGGTTGGCTTGCAGGATGTGTTTGGGAAATCTATGGCGGGAAGATTGATTGCCTCTAAGAGTGAGAGGTCAAATTTTGACTTTGGCCAAAGGCGATGGTAATGGGAATATCCTCTAAAAGCGAGAGGATGGCTTGGGATTGGTCGCGGAAATGGGAATATCCTCTAAAATAGAGAGGATGGCTTGGGATTGATTTATGGTAATGGGAATATCCTCTAAAATCGAGAGGATGGCTTAGGATTGATTTAAGGTAATGGTGAGAGGAAGTCCAAGCTATCGAGAACCTTTTGCGAACTTGCGAGAATTCGGGCTCCTTTTTGATCATTGGAGAGCTTCTTGAGAAGTCGGGGACTCTTGTTGAATTGTGAGGATCGACATCCCTTCTTTCTTTTTTTTTTTTTTTTTTTTTTTTTTTTTTAAGCTCTTGCTTGAACTTGTCTATTTCTTTCTTTTTTTTTGCTTGAACTTTTCTCTTTCCTTTTTTTTTTTAAGGCCTCCTGAGACGTTGAGGATTCTTGCTGAATTGTGAGGATTTAAAATCCTTCTTTTGATAACTTGGAAGGCCTCCTGAGAAGTTGAGGATTATCTTTGTCCTTCCCTCATGGCTTGAGATATTTTGCGCATCGCCGACTCTCGAAGCTAACTTCTTGGTCTTGCTTGGACTTCTCTCAATAAGGATCAAAGGTGATGGCTAAACAGGGTTTCAAAACATGCCGATCTTGAAATGAAAGGGTAGTGTTTAGTGAGGGTGAGATAATGGCTTTCCTATGGGTGAAAGGCTTCAACCGCAATCCCTACCGGATGACCTAAATGAGATTAAGTCTTCATTGCTTGCTTAAGCTTTAAATGAGAAAAGATCCATGCAAATTCATCGAGCAACGAGGGGATGATGATGAAAGGGATGTGAGCATATGAGATGCAAGATGGGGAGTTGGTAAGCCCCAATTTGGGAAGGATATCAATTGATTTTCTCACTCCGATTAATTTAAATATTAATCATTTCAAAGAATTAGTGGTTGAGCAAAGACAAGTGATCATTTTGGATAAAACCATTTCAATTAAGTGTAACGTGGGTGCGCAAGTGATGTCTCGAGTCTAGCAAGAAGCGAAAAAAGACTTATATTAAAAGTGAGGCATTTAACCACTATGTCCAAAATGGACTACAACGACAAATGTCCAGAAGGACTTAGGTGAAAGAAAAGTACTAGACCCTACGAAGGTTGACTCAAAAGACTATTTTAAAGATAGGTAGCCCCAGCCTAGCCGCGCTCTTTGCCGTTGAACCATGCATCTATTCTTCGACGCCGGAGACGGGAGCTATTGCAGATCTTTCCATCAGATTTCCTTGGCAATCTCTTTCTTAATCCAAACACTTTCATCGCCCGCGATGGCCGATTCACCGACCTCACAAGGGGGCGTGTCAAATTCCATTATGCCCACAAGGCTTGAACCACCAAACTCGATCATGTTGACACTCATGTTGTTAGGGAGCGGGTTATTGATAGTGTTAGGCCCTTCGTGCATCTCTAACCTCCCTTGCTCAATCAAACCTTGGATGGCCTTTTTCAGTGGGGACGCAATCATCCGTCAGTGTCCATGGTACCGATGAAAGGCACAATGCTTGGAGGTATCCAAAGGAGCATTGGGGTTTCTAGGCCGATAATTTTCCAAAGGCCTGAGCAAACCTTCTCTCACCAAACCTCTGAAGATATCACTCAAAGGCATCCCAAAGTTTCCCAAGTTTTGGAGCCGGATCTCGGATGGATCAGTTTCTTGGGAACAAAGGAAGTGGCATTGTTACGCCCCGTCCCGCATAGCTAATCACTTCTTTACCTTTTGGTTGGGCAGAGCCGTGTTGGAGGTGGAAGAAACCCTAGATCTGTAAGGTGTGCAGCAGCCGGCCGCCGATTGTAAGCCTTTTCGAACTTAGCCCCGGAATTAACCATTGCACGCAAGTCACCGTAGGGAAGTGACCGAGGGAAGCTCTCAAATGCGGCTTCAAGCATGACCGAAAGATGTCTAATCGCTCCTCGTCGAGGGAGGAATGGCCATTTCACCGAGCTTTAAGTTCCACCTCTTATAGAAATCCCCAATATTCTCATTAGGGCGTTGCATCGTTGTTTGCAGTGTCAACTCTGTTTGTCTCCCATTCCAAGTTGGCTTTATACTTATCCGTGAAAGTACCGATGATCTGTTCCCAAGTAGCCCTAGCTTCAGCCGCAATCGGAAAAACCATTTCAAAGCCCCCGACTTCAAAGAGAGACTAAAGTAATCGGCCAACCGCCGGTTTGTGCATCCCTTAGCCTTCATTGCCAAAGTATAGGTGTCCAAGTGAGTTTTAGGGCATGCACTCCCGTCAAACAATTCCAGAGTGGGCATCACAAACTTGTGAGGCAGGGGGACAATCGAGCCTGATCTCGTAGGCCGAAGAGCAATGTTCTTTTTGGCTCAATTCAGCAATCCGTGCTTTCATTTCCTTGTGTTGCTCCATAAACCAAGCCAATTGGGGATCCAAAGGTGGAGCGGGAATTCCCGAGCCGATATTTGAGCCAGAAGAGGACTAGTCAGCTGCGGTGGTGCATTGGTGGAAGGAATACCATACTCCGGCATAGGTGAAAACCTGTCCTTGGCCCAAATTACCCTGGGGAGTGTAGGTAGGAGCTTGGGTAAAGGGATAGAACCCAACGACTTGCTGTTGGCTTCCAATCGGCAGAGAAGATGGAGGCAGATTCGAGGTAGCCGATGGCTTGGATTTCCTGAGCGAGGCCCATAAGTAGGCTTAAGTGCGGGCCGCCGTCCCCGGTTGTTGAATTGCATGGCCGGGTTGTGGCAAGGATGCATAACCGAGAGGATACCGTGGTCCCGGTGATTCTCGATGAAACGGGGATGGGGGCTTGGTAACCCGTTGAACCCCGAGTGAGAAATGGGTTTCATGAAGCCGATGAGGAGCAACCGAGCTAGCATCATTCTCGAGGAGGGGCTCCCGACCGTGGCCCCGAACCAAACCGCGGCGGCATTCCAAACCGTGGTCGTGAAGGTCCGGATTGATTGGTCCCAACCGAGGCGGGATTCCAATTTGCCGTGGCATTCCGAGGTATCCCCAACCGTGGGAGGACATTCCGCACCGACTTTGCCCCCACCGAGGCATTGCGAACCGGCTCGTCCCATCAGCCGCATGGATCCAAAGGGGTCTCAGCTGGGGAGCCGGCCGACCTAGGGATCGAGGAGCATGGGCTCGTGGTAGTACCGAAGGAGGCCGGTAGTGGCATCCCGGAGTAGCTCGGGGCGACGAAGAGCGGATTGAAGTCTTCCTCTTCCACGGTGAAGGTGCCATCGGGATTGAGACCGGCGGCCAAACCATGGCTCTTGATAGCTTCCATGAGGCCGTTCAACCGTGCTTCCCGTCGCACTCTCATCCGTTCGGCTAGCCGATTCCACCGCCGTTCGTCCGAGGAGTCCCGGAGGCGGAGTGACGTTGTCCCCCTCGCTACCACTGATGCGCACATTCTTAAATTCGGAGTCGGAATGCACGATGAAGCCGATGATGTGCTGACTCTTCCCAACCGATCAAATGGTGACCCTAAGTGCCCGAAACCAAGCTTTGTGCGGAGTCATGGGAAAGACACGAGGGTTCAGATGGTAGGATTTGAAGGAGGGTAGGTGTTTGGGCTTTGGGCTCATGCAACATGCGATTATTTGTTCACGTTTACTTAAAACATATTTTATTAACCTAATCGGTTGGAAAAGATTGCTCTTCTTTTTCGCAAACTACTCTGATTCCTGGATCAATGGGCCCCGTCACTACGTCTATAAGCCCCTCGTATTCCACCTGTACTTCGACCTCCCAGGGCGGACAGCCCCGGGCGAGGGTCCTATAGGGCAAGTGGGTCCCACCGACCGAAAGAAAAACGATCCTAAAAGTCTGGCGGGTAATCGAGTCTTAACGAGCATTCGAGGTAAATTACGGACAAAGATGACGTCAAAAGTCAAGATCATGTCCGAGGGTTCGACGAAAAGTCGGCATGATTTGGACTGATAAGCGTCCACAATTGATCTTGACTTGTCGTCAGTTAAGCCGTAATTAGGCATGGAATAATCATTAATCCTTGATGACTCAGTGTCAATGCTGGGAGTCAGTGTATAATTTGTGGCAGTCAGAGCCGAAGTCAAGGCGCCGGTCAATATCTTGGTCAAAGTCTGCGGCGGAAAACCGGTAACTTCGACCGATTAGGGTCCCCGAAAGATATTGAGTCGGTATGCCGACAAAGGCTTGAAAGGAAAGGTCTATACACGTACAGTGGCATGACACGTACCGCACTAAAAACCAACCGGGTCTCGGACAAAGTGTGTCACTTTGACAAGTGCATGGTCGACACGAGGCTCCATGGGATGTTTGGGTAGTCCTGTGCTCATCCGAGAGGCGTAATAAGACCAAACGGACCGCGACAAGGATTTCTCCGGGTTAGGGACGTAGTGTGCAGTGTAAGGTCACGTGCGCGTAGTGTGCAAGCAGTCTATCTTCTTTTTCTGAGAAAAATAGAAATTTTTTATGTGTCTTAAAAAGGCATGATGCATGATTTTTTTTTTGAAAATTTTTTTTTGAAAATTTTATGAACACATAAGCACATAAGCACAAAAATTCCGACAGTTAGGGACATTATTCCGACAAATAAAATTTTGACTTTTCCGAGGCGGCCAAAAACAACACGAAAACTGTGCAAAAATCAACACACACAAAGCAAAGGATTTTCAAATGTTGAGACGGAAGCTTGACCCTCAAAAGCTTTTCCTTTTTTTTTTTGAAAATAATGATACCGGTACGTGGGATTGTTAGACCACAATTTATCCCCGACTCGTGTTAGGAGGCGATAACGGGAAGTTTAATGGTTTCCACCAATATACCAAATATCATTTTTTTTTTTAGAAAAAGCTTATTTATCCCCAGCAGAGTCGCCACTGTGATGTACCCGATTTTTGAAATCAAACGGAGTCGCCACGCCATTTTTATTTTGAGGGCCAAAACTTTGAAAAAAGCCCGAGATCAGAGATTTAGGTTCGGAGGTCATGTTACGTGCCGGGAAGGACGTTAGTGTGCACCCGGAACGCCTCGTAAAAACGAGTCTTCCAAACATTCAAAATCCTTTGTTGTGTGTGTGTGTGCGTGTGTATGTGTTTTGGCCAAAATAAGTTGAAACTGAGGTAAGTAAAAATTGGGAACTCTTTTTAAGGCTTTAAACTGATCCCATGATTTTTTGGATGATTTTTGGGTTGAGATTTGGAACTCAAAAGATTTTTGGAAGTTGAAAACCATTTCTGCCAGAATGAAAAAGGCAGTTGACCCTTGACTTTGAAATGGACTTTAGGGCTTGAAAACTCCAGAATCTGGGAAAAGTCCGGGAATGAAAAATGTTCAAAACACCTTAAAAAAGATTTCTGTAAAAGAACTTTTCATTTTGGAGATGATTTGAGGGGTAAAAACCTTCTGGAAATCTCAGATCTGAAATCTGGATTTCCAGAGACTGATGAACTGACCTTTAAAAGAAAATTTGAAAAATGGAGTTTTACTCACGCAAAAAATAAAGTAAAAATATGTCTGGAAAGATCTGGATGTTGTCTACAAAAAGTATTTTGTAGTCAACACCCAATTCCAAGTTTTACTGGGTCCAAAAAATAGGGAAATGGACTGAGTTCTCAGAACAATGCTACTGGACAGCAAGATGTTCTTGAGGGAAAATGTGATTTTTTGGGGGGTTTGCATCTATGTTCACCCCATTTTCATCCCTAGACTTGATTCCACTACCTTGTGTCAAGTGGTTATCATATTCAAGTCATCCTTGGGGAATTTATGGGGTTTAAACATATCCTTTGCAAAGGGAAAGGGGATCTTTGTAAAGATGAAATTAAAGAGAAAACCAACTAGAGATTTAGAATATGGACCATTTGAGATGGTCATTCATGAAGATGAACTTCAAGATGACCATCTTAGGTCAAGACTTAAGTTAAACTAGACATAAAGTAGATCAAAGTAGGAAGAACAAGATGAACAAGAAATTAAAAGGGAGTTTTAGGGTTTCAAGAAGGAGGGCTTTACCAATGGTGACACCCTATCTTCCTAGGCTTGGAATTTGACTTGAGGAGTATCAAGATTTGGTGTTTGGCTTGAGGAGTATCAAGGTTTGGTGTTTGGATTTGTGTTTGGAGTGAGATTGGAAAAGATTCAAGAGAAAATGGTGGCAATCTAGAGATTCCCACCTTTGTTTTCTCTCTATATTTCGCCGTAACTTCGTTGCCGTGATCAAAATGTGTTGTGTAAACCGAGAGAGGAGGGTTCAATTTATAGGACACTGTGAGGATCAAACGTATCCGCGCGGACAAGGATCGACGCGTGCACATTCATCTGCTACGAGTCTTTGGCTTTTGGACAGGAAGAATAATCTTTTTAAAATTCAAACTGAAGCTGTTTTTCAACTTTCTTAATTCGGATTTTTCTAATTTCTTTTGCTTTTTGAGATTCTTTTCTTGGTTTAACTTAAAGTGGCAATGCCCATTTTACCCTTACTTTGTTAGAAAAGTTAGGAATGTTAGTAATGTTATAACTTTCGTTAATTTTCTAACGAAAACGCTAACAAGCTCAAATTGGAGCACTTACAGCTGTATCGGATGTCTACATTGTACACTACGTATTAAAATAGTAATGGAAGGAAGCCTTACCAATGTTTGTTTGTGTCTGTCTTCCGCTGGGGAATAGTGTTTGAGTGTTGAATAGTGTTCCGGGATAGACCGGGATTGTTTCGGGATATGCCGGTTGTCTGTGGACAGAGCTTCGGCATGCCTCGGGATTGTCAGGTGTGCACTCGAGCAGAGTTTCGACGTGCATTGGGATCGCAAGTATCGTCGACTGGATTTTGGCAGAGGTTCGGCGTGCGTTGGGATCGTCGGTTGCGTTCGGACAGAGTTTCAGCGTGCGTCGGGATCATCGATTTGGCTCGAAAAGGGCCGGGACGCCTCGAGAAAGACCAGGCAAGGCTTCAGAGTACCACGAGGGGCCTCAAAATACCTAGAGATTGCCTCAAGGCAGTGCGGGAGCATCTCGGGAGCGCTCGGTAGTGCTCGACAGGGCTTCGGAGCACCGTGAGGGGGCTCGGAAGGCCCCGGAGGGAACCGAAAGGGACCGGGAGTGCCCCGAGGGGTCTTAGAAGGGCAGCCTGAAGGCTTAGGGAGAGAGGAGAAGATGGAGGTGTGAAAAATGAGGGAGGGGGAGCCCTCTATTTATAGTAGGGGAAAAATTGCAAGAAGGTCCGTACGGACCTTCCATGAAATCCAAAAATTTGGTTTTCCCAGATTTGAGGGAATACTGTGGACTTTAAGAGGATTTCATAATAATTATGTCTGGTGCAAAGAGGTCCGTACGGACCTTCCATGATTTTCCAAATTTTCTGAAATTCCTAAAAAGTCCTTTTGTGCTTTTTTATCCTAGAAAGGTCCCCCCCCCTTAGTTTAGTTGGTGGTTTTTTGGGTTTTTAAAGGCTACGGGTGTTCGAGACAGCATTCGTGTGAGATTGCGTTCGTGTTTCCCGTGCGTTCGAAAGAGAGTGATCCAGATTGGGGTACTTACAGAAGCCCCTCGACGACGTTACTTACGGAGGAAGTGGGATCGTCGATAAGATAAGGGTCGTGATCTGGATCGCGTGTTGAGAAAGAAGGTGACCGTGTAGGTCGGTTCGTGAGGACGTGGCAGTGTCCTATTGTGTGCCTGTTTAGGTCAGTTGTGAGGACGTGGTGGCGTCCTGTGTGACCGTATAGGTCGGTTGACTGGACCCTGTGATAGGATTCCTACGTATCCCGCATGGGAATCAAGCCTGATCGTAGTTCGTGTGTGGGATGAGTGTTGTCGTGTACGAGGATGTGTGATATCCTTTAACTGAGACTCGGTGCGTGGACGTGTCAGTGTCATGTAGGTGACCATTTAGGTCGGTTGTGAGGACGTGGTGTCATCCTGTGTGACCATATAGGTCGGTTGTGAGGTCGTGGTGGCGTCCTGTGTGACCGTATAGGTCGGTTGGCTGGACTCTGTGATAGGATTCCTACGTATCCCTAGCGGGAATCAAGCCTGATCGTAGTTCCGACATTGTGAAATTGTGAGTGTATGCGGGCGTGGTGGTGCCCTGAGGTGATGTGACCGCTAAGGTCAACTGTGAGGACGTGGTAGTGTCCTAAAATGGAAATTTTACGGTTTTCTGAACCGGATAATTTAAAGTCTTCCGGGCTGGAGATAATGATTTGGGAGGTTTATACGGTCTTCCGGACCGAGTGGTTTAAAGCCTTCCGGGCTACGGATAGTGATTTGGCTGATTTATGCGGTCTCCCGGACCGAGTGGTTTAAAGCCTTCCGGGCTGCGAATGATGATGAGGACGTGTTATGCCCTCTAACTGAGGTTGTGTCGTGCGTGAGGACGTGACTTGTCCTCTGACTGAGGTTGTGTCATGCGTGAGGACGTGACTTGTCCTTTGACTGTAGTTGTGTCGTGCGTGAGGATGTGACTTGTCCTCTGACTGAGGTTGTGTCGTGCGTGAGGACGTGACTTGTCATCTGACTGAGGTTTTTTCATGCTTGAGGATGTGTTGTGTCCTCTGACGATGGTTGTGTCGTGCGTGAGGATATGTTGTGTCCTCTGACTGTAGTTATGTCGTGCGTGAGGATGTGTTGTGTCCTCTGACTGTAGTTGTAGTTTCAGGAGTATGACCCTGGCGAGGCCTTTTATGAGGCGTGCTTGCTTTGCGCTTGATTTTGAGAGGCGTGATTGCCTTGTGTTTTGTCCGCTGGGGAAAGGTTGGACTTATGATGACTGCCGGTGTTCATCTGTTGGGGACGCGTAGTCTCGTATGGGCTTTCAAGAGTTCTCGTTTGAGTTTTTTTCCGCTGAGGAAGGGATTTCGGGCTTACTTTGATGGCCGGGGTTTGTTTTATCGCTTTGTGTTTTGGAGGCGTTTTGTGCCTTGGGATTTGTGTTTGGAGGCATTTTGTGCCTTGAGATTTGTGTTTGGAGGTGTTTTGTTCCTTTGGATTTGTTTTACCATTTAGTGGGCGAGGTTCGAGCTTACGATGACGGCCGGTGTTTGCTTTGCCGTTTGGTGGGCGAAATTCGCACTTACGATGACGGTCGGTGTTTGCTTTGCCGTTTGGTGGGCGAAATTCGGACTTACGATGACGGCCGGTGTTTTTTTGTTGGGTTAAGGACCAAACTACATTGAATCTGCTGAAAAAGGCCTTTGGACAGCCAGGGGCAAAGATTATAAGGGCAAAAGAATAATTTGGCCATATAATGCAAAGAGGTCCGTACGGATCTTCTTTGTTTACAAAGAGGTCCGTACGGACTATCGTGAGATTTTAATTTCCCAGGTTTTGATCACCTTCCAGCAACGAAGCATCCTCCATTGTTCCCATTTCCAGTCGTGAGAAACAGAGAGAGAGGGAGAGAAAACATTGGTTTTTGGCCAAAATTTCCTAAGTAATCCTTCCGCTTTTGCTTGAATTGCTCGTCACGGCTGAAAGAGTGAGAAGAGGTCGTCGCCAAAGAGGCCAAGAGGCTATTGAGCGGAGATCGGACCTTCAAAGGAATTGCACTTCCTTTGTGCCTTCATCGAGGAATCCGGATGTGTTGTATCCGGATCCGGAGGTGCACAACTTGCTAGATAGGACCGTCGGGGAGGTAAGAAATCAATTTTGTCTTGATTCTTATTTGAATTGTTGTATGCTAGAACTAGGTTTTAGTTTTTCGCATACTTGGGGCTTTTGTTGTTGCCGTGCTCTTTTTGTGAAATTCGTGACGAATTGTTGAAATTGAGCATGTAAGAATTGTGGGTATGTGAGTTTTGTGCAAAAATGTGGAGATTAGCTCTTATTTGCAAAAAATAAAGTGCCTCTATTTGAAATGCATGCTTTAGTGATTTGTACCTTATGCTATTTCCGTATGTACATTGTGAAAAATTGCCGTGTAGGGACGGATTTTGTGTAAAAAGTGTGACGTGTGCCGTGTTTTGCGACAGGTTTTGTCTGAAAGTGTGTGTCGTGTAGGGACGGACTTTGTGTAAAAAGTGTGACGCGTGCCGTGCTTTGTGACGGGTTTTGTCTGAAAATGTGTGCCGTGTAGGGACGAACTTTTTGAAAATGTGTCATGTAGTGCGTGTCGTGTTTTTGTGACGGACTATGTGGGAAGTTTATGTGCAATGTGCGCCGTGTTTTGTGACGAGTTTTTGAAAATGTGTCGTGTAGGGACTAATCCCTCTTTTTAGAAAATTTGTATAGTGTGTGCCGTGTTTTGTGACGGACTATGTGGGGAAAATTATGTGCAATGTGTGCCGTGTTTTGTGACGGTTTTTGCTTTGCCATGTTGGGACAGACTTTTATGCTTCGCTGTGTTGGGACGGACTTTTATGTTTTGTCGTGTTGGGATGGACTTTTTATGCTTTCGTTTCCTTTTGGTACATTTGCATTAAGTATTGTGATTGACGTACTTTTGCTGTGTTTACCTGCAGGATGAGGGGCCTTTGTCTGGAAAGGCGAAGAAGATGAAGTCTCGGGGGTTGATCGAGGCCGTAGTTGAGCTGTGGCAGCATTTGCCGGATATCTCCAGGGATGGTAGACCGAGTCCTAAGAGGCTGGTCTTTGGTTCTGGTTTGGGCGCGTTCGTTGAAAACCTTGTCGGGATCTCGGAGACAAGGAAGAACAAGAGTATCTTCCTGGCTTTGTCTGAGTATTGGTGGGACACCACGCATACCTTCCATCTGAGCTGGGGAGAGGTAACGGTGACTCCTACCGACATTGCGACGATTACTGGGCTTTCCTTCAAAGGAGGGCCAGTGAGATGGCGAGACAGGATGTTCGATGGGACGTTGGCGGAGCTGCTGGGCTTTGCGCCTTCTCCTAGTAGGGGCATGGGCATGCTGTATGGCGATGTAGAGGCGCAGATTACGGCCAACATCGTGGCCTATCGCTGGGGCACCGGCTTGGTGACACCTGAGCAGCTGGCACGCTCTTTCTTGTGGTTTGCTCTTTCCGAGACTTTGTTCTCGAATCACTCTTCCTCTGCTCCTTTTCCTCTACTGGAGAGCTTGGTGGATTTAGGGAGAGTCGGTGAGATTGCTTGGGGCGAGGCAGGCTTGGCCGAGCTCTATTTTTCCTTAGACAGGTTTAGCCGAGGCATGGCCAGTTCCTTGGGATGCTTCGATTTTGCGTTGGAGGTATGAGTTTCTTGCTGTTTGTGATTTAGCAGTTTGTCATTTCTCCATCTTCTTTTGCCCTGAGCCTTATCTGCTTTTGTTTCAGGTGTGGTTTTATGAGATCTTCCGATGTTTTCCGTGGGATCAGGATGCTGAGGCCATGGGGGCCTATCCTGCTATGCTGGGTTGGGCCCGTCCTTTGAGGAGGAGGAGGACGGTCAGGGGGAAGCTCACCATTACATATCAGGATGTGCAGGAGTTCCTGGAGAGAGATAGCCCGGCGGAGTTTGAGCTGTACCCCTGGGCTCGATATGGCGGGGATGAGCTCGAGGGCAATCTCGTGGTGACGCAGCAGAGGAAGATGTTGCGGGGCTTGACTTGTGATGTCATGTACTTTGGGGGAGAGGGTCTTCGGGCAGCATGGCCCAGGTGTGGCCCCTATGGCTTCGAGGGATCCGCCCTTTGGGATGATGCATCCCCATGACATGGACGTGCTGGAGTACGATAGGTACCTGGGGGGCGTGAGTGCCGAGGATTTTATTTTGTATGGCGAGGAGTACGGGGACTTTGTCAGGAGGAAGCTGAGGATGCCACAGATGTTCCGGTGCCTGGGCCGGACTTCACATATGTCCGCGGGGACTCGTCGAGGTGGAGGGTGTCAGTGCCCGTCCCTGAGCAGGCTCCTGCTGCCTATCGGGTTGACCCAGATGCTCCGGTGAGTGTGCTTACTCTTGGCATCTTTTCTGTATTTTTCTCTTTTTTTGTCGAGTATGATTGCATCTCTTTTGCTTAGTGCTTCTTTGGCTTTTTGCTTTTGCAGGTCTCGGGGAGATCCTTTGACACGTTGACCCGTCGTTTTGTGGGGATGCGGTCTTTTGCGAAGAAGATGGCGGGGAAGCTGTCCTGCAGGTCTTCGCGGCGCGTGCCGGAGTTCGAGCCGATGCCTTCGAGGCATTCTATGGACACTCCTTTGTCGAGGGCTGAGCCAGGGCCACAGTAGGAGGGACCCATTCGGGGGCGGCATAGTCTGGATGCAGGGATGTCTTCAGGGGCCCAGAGTCCGCCGATTCTTCACCAGTTCTTGCCTTCGCAGGAGGCACAGGGAGAGAGTTCGTCGCCGCACCCCTTCTACGATCCTTTCACCGGATTTGACCCTTCGGAGTATCTCGAGTACTCGCCTTAGGAGGGGATCCAGTATTCTGATGACGAGGGTGTGGCTGGCGAGTATGCCGAGATGCCTGACTTCCCGTTTGCTGAGGTTGATGATGATGAGTCGGAGTAGGGATCATTTGCTTTCCCTCTTTCCATTTTTTGTTGTTTTTTTTTTTGTTTAGCAACAGACATTTTGGTACTTGTGTGATGTACCCGATTTTTGAAATCAAACGGAGTCGCCACGCCATTTTTGTTTTAAGGGCCAAAACTTTGAAAAATGCCCGAGATTATGGATTTGGGTTCGGAGGTCACGTTACACGCCGGGAAGGACGTTAGTGTGCACCCGGAATGCCTCGTAAAACGAGTCTTCCAAGCTGAAAATCATTTGTGTGTGTGTGTGTGTGTTTTGGCCAAAATAAGTTGAAACTGAAGAAAGTAAAAATTGGGAATTCTTTATTAGACTTTGGACAGATCCCATGATTTTTGGTGTGATTTTTGGGTTTAATTTTGGTACTCAAAAGATTTTTGGAAGTTGGAAACCATTTCTGCCAGAATGAAAAAGGCAGTGGACACTTAATATTGAAATGGACTTTAGGGCTTGAAAACTCCAGAATCTGGGAAAAGTCCGAGAATGAAAAATGTTCAAAACACCTAAAATAAGGTTTATGTGAAATAAATTTTCATTTTGGAGATGATTTGAGGACCTAAAACCTTCTGGAAATATCAGATATGAAATCTGGATTTCCAGAAACTGATGAACTGACCTTTAAAAGAAAATTTGAAAAAAGGAGTTTTACTCACGCAAAAAATAAAGTAAAAATATGTCTGGAAAGATCTGGATGTTGGCTACAAAAAGTATTTTGTAGTCAACACCAAATTCCAAGTTTATGTATGTCCAAAAAATAGGAAAATGGACTGAGGTCTCAGAACAATGCTACTGGACAGCAAGATGTTCTTGAGGGAAAATGTGATTTTTGGGGGATTTGCATCTATGTTCACCCCATTTCCCTAGGCTTTGATTAGTGATCACTAAACATTTTAGTGGTGATCTACTATATCAAACCATCCTTGGGGTACATTAGGACTTCAAGCATTTCATTTGCTTGGGAAGGGGAATTTCATCCTTTGAAAGAAAGATTTTGTGTATGAAAATGATTTTTGGAAAACACTTTTCAGTGAATGATCTTTAGAAAAACACCTTTAAGTGAGTAAGAAAATGATTTAGACCTTTTAAATGGTCATCCATTGGAAATTTATTCCAAGGTGACTACATTTTTAGGTCAAGCAAAGATGAACAAGTTGATGAACAAATTACATCTTCAAAGTTTGAGATGCATGCTTGGATGAAAGAAATTTAGGGTAGGGAGAGGGAGGTTATACCTATCTTCCCTTGTGTATGAGCTTGACTTGAGGAGTATCAAGATTTGAATGTGTTTAGGGTTGGTGATTAGAGTTGGTTAAAGAGAAAACAAGTAGATAACAATGAAGTCCTCTATGTTTTCTCTCTAATCCTCCTCCTAAAGGGTGATTTGAGCTTGAGTTAGTGTATGTATGAGAGTATGTATGAGAGTGATTTGAAAGTATTTTGAGTGAGTGGGATTTGGGAAAGATTGGAGAGAAAATGGTGGCAATTCAAGGGAATTCCCACTGTTTTCTCCCTATTTTTCGCCAAGGTGCAGTTGCTGTGAGTGAGTTGTGTTGTGTAAACTGAGAGAGGAGGGTTCAATTTATAGGCCCCTGTGAGATGCAAACATATCCACGCGGAGGGTTCCGTAAACGTGCCTGGTGCATTAAATGCCGCTGCTCCCAGCTTTGAGCAAGGAAGAATATTATTCAAAATTCCAAATAGTTTTTGTTTTTCAACTTGCCTAATTCGGATTTTTCCAATTTCTTTTTCTTTTTTGATTCCTTTCCATGGTTTATCTTTAAATGGCAATCCCTAATCTACCCTCACTTTGTTAGGAATGTTAGGAATTGTTAGAAATGTTAGAAATGTTAGAAATGTTAAAACTTTCGTTAATTTTCTAACGAAAATTCTAACAACTCAAATTGGAGCACTTACAGTAGCCCCTCGGCGACGGCGCTTTCGAAGGAAGCGGGGTCGTCGATAAGAGTAAGGCTCCATATTTGACAGGAGGATCAAGTGATCGAGTGGCTGAACCTATTTAATAGGCTACCTACGTATCCTTAAGAGGAATCAAGCCAGCCGTAGTTCGGGTCTTTGACCCTGGAGTGACTGTTTTAGGATGTCAACCTGGCGAGCGAGTTATGCAGTTGGTTGCTGAAAGAAACTCTGCTGGGGATAGAAGATGACCATTTTGGTCTGGTGGCTAGAGTTGTATATCCGCTCTGCTGGGGATAGAGTGACCATTTTGGTCTGATGGCTAGGGTTGTATATCCGCTCTGCTGAGGATAGGAATGACCATTTTTGGTCTGATGGCTGAACCTAATGATAGGCTACCTACGTATCCTTAAGAGGAATCAAGCCAGTCGTAGTTCGGGTCTTTGACCCTAGAGTGACTGTTTTAGGGTGTCAACCTAAGATTTGACTATTTTTGGGAAGTCGCCCTAAGATCTGACTATTTTTGGGAAGTCACCCTATGATCTGACTATTTTTGGGAAGTCACCCTAAGATCTGACTATTTTTGGGAAGTCGCCCTAAGGTTTGACTATTTTTGGGAAGTCGCCCTGTGATCTGACTATTTTCGGGAAGTCACCCTAAGATCTGACTATTTTTGGGAAGTCGCCCTATGATCTGACTATTTTTGGGAAGTCGCCCTATGATCTGACTATTTTTGGGAAGTCACCCTATGATCTGACTATTTTTGGGAAGTCGCCCTATGGTTTGACTATTTTTGGGAAGTCACCCTATGATCTGACTATTTTTGGGAAGTCGCCCTGTGATCTGACTATTTTTGGGAAGTCGCCCTATGATTTGACTATTTTTTGGGAAGTCACCCTATGGTTTTGGTTTGTCGAATTAGGGGATGATTGCGATTTATCGCTTTCCTAGTGTCGTGCGTGATAGCGTCTTAGGTGCCTCGAACCTTGATGATGGCGTCTTAGGTGCCTCGAACCTTGGAGATGGCGTTTTAGGTGCCTCGAGCCTTGATGATGGCGTCTTAGGTGCCTCGGACCTTGATGATGGCGTTTTTAGGTGCCTCGAACCTTAATAAAGGGTGATCTGGAGGTATCAACTTGTTTTGAAATGATTTCCTTTGATGTTCGTATCCTTTCGTTGGGGACGGACTCTGAGGGGATAGACAGTCTTTTGGTGGACTTCATTTGAAGGGATCGGTCTTACGTTTGCTGCCGGAGGTGAAAGAGACGGAATTCCGTTAACTTCGCTGGGGATTTTTTTAGCCTTTGTTGGAGTTTAGTTCAGGAGTATGAACCTAAATGGGGACTTAGTTCAGGAGTATGATCCTAAGTTGAGGTTTTGTACCTGAGGGAGACTATTTGAAGGTGTTCTTGCTGGGGAAGATTCGTGCTTACGAGAACTGTCGGAAAAAAAGGGTGACCGTGTTGGACAAGTGATTGGACCTATGGTAGGCTACATAGTTCGTCAAAAGGGGTGGCAATAACGAGAGGCCACGGGTCTTGTACCCAAGGTTGACTGCTCTTAGGGGGGGCACCCGAGGATTGACTAAAGCTTACGTTGCTGTTTACGGAGATAGAGATAGCTAAAGCTACGGGTAATCGTGCAACATTTGTGAGTGTATGCATATTTTTGAGATATGTTGAAGGACTAACGTACCTTTGTTGTGCTTACCTGCAGGGGAGCAAGTTGCGGGGGCTGTGTTGATGCATCCTTGAGAACTTGGCGTCTCTGTCCGAACTGCATTTGAGAACTTGGCATCCCTGACCGATTTGTATTTGAGAATTTGGCGTCTTTGACCGATTTGTATTTTGAGAACTTGGCGTCCCTGACCGATTTGTATTGGAGAGCTTGGCATCCCTGACCGATTTGTATTGGAGAACTTGGCGTCTCTGACCGATTTGTATTTGAGAACTTGGCGTCTCTGTCCGAATTGTATTGGAGAACTTGGCGTCTCTGACCGATTTGTATTTGAGAACTTGGCGTCTCTGACCGAATTGTATTTGAGAACTTGGCGTCCCTGACCGATTTGCATTTTGAGAACTGGGCATCCCTGACCGATTTGCATTTGAGAACTTGGCGTCTCTGACCGATTTGTATTTTGAGAGCTTGGCGTCCCTGACCGAACTGTATTCGAGAATTTGGCATCCCTGACCGATTTGCATTTGAGAACTTGGCGTCTCTGACCGATTTGTATTTGAGAACTTGGCATCTTTGACCGATTTGTATTTTGAGAACTTGGCGTCTCTGATCGAATTGTATTTGAGAACTTGGCGTCTTTGACCGAACGGTAGACATTGGAGGTGGTCTTCATTGGGGGCTGTTTTCATCCATTTGTGGACATTGGAGGTCGTCTTTAGCAAGTTGCAGACGCCGGAGCTTGTCTTTGCCAAACTGTAGATGCCGGGAGGCCGTCTTCATCCATTTGTGGACATTGGAGGTCGTCTTTGGTGAAGATCATCCTTGCCGAAAAGGGGGATTTGATTTCACGTTTGAATTCCTGCATTCGTTAGTGAAGAGGAAGATGCATATATGACATTCATGATGACAGATGCATGCATAGAGCTAAAAAATGATTATGAGATGATGCATTTACTTGCTTTCGAAGATGCACTTAGCCTACGCTTTTTGGCAGGGAAATTACGATTTATGATTTTCAATCACTTAGGATTTTTCCTATTGATTCAAGTTTTGTGCATGCTACATGAGCCCTTGGGAGATTTTTGTGGGGATGCATGGTGATGTATGTGTCTCGGGAGACTGTTTGGAGCAGATTTTGAGCATGTGGGGATGAGAACCCTTGATCGTGATTTAAACAAATGTTGTTGGTGAGGTTTTGTCACAGTATCACATGGACCTCAATTTTGATGAGATTGGATTCGGATCCCGGGTCTCGGTTGACAGTTTCCCTCTCAATCTTGGTCATTTGAAGCTGATGCTGACATGCTCTAGGGCGCGTTGATACGAGTGAAGCCTCTTTCATTTGGGTGAGCTGTGACTTCGGCCGAAACCTTGTTCGGAGAATGATTTGATGAAATTGCTAATGCAGGGAGAAACCCAGATCTTAAGTTCCAATGCTACGGGAAGCTGCTATGTACCAAGTTCTGAAGCTGAAAATCCAGCTGTTGATGTGACTAGACCTTTCTTGTGACTTGATAAAATTCAGGTCCAGAGGACCAGCTTGGCAAAGTCCAGATTTCGAAGAAGTGACTTGGCGAAGCCCCAATCTTATAACCTCGTTGTGATTTCGACACAATTAGCAGAGCCCCAATCTGATTGGTAATACAAAGCAATCCTGAAAATAATCTGATGAAGATCGAATCTATCTTGTAGTGAAGAACCCAATGTGGACCCAAAGACGACTATATAAGCCCCCCTTGAAGAGCCGATACAGAGAACACGGGAGAACCGCTTAGCAAAGCCCCAACGTGAAGAAATTCAGAGTAGTCTAACAAAGGAGGCACCCATCTTTTCAGTCCTTAGTCAACCAGTTACTGGACCAGACTCAGAAATGTTTACGTGCAGGGGCATATCTTTTGAAAGGTGGGAATTTCTCCCGAATTTGTGTATGACACTCTCGCTTTTGGTTTGACTCTTTTGAGAGAGTATAAGCATCACAAGGTGTGGAAAAGTGTATGGAAGCCCCTGCTGACAGAAAGACAGTGTTTGGCTCTATTTCCCTATGATGGAGAGAGAGAAGACTTGTCGAGACACTTGAAAACTTGTTTTATTCGTGATGATCACAAGGCCACTTAAAACCCTTTGTTAATGTTCGGGTTATTCAACCCCTAAATCTGATATGAACAAATATTTTGATTAATCACAAGGAGAAAATCAACTGATATCGAGAATCAAGCTCGGAAGGGCGGAAAGTGTATAGGGACAATCCTTGATGAGAACGGATTTTTTTTTTTTTTTTGAATTTGTTTGTGATTTCGACCGGACCATTTCTGGTTGCCTACGTTCCCTCCATTATGAAGAGCTCAGGTCGCCGTAGTTCGGGCTTATCCCGAATGAAGAGAGAATGAATGTGAAAATTTAAGACTTTGAGGTCCTTTGGGGAATTTGAGGATTGGAGATTTCGAATAACATATCCCCTTAGAGTGTCCATGAAAGACACGGATGCGAAGCCCCAGTGGGACATCCACGGCAAGTGTTTGCGGAGGAGAAATGAAATATGCTCACGTGAAGTGTCGAAGGGAAGGATTGAATTTGCACAATCTTTGATTGAGGATCATTTGATCCGAGATAGATTTGGCTCCAATTTAAGCAAGCATTAATTTGATTTAGCTTCTGGAATGAAATTACTATCTGGTAAGGACTGTAGCTGGGTTTCCGGGCTTCGATCGGCCATTGGGTGATTTGGAAAATTATGACCTCTTAAGATGAGAGGTCGGCTGGGCCTTTTACTGACTGAACTTCTAAAGATGAGAGGTTGGCTTGTAGGGATGTGTTTGGGAAATCTACGGTGATGAAGATTGATTGCCTCTAAGAAGGAGAGGTCAGATTTTGACTTTGGCCAAAGGCTAGGGTAATGGTGATGGGAGTATCCTCTGAAATTAAGAGGATGGCTTGGGATTGATTTAAGGTAATGGTGAGAGGAAGTCCAGGCTGTCGAGAACTTTTGCGAACTTGCGAGAACTCGGGCTTCCTTTTTGGAGAGCTTCTTGAGGAGTCGGGGACTTTTGCTAAATTGTGAGGATCGACAGTCGCTTTTTTTTTTTTTGTTGAAGGCCTCCTGAGGAGTTGAGGATTATCTTTGTCCTTCCTTCATGGCTTGAGATATTTTGCGCATCGCCGACTCTCGAAGCTAACTTCTTGGCCTTGCTTGGACTTCTCTCAGTAAGGAGCAAAAATGATGATTAAACGGGGTTTCAAAACACGCCGATCTCGAAATGAAAGGTATTGTTTGGTGAGGGTGAGGTAATGGCTTTCCTATGGGTGAAAGGCTTCAACCGCAATCCCTACCGGATGACCTGAGATTAAGTCTTCATTGCTTGCTTAAGCTTTAAATGGGAAAAGATCCATGCAAATTCATCGAACAATGAGATGATGAGGCTGATGAAAGGGATGTGAGCATATGAGATGCAAGATGGGGAGTTGGTAAGCCCCAATTTGAGAGGGATATCAATTGATTTTCTCACTCCGATTAATTTAAATATTAATCATTTCAAAGAATTAGTGGTTGAGCAGCACAAGTGATCATCTAGGACAAAACCATTTCAATTAAGTGTAACGTGGGCGTGCAAGTGATGTCTCGAGTCTAGCAAGAAAAGAAGAAAGACTTATATATATATAAATTTTAAATGATAGTTAAGCTATCTTTCCACAACATTCGAGGTGGACAAAACCGACAAGTGTCCAAGATGGACTTAGGTGAAAGAAAAATACTAGAACCTACGAAGGTTGACTAAAAGACTATTTTAGAGATAGGTAGCCCCTAGTCTAGCCGCTCTTTGCTGTTGGACCATGCATCTATTCTTCGACGCTGGAGACGGGAGCTATCGCAGGTCTTCCCATCCGGACTTCTTTGTCAGCTTCTTGCTCAATCCAACCATTTTCCTTGCCTGTGATGACTGGTTCACCGACCTTACAAAGGGGTGAGTCAAATTCCATTATGCCCACAAGTCTTGAACCACCAAACTCGATCATGTTGACACTCATGTTGTTATTTCTAGGGAGCGGGTTATTGATAGTATTAGGCCCTTCAGGCACCTCTAACCTCCCTTGTTCAATCAAACTTTGGATTGCCTTTTTCAGGGGGACGCAATCATCTGTCAGGTGCCCATGGTACTGATGAAAGGCACAATGCTTGGAGGTATCCAAAGAAGCATTGGGGTTTATAGGATGATAATTTTCCAAAGGCCGGAGCAAACCTTCTCTCACCAAACCACTGAAGATATCACTCAAAGGCATCCCAAAGTTTCTCAAGTCTTGGAGCCGGGATCTGGATGCATCAGGTTTCTTGGGAACAAAGGAAGTGGCATTGTTACAGTCCTGTCCCGCGTAGCTGATCGCCTCTTTGCCTTTAGCGGGAGCGAGAGCAGTGTTGGAGGGAGGAGCCCGATACCTGTAGGCAGGTGCAGCAGTCGGCTGCTGATTGTAAGCCTTTTCAAACTTAGCCCCGGAATTAACCATTGCACGCAAGTCAGCGTAGGGGAAGTGACTGAGGGAAGCTCTCAAATGCGGCTTCAAGCATGACTGGAAGATGTCTAACTGCTCTTCGTCAGAGGGAGGAATGGCCATTTCACTAAGCTTCAGGTTCCACCTTTTATAGAAATCCCCAATATTCTCATCGTGGCGCCGCATCGTTGTCTCGCAGTCAACTCTGTTTGTTTCCCATTCCAAGTTGGCTTTATACTTATCTGTGAAAGCGCTGGTAATCTGTTCCCAAGTGGCCCTAGCTTCAGGCTGTAATCGGAAAAACCATTTCAAAGCCCCTGACTTCAAAGAGAGACTAAAGTAGTCGGCCAACTGCTGGTTTGTGCACCCCTTAGCTTTCATTGCCAAAGTATAGGTGTCCAAGTGAGTTTTAGGGCATGCAGTCCCGTCAAACAATTCAAGATTGGGCATCACAAACTTGTGAGGCAGGGGGACAATCGAGTCAGGATCTGTAGGCCGAAAAGCAGTGTTCTTTTTGGCGGTCAATTCAGCAATCTGCGCTTTCATTTCCTTGTGTTGCTCCATAAACCAAGCCAATTGGGGATCCAAAGGTGGAGCGGGAATGCCTGAACCGATCGGCAGAGAAGATGGAGGCAGATCTGAGGTAGCCGGATAGCTCGGATTTCCGGAGTGAGGCCCATAAGTAGGCTTAAGTGCGGGCTGTTGTCCCTGGTTGTTGAATTGCATGGCTGGTTGTGGCGATGGTGTATAGCCGAGAGGATACTGTGGTCCTGGTGATTCTGATGAAACTGGGATGGGGGCTTGGTAACCAATTGAACCCTGAGTGAGAAATGGGTTTGCGGAAGCTGTGGGAGGAGCAACTGAGCTAACATCATTCTGAGGAGGGGCTCCTGACGGTTGTTGAGGCATGCCGAACTGTTGTTGTGGTCCTTTGAACTGTTGCTGCGAAGGCCCGGATTGATCGGTTCCAAACTGTGGCGGGATCCCGATTAGATGTGGCATTCCGAGGTAACCCCAACCATGAGAAGACATTCCATACTGGCTTTGTCCCCACTGAGGGACTGTGAACTGATTTGTGTCGTCGGGCTGCGTGGATCCAGTGGTCTGAAGCTGGGGGGCTGGCTGACCCGAAGATCGAGGAGCATGGGTTCTGGTAGTGGTACCATAGGAGGCCGGTGGTGGCATCCTGGAGTAGTCGGGTTGACCAAGAGCGGGATTGAGGTCTTCCTCTTCTTCCACAGTGAAGGTGCCATCTGGGTTGAGACTGGCGGCCAATCCATGGCTTTTGATAGCCTCCATAAGGTTGTTCAGCTGTGCTTCCTGTCGCACTCTCATCTGTTCAGCTAACTGATTCCATTGCTGTTCTGTTTGAGGAGTCCCGGGAGGCGGAGTGACGTTGTCCCCATCATTACCAGCTGATGCAGACATTCTGAAACCTGGAGTTGGAAAAGACGGTGAAGTTGACGATGCGCTTGACTCTTCCCAACTGATTAAACGGTGACCCGGTGCCCGAAACCAAGCTTTGTGCGGAGCTGCGGGGGAAAGACATGAGGGTTCAGATGGTGGGATTTGAAGGAGGGTAGGTGTTTGGGCTTTGGGCTCATGCAACATGCAATTATTTGTTCTTGTTTACTTAAAACACGCTTTATTAACCTAATCGGTTGGAAAAGATTGCTCTTCTTTTTCGCAAACTATTCTGGATCCTGGATCAGTGGGCCCCGTCACTACGTCTATAAGCCCCTCGTATTCCACCTGTATTTCGACCTCCCAGGTGGATGCCCTGGCGAGGGTCCTATAGGGCAAGCGGGTCCCACCGACCGAAAGAAAAACGATCCTAAAAGTCTGGCGGGTAATCGAGTCTTAACGAGCATTCGATGTAAATTACGGACAAAGCTGACGTCAAAAGTCAAGATCATGTCCGAGGGCTCGACAAAAAGTCGGCATGATTTGGACTGATGAATTCCACAATTGATCTTGATTTGTCGTCAATTAGGCCGTAATTAGGCATGGAATAATCATTAATCCTTGATGACTCAGTGTCATGCTGGGAGTCAGTGTATATTTTGTGCGCCGTAGCCGAAGTCAAGGCGCCGGTCAATATCTTGGTCAAAGTCTTCGGCGGAAAACCGCAACTTCGACCGATTAGGGTCCCCGAAAGATATTGAGTCGGTATGCCGACAAAGGCTTGAAAGGAAAGGTCTATACACGTACAGGCATGACACGCACCAGACTAAAAACCAATCGGGTCTCGGACAAAGTGTGTCACGGACAAGTGCATGGTCGACACGAGGCTCCATGGGATGTTTGGGTAGTCCTGTGCTTGCACCGAGAGGCGTAATAAGACCAAACGGGCCGCGACAAGGATTTCCCCGGGTTAGGGACGTAGTGTGCAGTGTAAGGTCACGTGCGCGTAGTGTGCAAGCAGTCTATTTTCTTTTTCTGAGTAAAATAGAAAATTTTTTTATGTGTCTTAAAAATATGATGCATTATTTTTTTTTGAAAATTTTCTCTTTTTTTTTTGAAAATTTTTTTTTTTTGAATTTTTTTTTTTTGAAAGTAAATGCACACATAAGCACATAATCACAAAAATTCCAACGGTTAGGGACATGATTCCGACAGTCAAAATTTTGACTTTTTCCGAGGCGGCCAAAACAACACGAAAATGTGCAAAAATTAACACACACACACAAATGATTTTTAAAGCCGGGACGGAAGCTTGACCCTCAAAAGCTTTTTTTTTTTTTGAAAACGATGATACCGGTACGTGGGATTGTTAGACCACAATTTATCCCCGACTCGTGTTAGGAGGCGATAACGGGAATTTTAGTGGTTTCCACCAATATACCAAATATCATTTTTTTTAGAAAAAGCTTAGTCCCCAGCGGAGTCGCCACTGTGATGTACCCGATTTTTGAAATCAAACGGAGTCGCCACGCCATTTTTGTTTTAAGGGCCAAAACTTTGAAAAATGCGCGAGATTATGGATTTGGGTTCGGAGGTCACGTTACACGCCGGGAAGGACGTTAGTGTGCACCCGGAATGCCTCGTAAAACGAGTCTTCCAAGCTGAAAATTATTTGTGTGTGTGTGTGTGTGTTTTGGCCAAAATAAGTTGAAACTGAAGAAAGTAAAAATTGGGAATTCTTTATTAGACTTTGGACAGATCCCATGATTTTTGGTGTGATTTTTGGGTTGAATTTTGGTACTCAAAAGATTTTTGGAAGTTGGAAACCATTTCTGCCAGAATGAAAAAGGCAGTGGACACTTAATTTTGAAATGGACTTTAGGGCTTGAAAACTCCAGAATCTGGGAAAAGTCCGAGAATGAAAAATGTTCAAAACACCTAAAATAAGGTTTATGTGAAATAAATTTTCATTTTGGAGATGATTTGAGGACCTAAAACCTTCTGGAAATCTCAGATATGAAATCTGGATTTCCAGAAACTGATGAACTGACCTTTAAAAGAAAATTTGAAAAAAGGAGTTTTACTCACGCAAAAAATAAAGTAAAAATATGTCTAGAAAGATATGGATGTTGGCTACAAAAAGTATTTTGTAGTCAACACCAAATTCCAAGTTTCTGTATGTCCGAAAAATAGGAAAATGGACTGAGGTCTCAGAACAATGCTACTGGACAGCAAGATGTTCTTGAGGGAAAATGTGATTTTTGGGGGATTTGCATCTATGTTCACCCCATTTCCCTAGGCTTTGATTAGTGATCACTAAACATTTTAGTGGTGATCTACTATATCAAACCATCCTTGGGGTACATTAGGACTTCAAGCATTTCATTTGCTTGGGAAGGGGAATTTCATCCTTTGAAAGAAAGATTTTGTGTATGAAAATGATTTTTGGAAAACACTTTTCAGTGAATGATCTTTAGAAAAACACCTTTAAGTGAGTAAGAAAATGATTTAGACCTTTTAAATGGTCATCCATTGGAAATTTATTCCAAGGTGACTACATTTTTAGGTCAAGCAAAGATGAACAAGTTGATGAACAAATTACATCTTCAAAGTTTGAGATGCATGCTTGGATGAAAGAAATTTAGGGTAGGGAGAGGGAGGTTATACCTATCTTCCCTTGTGTATGAGCTTGACTTGAGGAGTATCAAGATTTGAATGTGTTTAGGGTTGGTGATTAGAGTTGGTTAAAGAGAAAACAAGTAGATAACAATGAAGTCCTCTATGTTTTCTCTCTAATCCTCCTCCTAAAGGGTGATTTGAGCTTGAGTTAGTGTATGTATGAGAGTATGTATGAGAGTGATTTGAAAGTATTTTGAGTGAGTGAGATTTGGGAAAGATTGGAGAGAAAATGGTGGCAATTCAAGGGAATTCCCACTGTTTTCTCCCTATTTTTCGCCAAGGTGCAGTTGCTGTGAGTGAGTTGTGTTGTGTAAACTGAGAGAGGAGGGTTCAATTTATAGGCCCCTGTGAGATGCAAACATATCCGCGCGGAGGGTTCCGTAAACGTGCCTGGTGCATTAAATGCTGCTCCAGGCTTTGAACAGGAAGAATATTATTCAAAATTCCAGCAGTTTTTGTTTTTCAACTTGCCTAATTCGGATTTTTCCAATTTCTTTTTCTTTTTTGATTCCTTTCCATGGTTTATCTTTAAATGGCAATCCCTAATCTACCCTCACTTTGTTAGGAATGTTAGGAATTGTTAGAAATGTTAGAAATGTTAGAAATGTTAAAACTTTCGTTAATTTTCTAACGAAAATTCTAACAACTCAAATTGGAGCACTTACAACTTGTAATAAAACATTTTTTGTATGCGCAACAAAGTATTTTATTTGAGATGTAATGTCATATTTTGTGATTCCCGGGGACTGTCCTAGGAATTGTTGCTAGTTTAATATTTGTTCATGCCACGTGAGTTGGGAGTGCGTTGGTGGTTAGTGTATGGTTGCCGAAAATGGCTTTGGCCAGAATTTGGGCAGTTTGGAGCAAGGTCCTGCTGGGAATAGTGGCTGTTGTACTGTTTGCTGAAAATGTGGGACCAAGTTGCAAGAAGGTCTGTATGGACGAACCTAGAATGCAAAGAGGTCCGTACGGATCATCTTTGCTTTTGGGGAAGAGATAAGTGTTTTCAGGATGTCTGAACTTTCCTCACTTCCCATTTGCAGTCATTTTGAGCTTTCTTCCCCATTTTCTCTAGGAACCTCCATTTTTGCCATGGATTCTTCGTATGTTCCAAGAGTATTGCCGAGGCTTTCGAAGGAGCGACAAGCATACTTCCTTGAGCAGTTATGTGGGTGAAACACCGTATGAGGCATCATAGGCAGACTTTCGAGGTGAGGTTTCGACTCTGCTCGGTTTGGTCCCTTAAGGAGTTGGTTCCTGATTAGGAATTGTTGCGGGCTGCTGCGAAGTTCTGGGATGTTAGGAGGCATGTGTATAGCTTCTCCTACAATGAAATGACTCCCACTTTTGAGGATTTTCGGGCTTTGATGGGAGGACCGGAGGTGGAGGCCATCTCGCTTCCTTTGATTGGCGGCGTTGCCGTGAGCGTGAAGCTTGCATGCTTTCTTCAGACTTCATTGGAAGAAGTGCAGGGTATGACCTTTGATTCGGGTCACATTGACATTTCTGCGCTGCCAGAGCGGTTTATGAGTGATGACCAGAGTGATGCCTAGTGGGATGCATTTGCCTTGTGCGTGATAGCTACGCTTTTCATGGTCAGCTCCCTTGGGGTATGCGACGGCGCTTTGCTGGAGGTGGTAGGGCATTGCAGGGCCGGAGAGGATATTGTTCCGTTGGTGCTGGGGGAGACCCTTCACGGCATTGATCGTCTGGCGACTGGAGATAGGTTCATGAGAGGGGGAAGCCCCACTTTGCTCACTTTGTGGTTGCGTGAGAGACTTCAGGCTATGCGTGAGGCTCCGGCGTCGTTTAGCCCGTGGACATTTGCTCAGCGTCCTCTTGTATTGGATATGGATCAGTCCGCCTGGGAGAGATGGATAGCACAGCTCGGCACGCATCAGATCCATTGGTGGGTTCCAAACTGGGGGATTGAGGCTAGGAGGGTCTTTCAGGAAGGGTCTTATGTTGTCAGAGTTCCTGGTTTGTCTTGGTCCTCCTTCTACATTCCGTTGCTTGTTTCCCGGCAGTTCAGGATAAGGCAGGAGCCTTTGCTGGGCTGGGATAACCTTGCCACTGCGGAAGTTGCTCCTCTTTTTATGGCAGCTCCGGGTGCTCTTTTGTATTTTGTGAGGGTATGGAAGTATTCCGCTTTCCCTCCTGTGGTGCTTCTTCGACGTCGGGAGAGTGTTGTATTGACCACCGAGTACCTGGATTGGTACGAGCAGCGTGTTGGGCAGTCCCAAGTGGTTTTGGGGAGCAGGCGAGAAACGATTCTGGGGCCCGATTGCCATCGCAGCTATTGTCTTAGGAGTGCCGAAGCCTGGTCTGACCCTCATGATGTCACGGGAGATGCTTTGTTTGACTACGAGACCAGAGTTGACCAACTGACGGAGAGAGGTCCTCTTTTGCAGACTCGCAGGGAGGGGATCCGAGTCGAAGCACGGGCGAATGAAGCTCTGCGAGCTATTGGATTGTTTGACTCTACAGGGAGGACCCCTAATCTTGGATTGAGAGAGACAGAGCTGGCTCGCGTGGAGCGAAAGAAGACTCACCGGGGACGAGGGAAGAAAGGGAAGAATGGCAAGGGGACAAGCGCAGATGGCACGGAATGACCTCCTAAGTATCCATTCATTGCATTGCAGACACATTATTTGTTAAATGTATTAAGCATGTCTTTTAGCATGTTGTGAACTTGAGAGTAGATCGTGCTTGAACTCATCAAGAAATGTTGTAATCGTTAGTGATTTGTGATTTTCTTTTAAAGCTTTGTCGAGACGCAAGATCTCTTGTTTGCCCTTTGTTTCTTTTGTGAGCCTTGATGGCTTCCAGCTTTGGGCCTTTTTTGTTGTATTCGTGGATTGAAACAACCTGGGTCTTGACGGCAATCCCTTTTCTCTTGGGTTTTGTGTTTGGATGGGGAGTTTGGATGATCCCTTGACAAGTCATTTTGACGGTCTTTTCCGTGGCTTCCTTGCCTCTTGTTTGTCGGCGTCGGGCTCTTAACCTCTTTTTTTATAGCTTCTGTTTGAGCTTATTTTTTTTTTTTGAAAGCTTCTGCTTGATCTCTTTTTTTCTTTTTTTTTTGAAGCGCGTGAGGGCGAAGGCAAGCCCCTAGCTTGGAAGTTGACATGGGTCAGTCCTTTGATGCTGAGTGACCTTCGGATGTCCTTTGGTGTTGCCGCCGTCGTTTGACTTGGTCAAGGTGATGTTAGGGGCATGCTTTTGGAAAGTGTGTAGGTTGATGGAGGTCTTGGTTGACATTCAAACTTTTGACTTTTTTGTGTGTTTTTAGACCGGACCAATTAAGGTTACCTACGTTCCCCTGGACTAGAGGGCTCAGGTCTGCGTAGTTCGACACTACAAGGAGTGCCAAAAGATGCACAGTTGGTCTTCTTTAGGCAAAGTATCTGCGAAGTTTGCTTCCGTTGACTGGATTCATGAAGGGATTACCGTCTAGGTCCGTCAGCTTCATGGCACCTCCGGAGAAGATCTTTTGAACCACGAAAGGGCCGATCCATGTTGGTTCCCATTTTCCCAGTGGGTTGGTTCGGTTCGAGTGGAGGCTTTTCTTTGAGTACCGTATCGCCTTCCCCGATGTCTCGGGACTTGACTTTCTTGTCGAAAACTCTAGCCATTCCGCTTTGGTAGGCTCGGATGTGTTTCATGGCCTTCAACCGTCGCTCGTCTAGCGAGCCGCCCGTCGTGGCTCGGGAGCCATTCGACTTCGTTGATCTCGTTTTCCAGCAGCACTCGGAGTGAGGGAATTTCCAATTCAACGGGCAGTACTGCTTCCATTTCGTATGTTAGGGCGAATGGAGTTTCTCCCGTTGCTGTTCTGACTGATGTGCGGTAGCCCCGAAGTGCAAGGTGCAGCTTTTCGGGCCAATCACGTCCTCGGGTGGTCATTTTTCGGATGATTCGTTCGAGGGTCTTGTTTGCTGCTTCCATGGCGCTGTTTGTTTGTGGCCGGTAGGGAGAAGACTTGTGGTGTGTAATCTTGAATTCGGCCAGCAGCCTGTCGCATTCTCCTTCGAAGTGGGAGCTGTTATCTGATATGACCTCATTCGGGATGCCGTATCGGCAGATGATGTTTTCTTTGAGGAAATGTGCGACTTTCTTGGAGGTGAGCACCTTGTAGGACTTGGCTTCGACCCATTTTGTGAAGTAGTCGATGGCTACCAAGAAGAATTCGTGGCTGTTGCTTCCTGGCAGAGCGATCTTTCCGATGACGTCAATTCCCCATGTGGCGAAGGGCAAGGGCGTAGTCATGCAGTAGAGATCGTGAGGAGGTAGATGATTGAGGTTGGAGAACCGTTGACACCACTACAAGAAAAATGACTTTTCCCGGCACTTAATTTTGTGCCACCAATTTCCGACACTTTTTTAATAAGTGCCACAAATTTGTGGCACTTTTCAGAAACTGTCACAAATATCCGGCACTTTTTTAGAAGTGCCGCTAATTTCCAGCACTTTTACAAAAGTGCCGCTAATTTTTCGGCACTTATTTAAAAGTGTCGCTAATTTTTCGACACTTCTTTAAAAGTGCCGCTAATTTTTTGGCACTTTCTTAAAAGTGCCGCTAAAAAGAAAAAGAAAAAAGAAAAAGAGAAAAGAAAATAAAAACAACAGAGACGTGGGCATTTTCCCGCACAGTGTCTTTTGCCCAAAAATTCAATTCCGTGCTTTTTTCCCCCAAATCTCCTTTTCCCCAAATTGCCTTCCTATTCTGATAGCTAAGGGCACATCGATCGACGGCAACGACGACGACGACGGCGACGGCGACGGCGGGGCATAATCGACGTCAGCCCTGGATATAATCGTCGGAATCTATATAAACTAGGCAAGCTTTCCATTGCCGAACCACCATTACCGAACCAGAACAGCTGGGCATCGACGCTGCAGGGGAAAATTGACTTCTCATCACTCTCCATAACGACAATAACACGGTATCATCTCTCTCCTTACCCCTAGTCCTTTCCCTAAAAATCCTATCCCTCACATTTTTGACAATTTGCAATCTCGTTGTGCAAGGCAGGTCAATTCAGACGCTGAGCTACTTTGGGTTGACGATGTAGCTTTACCGTCCGCACACAATTTATTTCAACAGGTCTGATAGTTTGATTTTGGCTTATGAATTGATTTTTTTTTTTTTGGAAATTAGTGTCACATGAATAATGGTGAATATGAAAATTGTCTAAGTTCTTTAATTTGTTTGATTTTGACATACTATAACTTTGAACTTAAAGACTCAATTGTTCTTCCAAGTATTTTAAAGTGGGAGCATAATAGACTAATATAGAAATGTTTATGTAGGCGGATCACATCAGATGTCCATCTTTGCCACACTTGGATAACCTAGAAAATAAGTAAAGAAAATGATCTTATAATTCTGAGGTTAAATCTTGGATTCGTATAATAGGGGTTTCCGTCTAAAACAATATTGTATGTATGTCAAGTGCTCACATAATAGTTTTTCTTGCAGGCAGTCAAAATCCTGAATGACGAAATGCAGTATGACATCATCATGATTGGTGGCTTGCTGCGTAATAAGGTATGAAAGCCTGTACTGGTTCATAGCTGTACTTGTAGTTACAATTGAGTTTTGCCGATCAGCACTTGATGTCTATTGCTTTACAGGAAAGATTTGTCAAGAGGAGACAGCATCTTGTTGGGCCCAATTCTTCTACCTTGAAGGTGCATCAGTGTACATCTTTGTCCTATGGAATTGTGCTCATAAAAGTCAAGTATTATGAGAAAGATAGTCCCTCTGTCCCAAAATATGTGTATCACTGACAATCGTGCTGGAATGCAGGCGTTGGAAATATTGACTGGCTGCTATATTCTTGTTCAAGTATAAGCTTAGATTCTTATTTGAAAATGAAAAACATAGTTTCATACAACGTACTGATTATCGTTGGACCTTTTACACTTTTTGCCTGACCAAAATCACATTTCTTCTTCATGTATAGGGGAACACTGTTGCAGCTATGGGCTGATTCAAAGGTCTAAATTATGCTTTCTTTGGAATAAATGTTAGACTGCATCTGTTGAGAATGTTCTCTGCTAGATATCACAAGTGATTATCACATTTATTACTTGTCTTTCTATACTTGCCTTTACCCTTGGTCGAAATTCTGCTTTCTTTGAAGCCAACTTGAACTGATGCAATACATGTCCGCCTTGCAGATGTACCCCTTGTTGGAGAGGATAAGTCCAAGGACAAGAAAGCTTGAATTGTTTGCTCGTATGCACAACACGCATGCAGGGTATTGCTTAAATTATATATCAGCATGCACTATATTTGTAGATATTTTTTGATTTGGTGCTAAAAATTTTGTGATGAAATGTATACTTTTGACTTGAAATAAAAATTCAAATGATTTTCAACTTCTTGGACTCTAGTTTTTACCCATATTTGTCCCATATAGGAGAGTGACTTTTCTCTCTTTGATTCTCATGTCCTGTACTCCACATGCCTCATTGTCATCTGTTAAGTTGGTGATTTTGCTTTGTGAGCTTGTACAAACTAGGATTTTGAGTTATGGAGATTGTTGGTTTGCAGGTGGATGTCACTTGGGAATCAATTGGGTGGAGTGAGATTGGTGGATGAAGGGCTAAGGGCAAGATTTAAAGCTGCTTACCCAGAAGTAGAGGTGCAGCCACAATCTCCGCCTAGGACATCTGCTATGGAAGTCGAACCAAGTATAAGTCCTTATGCACACGTCACAACCTCAACAGATGCAGTCTATGCAACTGAAGAGAAACCAATGAATGTTGACGTGGAGATGGCTTCCTGAAATAGAATTGAATGGGCTACCCCTTTTGATTAAGATAGAACATTCTCTGCTAGATATAACAATTTCTTTTATGTGGATTTTATTAAGATAGAACATTCGTATTTGTGGTAATTTAAGTGCTTATGATGAAGAGGGATCTTCCAAATAATCCGGAACTTGCAAATGAGAACTGGGACAGGTTTCTTCCGAAATTTAAGAAGTAAGTCATTCTCATCATGTGACTCACTACTTTTATCCTTATTAACGTTTTCTTATGTCATTACCAGGAAAAATGTTCAACAAAATAAATTTAAGAGTAAAGAGAAGAAGCAGTACACACCATTTCCTCCTCCACAACCTCCTAGCAAGGTGAGTCAATAATCCTTCACAATAATCTTTGTGCTGGACAATTTCTTGTCTTGTATCTCTCTGTCCCGAAATAAAGTTCACAGTTGACAAGTCAATGTTTTAAGCTTTTTTGTTATGTTTCCTTAAATGCCCCATCTCTTCATGAGTGGGGTAGTATACTCTTACGAAGACACACAACTATAATTTCCTTTAAGAAAGGGTAGCTTAGGGTGATCAACAAATATTACATCCTATTTTTAGAAATACGTCATTCAATTTAGTCACGAGGCTGCATAGGAACAGAGTAATCTTCTCCATTTTCAGGCTGGCCTGGTAACTACACTCAGTACAAGGACAATTGTCTTTGGTGCAACAAATCCTAAAGGACAGTATGATCCTGACATTTGTCTTTCATTAATTAAGAGCTTTCTGTTTACCTCCATTATTGATGAAAAATATGAAGTGTGCTGCATCGGAACATCCGTAATTAGTGCATAAGTTTGTCTCTTCCTTTCTCAAATAAGCAGATTTTTTTTTGTATTCAAGCAGGATGAAATGTACTGGGCCGAATCTGAAAAGTGGCTTAGACAAAGGTATTCAGAAATGTATCCATCTTGTGAACCTGATGATTATCTCAGAATACTTGGTTATCAGTGGCGGTGTCTTCGGTTTAATGATGATACCCGGCAGAGCACATGTAAAGTAATGGCTGCTTATAGGAAATCAGATCCCGGATCTGTATTTCTAATGCAAAGCCCGAGCACATTGTCTCACTGTTCCATGTAAGTTTACACATTCATTTTATTTTGGTAACCTGCTTCTTATTTGGTTTTCGACTTTAATCTCAATTAAGAAATTTATTTCAGTAGTGGAAAAAAATGTAAGTTTACACATTCATTTTATTTTGGTAACCTGCTTCTTATTTGGTTTTCGACTTTAATCTCAATTAAGAAATTTATTTCAGTAGTGCAAAAAAAAATTCAGCAGTAGTTTGCATTTTCTGGTTTGTTTTCTATTAATCTAAGTGTTTCAGTCTTTCGGATGTTTAACTGATGTGTCTCTCTGGTACTCTCATTTCATAATTTTGCTGTCATCCTCCTCTCATTTTTGTTAGTAAAACTGGAGAAAGTTTAATAAAATATTTATAATAAAAAAACAAAATGATATTAACAATGTTACTTGAAGTAGCTGAAATAGAAGATAAAATATTTATAATAAAAAAACAAAATGATATTAACAATGTTACTTGAAGTAGCTGAAATAGAAGATTAACTACATGTAAGATTTGATTAGGCTCTAATGTTAATTACTATACGCAGGGGGAAGTTCTTGTGAATCTCCTTGACTATAAAAGTCCAAAACAAGTGGTGGCTAGAGGAATTTTGATAAGTAAAAATGCCTCTAAAGTTGTTGGGGGACTGAATTGGGAAATGAATTCTGGGAAGTACTTATCAAAGAAGCGATAAAACCATTCGAAAAATTAATTAGGCCTTTCGAAGGAGTCACCAAGTTGGGAAAAGCTATTGGAAAATCTGTTACATGGAGAAATATAGATGTAACACGAGGTTGTATTGTATTCTTTATAATTTTTTCAAAGACTTTTTAAAAACTAAAGTAATTAATGCTATAATTGTTTGTTTGCAGGTGATGGATCACGTCTCTTATAATACATTCGCTATGGAAGAAGACCATTATCTCATCACGCTTTTGTTTGAACAATTGAATATTTAGCTTTTGGTGTTATGATGTCAAGGCTTGATGTATACCTTGCTTAAATTTTTGAATTATTACTTTCTGAATGATATAATTTATACTTATTTCGATGACAATGAGAAAAAGTTATCTTTTATATACTTTGTTGCAGTTAGTCAAAATTATGTAGGAATGTGGCATTAAATATGCTTGAGATTTGTATCTATTTGTAGTGAATTTCCAGCAGCAATCATATCCGTCAGTTCATTAATATTGTGCAAAAGTGCTGGAAATGTGTGGCACTTTTCAAAGTGCCGGAAAATTAAGGCACTTTTTTAAATGCCGAAAATTTGAGGCACTTACAAAACTGCCGGAAATTTGTGGCACTCAAAAAACTGCCGAAAAATTGTGACACTTTCATAAGTGCCGGATAATTGTGACACTTTCATAAGTGCCGAAAAATTGCGGCATTTAAAGAAGTGACGGAAAATTGTGGCATTTAAAAAAGTGCCGGAAATTATGGCATTTCTGAAAGTGCCGAAAATTGTGGCACTTTTGAAAGTGCCGGAAAATTGTGGCACTTTTCAAAGTGCCGGAAAATTGTGGCACTTTTAAGTGCCGGGAAGTATTGCCGACGCGACTTATTACGGCACTTATAAAAGTGCCGGAAAATGTGTCAGAAATAGCTTTTATGGCACTTTTTTCTCATTTGTGGCACTTAAAAAAGTGCCATAAAAACCTGTTTTTGTTGTAGTGCACTTGTCGCAGCTTCAAACAAAGTGGATGCAGTCCGCTCCATGGAGATCCAGTAGTAGCCCATCCGAGAAATGATTTGCATCAGGGCTCTGGTATTCATGTGGTGGCCGCAAACCCCATTGTGGACTTCGTTCATGAGTTCACTTGCTTTTTCCTGGCTGATGCAGCGTAGGAGTGGTCCTTGGTAGCGTTTTTTGTATAGCATGTCTCCAAGGATGACAAAGTGAGAGGCGAGGCATTTTAGGGCCATGATGCTCTTGGATTTGACTCCTTCTTTGCGCTGACCTTCCTCGTTCATGAAGGCGGTTTCCCTGTTTTTGAGGTATTGGAAGATCAGGTTGACATGCAATGTTGGTGAAGAGGCTTCCGATTTGCGTCTCTTTGGCTCTTCAGTAGTTCCCAAACTCACTGTGATTAAAACCTTTCTCGACAGCTTGGGCCCGATTTTTCTCTCGTTTGACAACATGCTTAAAGATGTGTTTAATGTATTATTCGTTTAATGTGTCTGCTTCTTTATCAAGTGAATCGTTAATAACTGTTTGTGTGTTAGTTAATTTATCAGTTGTTAAAGATGCAATGAGAGGATACTCGAAAAGGTCGAAACTTTCATTAAGAGCATACGGGAATACATTATTGGCAATGAGTTTGTAATCTTCTAACGTGAGGTTATCAGATGACTCGAGAGACTCGAATTTAAAGATAATGGACTCAGGATGGGCTTTGACACTGGAATCTAGGACGCGAGGGTTCAGACCAAGTTGTTCGATCATGTTCCTTTTGCTGGCGGTAGGTCCGGAGAAGGTGGCCCAGTTATTAAGTGGCAATGAGCTTGACAGGAGGCGGGGGTCGAAAGGCTTCGCGCTGCTGTCCCCAATCATGGCTACTGTAGAGTTATCAGAAACAAAATCGATTAGGTCTGGCACCTCAATTTCTTTGCTGAAGAGTTGTAGCAATGGCTCATTCCAGGAACTGTTTGCGGAGTCTTTCGTCTTCGTCTTGGGTATTGCTAGTTTGAATGTAGACTCGTCCTACTCGTTGGTGGCAGGGGTGTTGACAGAGAGTTTCTAGAGTTCTTCCGCCAAAGAGAGGGTTTTCCTGAACCAGAATTCATTGTGAATAGTGGTGGTAGTTGGTCCCGGTAGAGTTGGTGCGTCGAGAAATGCTCTTCTGACCGGATTTGGCTTGAGGCCTCTGAATCTTGCAAGGTTCTGTTGGAGCTTGTCCATGGCTGTCGGCCAGTTTTGTTTGGCGTTGATCAGCTATGTTCCCTTTTCTGTGTCTTCATTCAAACTGTCGGCTTCCCTTGTGAAGTACCTGGCCATGTCGAAGCTGTAAGGACGGAGGTTGGAGATTGCGTGCAAGCCTCTTTTGTTAGTAGCGGAGCATTTCTGTACAACTTTTCTATTTTCTGCAGCGTCTTCGGGAGTGGGAATGTATCCCAGGCCATGGAGGGTATTCTGTTCCTTGACCTCGATGATTTTTTGGGTACCTTGATGGTGTTTTCCCAAACCAAGCCCCGGGATGTAGTTCATGAGCTTCATCATCTTCATTATGGGAGGTATCTTGTTCCAAGTCAAAGGTAGGTCTATGTGGCACACCTGGGCATTTGGGCTTTCGACTGTGAACCCTGTCAGCATCATGCCGTCGTTGTCGTGTTTGATTTCCAAGACCGGGACGCCGTTCATGTCGGTCCCCTCAGTGGTTATACTGTCGCCATAGATGATGGTGAGATCCGTCCCTTGGATGAACTTTACGCATTGGTGGAGGGTGGATGCCACCCCATTGATCTGGTGTAGCCAAGGGCGTCCCAAGATGGCAGTGAATGTGATCGGGATGTCGATGACCTGGAAGTCAGTCGGGACCATCTGTTTTCCGAACCACAGGTTCAGAGTGGCTATCCCTAGGACTGAGCGAGACGTTGAGTCGTATGCTTTGATTGTCTGAGTTGAGGGTTTCAGATCAGTTGGCTTGATCCTTAGCAAGTCCATCATTTTGGATAGGAGGACGTTCATGGCTGATCCTCCATCTACCAAGACCTGAGGGAGGCGGCGCTCATCAAGTTGAACTGTTGTATAGAGAGGCTCGTTGTGGTCAGCCCCAAATTTTGGGAGGTCGAGCTCCGTGAAGGTGATGATGTTGCTGCAATGAACGTTGCTGATCATCTGAACCGCTTCATCTGGTGTCACGGTAATAGGTACCATGGTGCCGGGCCAGCTTTCCTCCAAATTTTGAGCTTGTCAGTGTGGGGTAAGAGGAAATGAGTAAGGACCAGAGTGAGATGTTAGCCCGAGTACGCTTGAGCCGAGTTAAGATAGGATCTTCACTCCTTCGGGTCAAGAGTTTCGGCTTCTTTGGCGTAGTGGCCCTTTTTCGCCCGAGGCTCAGGCATGGCTGGCCTTTTGTCTGCCCTTGGAGGATTCATCCGGATTTGACCGGAACGTGTCAGTACGTTCACCTCTGGCTTTGCTGCTTTGCTTGTCTCTCCTATTTCTGTATTGGGAGGGCCTTGTTTGGCGTAGGGCCATACTTCGCATTTCAGTTCGTTCACTGTTATTGCTTTTGTTGCAGCGTCAACAGTGGCTTTGAGGTCTTCCCAAGACAGGGGTTGGGGTATCTGGACCCTCGGGCCGTTGGTGGCGGTGCGGAGTTCGTCCCAACTGATCATGGAGCAGATGTTGACGCGGTCTTGTGCAGAGCTAGGCTGAGGAGATTTGCTGGAGTAGCTGATGTAGTAGTCGAACTTTCCTGATGGTTCTCCAAGGGTTCCAACTGTGGGGTCGCTGGCTTCGTATCTCTTCTTCAGTTTTTGTTGAGAAGAGGGTTTCTTCTTTCTTCGAGGGCGATCCTCATTTATTTTGTCTTGGAACTCCATTTCCAGACAAGCGGTGCAATCGCAGATGTCCCACCAGATGTGTTCATTGTTCTGTGGCGGTATCGGGACCTCAGGATGTTGACTGGGCACGTCTTCCCCCGGGAGGTCTTGTGGCTTTATGTCGTAGCTGCATGGCTCGTACGAGGGCAACAGATCGACTTCTGGGAGACAATGAGAGACGTTAGGAGCTGCGGGAGCGAGTATGTCTTTGGAAGCCCCGAGTGGTTGGGGGATGGCTAACGTTTCGAAGTGGTGCATGGCACCTTTGATCCAAGCTTGTTGCTCACCTTGGCATTTTTTGAGGGCTATGACGGCTTGCCACACCTCTTCCATTGTCGGGAAGTTTCTCAGGGGTAAGAGCCCGTTTTCCTCGTTGTTATCCGCTGATCTAGCCATGGGGAGTTGATGGACTGCCCTAGTGACTGTGTCGGGAAGGAAGTTGGACTTTGCGGCTTTGACACTGGGAGAATAGTTCCCGGGTACTTTCGCTCACTCTCGGCTTGCTGGAGGGGGTGACGGGTAAGGTTTAGACAAGGGAAGGCCTTTTGGATAAAGGGGGGGAAAGCTCATGTGACATGCAATTTCCGCTTTTATTTATTATTATTATTATTATTATTATTATTATTATTATTATTTTAATTTACTTAAAACAGTGTTTTCTCAGAATCCTAGGTAGGTTGAAAAAGATTGCTCTTCTTTTTCGCAACTATGCTAGATCTTGGGTGAGCGGAGACCATCTGTGCGGCTATAAGCCCCTCGTTTTGCACCCGTATTTCAACATCCCGGGGTGGACAGCCCCGGGCGAGGGTCCTATAGGGCAAGCGGTTTCCACCGGCCTAAAAGAAAAATCGAACCTAAGGACCGAGCCTGTCATGTTCGTTTTAATGAGTTAGCCATGTGAATAGTGAGCCGAGTCGGCACCTGAAGATCGGGTCGAGAGTTCGGCATGACCTCTCTTTACCTTGCTTGCGCAAGGGATCTGTGACGTTAGGCATTGGCTGGGTCATATTGTCATGGCTGACATATTAAAGGCTTGATGACGTGGTGTCATGTAGGCATGGATGTATATCCGGGACGAAACGTCGTCTGGGTGTAGCTTCGGAAATCAAGATCAGGTCAAGAATTTAGCATGACATTTCATCGCTTTGCTTGCGCAAGGGATCTTGAGTTCTGAGCTTCGACTCAAAAAATGGCTAGCATGGGATATGTATCCAGGCTGTATGACACGGACTGGGTAAAAAACCAATCGAGTCGGGACAGAGTGTGATGCAAGCGTGCATGGTTGACACTGGCTAGGATGGGATGTTTGGAATGAACTCGTGCGCATCCAAGAGGCCTAGGAAGACCAAACGGACTGCAACTGAGACCACCCCGCGTTAAGGTTTGTAGTGTGCAGTGTATTCGAGACAGCAAGTGCACGTAGCGTGCGGTGTACCGAGGCAACAGTGCGAGTAGTGTGCGGTCGCTAAAATTCTTTTTCTGAGTAAAACAGAAGTTTTTGAAGAATTTTAAATGTATGTACGCAGATGTATATTGATGCATTTTTTTTTGTATTTTTATTTTTTTTTGTAAAATAAAAAGTAGTAGCAATTACGCACACACACACAAATGCTTAAAGAAAGTGGGTAAAATGAAAGTTTGACCCTCATCATCGTTTTAAAAATCTTTTGTTTTGTTTAAAAGTTTTTAAAACAAAATATCCCAATGAGTCGCCAACCGAAATTTCCGGACTGCTCGCGCGGGCCCTAAGATCTCGCTGTTTGGTCGAGAGGTGTCTCGCTGTGTTTTTCGCTTTGTATAGTTGCCACACCATTTTGATTAAGCCCAAAACATTGAGAAAAGGCATCAGTTTAAAAAATTATTTTTGTGTGATGAGATATTTGAGTTCGGAGGTCAGGTTACTCCTCGGGAAGAGAATATTTGAATATTAGAGCTCACCCGAGTCGCCTCGTAAAAACGAGTCTTTCGGTACCCCTTCTTTCTTTAACTGTTGTGTGTGTGTGTATGTGCTTTTAAAAATGCATGTTGTATCGGATGTCTACATTGTACACTACGTATTGAAATGTATTGAAATAGTAATGGAAGGAAGCCTTACCAATGTTGGTTCGTGTCTGTCTTCCGCTAGGGAATAGTGTTTGAGTGTTGAATAGTGTTCCGGGATAGACCGGGATTGTTTCGGGATGTGCCGGTTGTCTGTGGACAGTGCTTCGACGTGCCTCGGGATTGTCAGGTGTGCACTCGGGCAGAGTTTCGGCGTGCATTGGGATCGTAGGTATCGTTAACTGGATTCGGCGCAGGTTCTGGGCTGTGCGGCGCTGGGATCGCTTACATGCCGGCAGAGTTCCGGCGTGCGTCGGGATCGTCGGTTTGGCTCGGAAAGGGCCGGGACGCCTCGGGGAAGACCAGGCAAGGCTTCGGAGTACCACGAGGGGCCTCAAAATACCTCGAGAGTGCCTCGGGGCAGTGCGGGAGCGTCTCGAGAGCGCTCGGTAGTGCTAGGCAGGGCTTCGGAGCACCGGGAGGGGACTCGAAAGGCCTCGGAGGGAACCGAAAGGGATCGGGAGTGCCCCGAGGGGTCTTAAAAGGACAGCCTGAAGGCTTAAGGAGAGAGGAGAAGAGGGAGGTGTGAAAATGAGGGAGGGGGAGCCCTCTATTTATAGTAGGGGAAAAATTGCAAGAAGGTCCGTACGGACCTTCCATGAAATCCAAAAATTTGGTTTTTCCAGATTTGAGGGAATAATGTGGACTTTAAGAGGATTTTGTAATAATTATGTCTGGTGCAAAGAGGTCCGTACGGACCTTCCATGCTTTTCCAAATTTTTTGAAATTTCTAAAAAGTCCTTTTGTGCTTTTTTATCCTAGAAAGCCCCCCCCCCCTTGGTTTGGTTGGTGGTTTTTTGGGTTTTTGAGGGCTACGGGTGTTCGAGACTGCGTTCGTGTGAGTCTGCGGTGTTTTCCGTGCGTTCGAAAGAGAGTGATCCAGATTGAGGTACTTACACCCCCGTATCCTCGTCCAATCACAGACATCCCTCTCCAGTACTCCATACTTTATTGTACGAGTCAACCAGGCGTCTACACGCGTTATAGGTCAAAGGACAATATCTCCAAAAGGGCTGACGTCATCTAACGGCTCCCTCTTACTATATATACTGTCATTTGTCTTCTTGGGTAAGGTAACTCACATTGTCTAAACCCTAATACACAAACACACTAAAATATTCTAAGTCTTATATCTCAATTATCAAACCCTCAAAGGTTTTACTTTCACACCCGAGAGCCTGAGCCGGAATCAACCCCAACTTGATATCTAATGATGCTTAACGTTTGTGTTGTGATCTAGATACAACATTCATACAAAGTCGGTGTTCATCATTAGTGAGACCTCAAAAATTGTGGTCTCATCAATATATGAAGCAATGAAAAATTGAACATGAGTTGATCAACCTAACTAGGGCCGTTAGTAACATTTGCTGACCCAAAATTATAGACAGCCCAACTATTATTTTCTTTGAGTCTTTGGATTATAGTTTTTGCTGGAGCTGCTAAAGACTTGGGCCAAACTGTGATTACATGAGCCTTTCAGTCTTCTTTCTTTGTTAGTAATGTTCCATTCCACTCTCTGTGTGTGTGAGAGAGAGAAAATTATTGTAAAATGGTGTTATTCTACACACTTTGGTTTGATTTCATATTTTCATATACTATGGTTTTATTTTTTTCTGAAACGAAACCATTTTATTAGCAATAACAAATAGATAGGAGTCAGACTTTCACAAACGATGTAAGTTCGATCCATATTATATTTATATATTATATATGGGCTTACATTTACAAACGCAGCCGTAAAAATTATATCCGCCAAAAAATTGACTTGACGATTAACTAAACTAACTAAAAAGTGAGGATTCCTAAGAAGCATGTTCTTGCATGAATCAAAGTGAGGGTTACATATATTTTAGATTTCCTTTTAGTACAAACGGAAAGGTTACTTTAGATTTTAAGAACCGTTTTTTCTTATGCTGATAAAAAATAACGGTTGTTTGATTTAATTTGGTTTGATATTCATTTTAGATTTTTAAGAACCGGTTAGCATGGTTCGATTTCTAGATTATTGTCTTTAAATTTCAAACAAAACTAAATCAAAACAACTTTATTTATTCTTATCTTCAAAAAAATATACTCTTATTATCAATCAAGTGAGGCGTCCGCCCCACTTGAAGCCAGGCGTCCGCCTCACTACTCCTCTCTACGGCTTCCACTGCGGCATTCCAGGCGGCCGCACCACTAGGTGCCAGGCGCCCGCCTCAACCCATTTTCACCAACGCTGATCTTCTGCCTTTGAGGCTGCCGCCTCAAAGTGTCCCAGGCGCCCGCCTCATGCGACTGGTGCTCTCCGTGATGCTTTCTCTTCAGTTCATGTACATTAAGCTTGTTCATTTATTTTAGGTTAATGTATATTAGTTTTTTAGTCTCTTCGTATAAGGGCTCTCCATTGTATATATATGCATATTCCTCAGTTGAGTAATAAGATAACAGATAATTCACTCCAATATTTCTTCATGGTATCAGAGCTTCAAAACTGATCCTCACCTAAAACCTAGCTGCCGATTGCTGCTATGGTTAATGAAGTTGATCCAACGAAGGTCTCCTCCTCCAAGAAGGATGATCCGACTCACTCTCCGTTTTATTTACATCCCTCCGACAATCCTGGTTTGATAATTTCACCGGTGATTCTAAAGGGTTCAAACTACGACGAATGGGCTCGATCTATGAGGAATGCTCTCCGGGCTAAAAGAAAGCTTGGCTTCATCACCGGTGCAGTGACTGCAGCCGATGCAAGTGATACAGAAGAATGGCTTATGGTCAATTCCATGGTGGTAGCATGGGTCCTCAATACGGTTGAATCGACCCTACGCTCAACACTGACTTATGCCGACTTGGTCAAGACTCTGTGGGATGATCTCCAAGAGAGATTTTCAGTTGGCAATGCACCTCGCATTCACCAACTTAAAGCCGAGATTGCTAATTGCAAACAGGGAGGGTTGCCGGTGGTGGAATACTACGGTAAACTCAAATTGATGTGGGATGAACTTGTTAATTATGATCCTCCGATTAGCTGTTCTTGTCAAGGGTGCACTTGCGATATAGCGACTACTTTGACGAAGAAACAGGAAGCCGAGAAGCTTCATCAGTTTTTGATGGGCCTGAATTCGGCCATATTTGGGACGGTAATCTCCAACATCTTGAGTACCGATCCTCTTCCACCCATTACTCGCGCCTATTCCTTGATAACCCAAGAAGAAAGCAGGCATGACGTAGCTAAAGGAAACGAAGATAGGGCAGAAGCTGTTGCCTTCGCTGCAAAGGGATATTCCAGGTCTGCTGATGTCGCTACTCCTGGACCAAAACCTTCGCCACCGCCAAGGTTTTCCGAGACAAGACAGTACGTGCTCTCATTGTGGGAAAGCCGGACATGTTGTGAAAGATTATTTTCAACTTCACGGGTATCCCAATGGTGGGAAGAGAGGAATAGGGTGGCTGGAGTTGGTCGTAGCAGTGGGTCTCGAGGCCGTGGACAGGGTAATCGTGGTAGGGCTAACGCAGTTGACATCAAGGGTGGATCCTCTGCTTCTTCAAATAGTAACCATGTAACTGCAGAGAACGTTCGTAATAATTTTTCCGGCCTGAGCAACGATCAAGTATCTACTTTGGTGAATCTTCTCAATGCTTGTACTCCGACCTCCTCCGACAAACTTTCTGGTAAGAATTATGAATGGTTGTTAGATACAGGAGCTTCGCAACATATGACGGGTAATCTTGAATTTCTGACTAATTTATCTTCTATTCCCAACTGTGAGATTGGGATGCCGAACGGAGAAATAGCTTTGGCAAAACAAAAGGGGTCACTCTCCCTTGGGCGAAATCTTTATTTGGAAGATGTCCTATTTGTTCATTCCATGCATTGCACTCTTATTTCTGTTGCACAGCTTGTTATGCAATTACATTGCACTGTCACATTTTCTTCTAATTTGTGTATTATACAGGACCGAGTCACGAGGACTTTGATTGGAGCGGGTGAGCAACGCAATGGGGTATATTTGTTTCGAGCTATTGGTAGTGCACAAGCAAATAATGTTTCCTGTCAGACGACTCGTCACCTTTGGCACATGCGGATGGGTTACCCCTCGGAGTCTGTTTTAAGTAATATTCCTGGTGTAGGGAGCAAAGAAGGAGAAGGATTGTTTGAAATCTCCTTGTGACATTTGTCTTAGAGCAAAACAAACTCGGGATAGTTTTCCTTTAAGTAATAATAGAGCGGGAGACTCTTTTGTTTTGATTCATATTGATTTATGGGGTGATTACCGCGTTAAATCTTCTTGTGGTGCATCTTATTTTTTGACTATTGTTGATGATTATTCTCGTGCGGTGTGGGTTTATTTATTAGCTGAGAAAACTGAAGTGCCCGGTATTGTTAAAAATTTTTGCTCTATGACAACAAAGGCGCTTTGGCAAACAAAGTTAAAACCATTCGTAGTGATAATGGTACTGAACTACGTCCTTACGGCCTTATTTTCGTGACAATGGGATTTTGTTTGAATCATCGTGTACAGGTACTCCTCAAAGAAATGGACGAGTTGAAAGGAAACATCGCCATATATTGAATGTTGCTCGAGCTCTTCGTTTTCAGGCCAACTTACCTATTCGGTTTTGGGGTGAGTGTGTTCTTACTGCCTGTCACTTAATTAATCGTACCCCTACTCGTCTACTTGACGGACAGACCCCATATCAAGTTCTACATGGCAAACCCCCTCTTTATAGTCTTTTAAAAATCTTTGGGTGCCTTTGTTATGTTCATGATCAACGGAGAGATCATGACAAGTTTGGTGAAAGAGGACGCCGTTGCATATTCGTTGGTTATTCTTTTGGACAAAAAGTGTGGAAAGTGTATGATTTAGATAAAAGAAAATTTTTTGTTTCCCGAGATGTTGTGTTCTTTGAACAAATATTCCCGTTTATGGATACAGTGCAAGATGTGCCGAATAATTTGGCACCCTCCGTCTTCTTCTTATGAGGTTCAAAGAACTTGATATTACCTCTGTATCTCGACCGAATGTGGAGGTGCCAGTTGCAGCTGAGGGTGAAGCTACCATGCCGAGTGAGGGAGAAAGTGTGATGCCGCAACCTGCTACTGCTTTGGCTGAGACACCAGGTCCTTCGACTTTGGGTGATGGTTCGGAGTTGAGGGGGAGTAGTCCTCCGGATTTAACTGACACTCCGGGGATTGAACAGTTGGGTAGGGGTCATCAGGCAAAACAGGCACCTGCTTACTTAAAAGACTACGTTGTGCACACAGCTCAAATATACCCTCCTGCGTGTGCTTCATCTCCTTCAAAGTCTAAAGGTACTCTCTATCCTATACACAAATATATGAACTGTGATAGATTTTCTGTGCATCACCGTGCTTTCTTGGCAGAAGTTAGTACGGGTGTTGAACCTACCTCATATCATGAGGCGGTAAAGGATCCCAAATGGCGGAAAGCCATGCATGATGAGATTGCGGCCTTAGAGTCTAATAATATGTGGACCTTGCAACACTTTCCACAAGGCAAACAGGCAATAGGATGCAAATGGGTCTATAAAATCAAATACAACTCCGACGGGACAGTAGAAAGGTATAAAGCTCGACTCGTGGTTCTTGGAAATAGACAAGTTGAGGGGATCGATTATAATGAGACATTCGCCCCGGTAGCCAAGATGGTGACAGTCCGGACTTTTCTGACAGTTGCAGTTGCCTCCAACTGGGAACTTCATCAAATGGATGTGCACAATGCATTCCTCCACTAAAGGTGAGTCAGCAGGATGAAGTTTATATGAGATTGCCACCAGGATTTCGTGATGATTCGGGTAAGGTATGTAGACTTCGTAAGTCTCTTTATGGTTTAAAACAAGAACCACGATGTTGGTTCTTTAAGTTGATGTCATCTCTTAAGGGTTATGGTTTTCAACAGTCGAGTTCGGATCATTCTCTTTTCACTTACCGGAAGAATGGGTCAATATTAACTGTTTTAGTTTATGTTGATGATTTAATTGTTGGTGGGAATGACTCGGAATTAATTAGTAAGTTCAAGGAATATCTTGGAAAATGTTTTCGTATGAAGGATTTGGGTTTCTTAAAGTATTTTCTGGGTATCGAGTTGCACGAAATAAAGATGGGGCTGTTTTTGTGTCAGCGCAAGTATGCGCTTGATATTATTTCGGAGTTGGGTATGCTTGGTGCCAAGCCGACAGGGATGCCACTTGAACAAAATCATCGCCTTGCTCTAGATAATGGTCCTCTTCTACATGCACCCGACAAGTATCGTCGGTTGATTGGGCGTTTGATTTACTTGACTATTACTCGACCGGAGCTTAGTTACTCTGTTCATATTCTTGCGCAATTTATGCAGTCACCTCGTGTGGCTCATTGGGAGGCGGCGTTACGGGTTTTTCGGTACTTAAAATCGAGTCCGGGTCAAGGACTCATGCTTCGGTCTGATTCTAGCTTGCAGTTGACGGCTTATTGTGACTCCGATTGGGCTAGCTGTCCGCTTACACGGAGATCTATTACTGGTTACTTAATTCTTTTGGGTTCTTCGCCTATTGCGTGGAAAACCAAGAAACAACAAACTGTTTCTCGGTCCTCTGCTGAAGCCGAATATAGGGCACTTGCAGCTGCCACTTGCGAATTGAAGTGGCTTAAGGGTCTTCTTTTGTCACTTGGTGTTATTCAACATGGTCCTATGCTAATTCGGTCTGACAGTTTATCTGCCATGCATATCGCAGCCAATCCCGTGCTCCATGAACGTACGAAGCACATTGAGATCGACTGTCACTTTGTTCGTGACGAGATACGCAATAAAAACATTGCTACTTCATATGTTCATACGTCTCAGCAATTGGCCGATGCTCTCACCAAGAGTCTCGGTGTCCTCCGCTTGCAGTTCTTCCTCTCCAATTTGGGCGTTCGAGATCTTCACGCTCCAACTTGAGGGGGAGTATTATCAATCAAGTGAGGCGTCCGCCCCACTTGAAGCCAGGCGTCCGCCTCACTACTCCTCTCTACGGCTTCCACTGCGGCATTCCAGGCGGCCGCACCACCAGGTGCCAGCGCCCGCCTCAACCCATTTTCACCAACGCTGATCTTCTGCCTTTGAGGCTGCCGCCTCAAAGTGTCCCAGGCGCCCGCCTCATGCGACTGGTGCTCTCCGTGATGCTTCCTCTTCAGTTCATGTACATTAAGCTTGTTCATTTATTTTAGGTTAATGTATACTCCCTCCGTCCCACGTGAATGCAAACTTATTTCCATTTTGGTCCGTCCCACGTGAATGCAAACTACCCAAAATGGAAACAAATTTATTATTTTATATTCACCCTACCCTACCCCACCCACTCATTCTCTCTCTTCATTTTTCACCATACAATTTATTCAACCAACCTACTATTAACTCCACTCATTCTCTCTCTTCATTTCCTACCACACATTTTCATTATCTTAATAATATTTCTTAATTATTGTGCCCGAAAAAATGGTTCACAATGACGTGGGACGAAGGGAGTATTAGTTTTTTAGTCTCTTCGTATAAAGGCTCTCCATTGTATATATATGCAGATTCCTCAGTTGAGTAATAAGATAACAGATAATTCACTCCAATATTTCTTCAACTCTAATTTAATTTTTTTTTCTTAAAGAAGATTCAATCGACTTGATTTAAAAAAAAAAAAAAAAAAAAAAATCGAATATGGTCTTTCTTTCTTGGTGATGGATGACAAAAAATATTGCGGAGACCGGATTTGAACCATGCCATCCTAATCGAATTTTTTCCCAAATAATCCCGTTTTACTTTTTTATTTACGAAAATGACTTACTGTTCAAACTATTGCCCAGAATGTCCTCTTTTTTTAAACTCGCTACACCGTGTAGCGAGTTTGACTAGGGTTGGTCAAAACTCGCTACACCGTGTAGCGAGTTTAGGGTAATTAATTACGGCCGTTGGGAAATTAATTAGGTCATTTAATTAAACTAAATTCGCTACACCGTGTAGCGAGTTTTGACCAGAAGTCAAACTCGCTAAATTCGGTAATTAATTACGGCCGTTGGGTAATTAATTACGGCCGTTGGGTAATTAATTACGGCCGTTGGGTAATTAATTACGGCCGTTGGAAAATTAATTAGGTCATTTAATTAAACTAAATTCGCTACACCGTGTAGCGAGTTTTGACCAGAAGTCAAACTCGCTACACCGTGTAGCGAGTTCAATTTATTCCAAACCCCTACATAACCCCCTCCGTCCGTCCCAACAAAATTTATCATTCTCTTCCTTTCTCACCTCCCTTTTCTTTCTTTTCTTTCTTTCTTAAGTCCATCTTTCATCTATCTCTCTCATAATGGATCCATCAAAACCCCGTTGGTATCGTGGACGAAAACCTCTTCCAAGACAACCCTGGTCAAACCTCCAATCGCCTATCTAATCTCTCTCAAATTGAACGAGAGTTTCAATCTCCACCGTCTCCACCGCCTCAAACCGAACGAGAGATCTCCACCGCGTCATATCATACCCGGTCCCGCCGGTGAAGCTACGCTTAGCCATGCGTCGGCATCACACCGGAAAAGCTCATGTCTCTCGGGGACCCCCGCTCGCCGACCCAAGAGGCAATACGTAGAAAGCTTGAAGAGCGGGAGGACGATGATGAATTCCAGTGGCAAAGCTTGGCTTTCTCGCAATGGATTATCTCACCGAGAGGGTACATTTTATCCGTTGAAAATGATCAAGGAGAAATGCAAACAACATGAAAGGGTGGAACAGTATAATATTTTACATTAATTATAGTTAAGGTTGAAATTTACAATTAATTGGTCATAATATTTTTGTTCTATTAGGTTGTGGTTGTTGTCAAGAAGTGCACACCAACTGAGAATGGCTCTTTTCACGTGATTTTGAAGGATCCTACTGACACTATTGAAGCTTACTTAGGTGACAAAGTGTTTAAGCAAACTGAGGGCGGAAGTGACATTGGTGAAGGTGCTGTTCTGATACTTACTCAGGTATGAAATATTTTCCTTAACATTACACTCCCTAAATATATCCTTACCTTTTTGTTCTAAATGTTTTGTTTTGTTCATCTATTAGGTTGTTGTTTGGGCCATATCACGCTCAAAAAAACTACTTAACATTGTTCCTTCCAATGTTTGTAAGGTCTTCCCTAAGGATTGTTAATTTCATCTTTGGACATGTATTATTTGAATTTATGTCGGATTTAATATGTACCTGAATTTATGTACTATTTTTCTATGTGACCGGAATGTGGTCACTGAATTTATTTATTTATGTAAGATTTCCTATGTGGCCGGGATGTGGCCACTAACTTGACAATATTTATTTTTTGTGATTTTATGTAGATTTCCTATGTGGCCGGGATGTGGCCACTAACTCTAAAATATTTATTTTTTGTGATTTTATGTAAGATTTTCTATGTGGCCGGGATGTGGCCACTAACTTGAAAATATTTATTTTTTGTGATTTTATGTAAGATTTCCTATGTGGCCGTGATGTGGCCACTAACTTGACAATATTTTTTTTTTTTGTGATTTTATGTAGATTTCCTATGTGGTCGGGATGTGGCCACTAACTCGAAAATATTTATTTTTTGTAATTTTATGTAAGATTTATAAATATTTATAAAAAAAAAAAATTCAGCCACATGTCATTATTTTTTTAACACATGTAATTTTTTTTTGTTAGTACGAAGCTATTTTGAGCAACAATTTGAAGCTGATTTAATTGTCGAAATTAAAATTTAAAAGTTGTTATTGTTACACCATTATATGTACTTCAAGTAACAATTTTTAGATATTCATTATGATATATAAATTAACCTATAATTATTGCTCAAAATAGCTTCGCGAATGAAATTTTTTTTTTGATGTTACTACGAAGCTATTTTGAGCAAAAATTTGAAGCTGATTTAATTGTCCAAATTAAAATTTAAAAGTTGTTATTGTTACAACATTATATGTACTTCAAGTAACAATTTTTAGATATTCATTATGATACATAAATTAACCTATATTTATTGTTCAAAAATGCCTTCGCGAATGAAAAACAAAAAGAAGTAAAAAATTTTGAAATTTTGTTGCTGTAAAGGATTTGTTTTTACTTAAACTCGCTACACCGTGTAGCGAGTTTCAATAAAGCCGAAATCGCTACACGGTGTAGCGAGTTTAATTCAGCTTTATTGAAACTCGCTACACGGTGTAGCGAGTTTAAGTAAAACAAAACACTTTTACAGCAACAAAGTACAACACCCGTGATAAATGTTTTGTGTGAATTCACGTGGTTCTGAGATTCCTTCCATAGCTTTCTCTTTTCTTCTCGCCTTTGTTTCTTCTCCTACCTTTCTCTCTTTCTCTCAATCAACTCTCTCAATCACCATTTTCTAAATTCCCTTAATTCAAAATAAAACTTCTTCAAGTTATTTTATTTCATCAGAATTGTTGAAGATCAACAAGAATCAAGGTAAATTAACATCATCTTAATTATTATTTTGACTTGTGTTTAGATATAAAATTTAATGATTTAACTGTGTTTTATGATATTGTAGATATAATAAATGTAAGAGTTTTGTTATGTAGGTTTTAACACTTTGATTTCGTAATGTAGGGTTAAATATGAACGGGGGTCCGATCATTTTTATGTGTTATTGGGGAGGTGATGATGAACAACCGTTTGATGGTCCTCATTTCAAAAAGGGGCCAAAATGTGCAATAAGGGGTAATTGCCAATGGAAATACAATGAGTTGATTGATGAGTTATATAAAAGGCGAACTTAGATCGGTCTCAATTTGATTTGAAAGTCATTTACAGATGCCCTCATTCTTTTGATAGCGGGATTGGTGAGTACTTCCCTTTCCGTATTGAAGATGATGCGTGTATGGAAGTAATGTTCGATCAGCTTGCTAAATTTGGGGGATTGGAAATTTGCAACTGTATGTTGTTGTAAAATTAATTGAAAATCGATCCAATCCAGAGTTTGAAACACAAGACACGAGAGTACTTTCAGTGTTTTCTCCAACCGGTAACCGTGATGATGGGGTTGGTCCAAGTTCCCAAACTCTTGTATCAACTCAAACACCAAATTATGATGATGGGGCATTTGGCCATAATTATCATGTTCATGATGATGATCGGGCATTTGGGCATAATGATCACGTTAATGATGATTATGATGTTGATCTGTGAAGAAGAGGAAGTGCACACCGATGTAGATGCAATGCTAGAGGATGATGATGATGAATATGAGGAGGGTAGTAGTGATTCGATGTCGATTTGGGAGCCGGTGATGATGGGCCGATTGATGATGATGTGGAAGCACCTCTTGTTCACTATGAAGTGCCGCAAAATCGAAGATATGAGAGAGCGAGTTATCCCTTTTACAGCCGATATTGGTACATCTCGCTCGACAAGAACAAGGCTTGATTGATTATGATCATGCACATAGTTTTCCAGGTTGGGATCCGAAACAACAACCGATCGCTAAAGGGATACGCTTTCTGGCAAGAACGAGGCACAATTTGATATGAAAAGGTTCCATATTAAAAACAATCGCAGTTCAGTGGTAAGAAAGAGCACACCGAACACACGGGTAATCGAGTGTCGTTAAAAAATTATCCATGTCATTTTTATGTTCGTGTGAGTAGGAAGAAGTTTGGCTATTGGGAAGTGACCAAGTATAAGGCTCCTCACCGCCGCTATATTCGGGAGCAAGTCAAGATCACCCCAATCTAGATGCCAAGTTTATCGGTCGGGAAGTCGTTGGTCTTATTAAGGCCGATTCGTATGTCAAGGTTGGAGTCATTATTGCACACATCTCTAGTAGGTTCGACAAGGTAATTACTTACAAGAAGGCAATGGTGTGGAAAGCGTAATGGCATTGCAGAGGTTTTTGGAGATTGGGAGGAATCTTATAAGAGGTTACCCCGCGTCCTAGCAGCCCATTCAAAAATACAATCCGAGGACAATTGTTGAGTACTCTACACCTCCTCCTCCCGTCGGTGAAGCCTCCCTATTTCGACAGTATTCTGGGCATTTGGGCCTCGCATTGAAGCTTTTCTCTCATTGTCGGCCACTACCATTTCGTGGATGGAACATTTATGCATGGTAGATATAAAGGGGTAGTACTGATTGCCATGGGTAAGTTGACGCCCAAGACAAAGATACTTCCGCTTGCCTTTGCCGTTGTTGAAAAGGAGGACTGGCCGAACCGGGCGTTGGTTCTTATACCTGGTTTGCAAGCATATTATCAAGCAGTCGTGAAGTATGCTTGATATCCGACCGTCATTGGGGCATTCTCAAGACCGTAGGCGAAGATACGTGGTGGCCAAACGTGCATCATCGATATTGCTTGAGACATATGCGAGCAAATTTCTTGGAAAAGTATAGAGGGGAAGGGTTGAAGTATCTGTTCTGGAGAGCGGGTAGAGCAACTCAAGATAGAAAATTGAAATCTATCTTAGAGAGTATCCGTGGAATTAAGCCCGGGATCAATGAACGCTTCCATCTATTTATTTCAATATCAAGGTTGGTTATTGTTCTATAAGGCAAGAAAATAAATAAAAGAATACAAAAAATGTAATTACTAGTACGTGGCATTGTAATCCAAAGTTATCCCACACTTCCAAGAAGTGCCTCATGGGGAAGTTCTTGGTTTCCAAACCTATATACTAAGTAATACTTCAAGAGTAATCCTCATGCGGTTTTGAAAAATAGGATGAAGTTTTTTTTTTTTTTATAAAATGTTTGAACAATAAATCATATTTTAAGGGTTTAGGGTTTGGAATATAAGTATATGAGATTTAGGATGTTGTTATATGTATATTAATTCCTATTCTATTTTTCTATCACTAAATCATATTTTAAGGATTTAGGGTTTCGTGACGAGAAATTAGGGTTTAGTGGTTTACAATATGGTATATATGACGCCTAATTAATTCCTTCGACGTCATGCCTCACCTTATATACCCCTTTCACGAATTAAGGATTCCGTTTTGATTACCTATAACTTATAAGAGTCATTAGGGCACAATCCACTTGGACCTTGTTCGGACAAGCTAACGTTCCTATCTCGGTAATCAAATTTCCTATAATCTCACACAAGTTAAACTTTGTACTCCCTCCGTCCCAAAAAAATATTCAAAAATCTTTTCAAATTTGCTATTTATTTCTATTATGAGCAAATTTGCTATATACTCCCTTCTAAAATTTTCTAAAATGAATGACCCAATTTACTTTAAATTTGCTATTATTTTTTTTTTGATAAAAAATAAATAGACAGTTCATATAAATGGGAATAACAATCGGTCTAATCTATCCTCGATTAGTTTTCCGCACAAGATTTTTAGTTTTATTATTAAAATATTTGAAATAATAATTTTTCTCATCTTTATATTAAATAAATTAAAATCTCGAATGCATCAATTAATTATTCTCAACAATTAAACTATGTATAGGGCACAATTAATTCATCGAAATAATATTTACATCTATATATTTAACAATAGTTCAACCAAAAATAAAATCCTAAATTGCAATGTCATAAAAAATCAAAAAAATTAGTCACATAAATGGGAATAACACTATTTCAACAACAAATCAACCAAAAAAATCATACAAAAAATAAAAAAATTCTTGGCATATAGAAATTTGTCACATAAATTCGAATAATAATATTTCAACAACAAATCAACCAAAACTAAATAAAAATTCGTAATTAAATAAAAATTAGTCAAGAAATTCGGAATTAAAAAAAAAAATCATAAATTCGGAATAAAAATATTTCAACAACAAATCAACCAAAATAATAAAAAAATTCGGAATTAAATAAAAATTAGTCACATAAATATGGGAATAACAATATTTCAACAACAAATCAACCAAAAAAATCCTAAATTGCAATGTTCTTCTTCTTGGCAATATAGAAATTAGTCACATAAATTCGGAATTAAAAAATAAATCATAAATTCGGAATCAAAACTAAAATTCAACTTAATATAGAAATTTAAACTTACAATTAATAAAAAGGTTGAATTTCTTCACAAAATCCTTGGCTTGGCTCGAAGTGTTCTTCTTCTTCCTTTCTTCCTTGGCTCGGCGGCTATGGAGATGGAGTAAGTTTTTTTTTTTTCTTTGGTTGAATGCGTGAACCAGAAGGGGTAAGGGTTTTAATTGAACCCGCTACACTTTGTAGCGAGTTTGGAATTTAATTCTGGTCAAAACTCGCCACACCTGTGTAGCGAATTTAGTTTAATTAAATAACCTAATTAATTTCCCAACGGCCGTAATTAATTACCCTAAACTCGCTACACGGTGTAGCGAGTTTTGACCAACCCTAGTCAAACTCGCTACACGGTGTAGCGAGTTTCAAAAAAGAGGTCATTCTGGGCAATAGTTTGAACAGTAAGTCATTTTCGTAAATAAAAAAGTAAAACGGGATTATTTGGGAAAAAATTCCATCCTAATCCCTCCGTCATATATATAAAGATAAAAAATTGTTATTGTCGATATTTTTAATATTGTATAGAGTATATAACAAGTTTTAGAATTCATTTTAAAAAATAATTATTTAACACAAAATTATTGATAAAAAATTATCAAAATCATCTGAAAAAATGAAATTATTTTTATCGGAGGTTTATGGAAGGGAGTGATCAGTATAATTAACCTGAGGTTCCATCAATACTGTCAGTAATCTAACTATTAGATTAACTTAATGTTGTAACTAAGATTACATTTGTTTCATGAAAATTGATTTTCGAAAAATGACTTTCGAAAAATGATTTTTAAAAAACGATGAACCAGTTTTTCGTTGTTTGATAAAATTCGTGAGAATACTCCCAAAAAATGAAATCTATAAACTTGCTTGATTTAATGGTACGTAAAACAATGAAGCTCAAGCACAATACTTTTATTGTAAAAACTCATTACAATCAGAATAGTTGTTACCAAAAATCGAAAAATAAGAAAAACGTTTTTTCGTAAGTTATTTTCCCGGTGCCTTATAATTTATTCTATTGTGTTTTTCATAATTTCTAGTATAGTTTTTCTATCCATGTCCATGTAAAAAAATGAAATTCAAACAAAATACTCTTACAGTGAAACCCCACTACAATCAGAATCAGAGTAGTAAAAAGCTCTAAAAGAAAGATTTTTTTTTTGTTTTTAATGAGGTTTCAAGAAAAACAAAAATAATGGTTAAAATGAAAAAGACGTTATTGAAAATTCAAAACCTTGATGATATTTTCACATGCGAAATGAAAAGCTGCTATATACTTCCTCCGTCCCGGAACAATCTTCACACTTTCCCTTTTGGGCGTCCCAAAACTTACTTCACACATTTAAAACTTACCTAAAATGGAAAGGAATCTTTACTATTCCCTCCACTCATTCTCTCTCCTACATTATTTTAATACTCACAACACCATTATAATTTACTATTTTCTCCACTCATTCTCTCTCCTATTTTATTTTCACACTCACAACACTTTTAATATAATACTCCCTCCTTAAAATCAGTGCAAACAGTGTTTGTGAAGATTGTTCCGGGACGGAGGGAGTATTTGCTTTCCATGGACTAAAATTTTGAAAGTTAGCTTGATATTAGCCCATGAATGGAAAGTACTGTATCCTTCCTTTTTCTCTCCAACTCATCTATCATCCACATAAGACTAATAAATACTTTCTCCGTCCCGCTTTAAATCGAATTGTTTTTTCGCAAAATCTAGGGAGAAACTTCGTCATAATTTATAGAGAAACGGATTTTTTCCATCGTTCTAATCCACCTTCGATCTCAACGCCCACACACTTTCCCTCTCATCTCTCTCTCTAGACGCAAACACCATTTCTCTCCCTAAATCGTCTTTTCCGATCTCTCTCCGGCGACCCAAGTCCCCTCAATCGCCATCACCACCTCCCTCCACCCAATCCACCTTCGAGCCTCTTCCCAATTCTCTCTCTAAATCGCAAACAACGATCCAATCCCTTCTAAATCGCCTCACCGTGCTCTCTCACCTTGAACCCACAACGAAACCTCACCCTATTAACCCTCTAATGGCGTCCTCAACATGGCTCCCTCTCTCAACCTAACCCACTCCCTCCAATCGATTCAACAACAATCGTCTTCCTCACCATCACCGAGCTCTCCCTCATATACAAATCGCCTTCTTCCCCGCTGCCCGAACCCCTTCGCTTCGCCGCCCTCAACAACGCCAACCACGTCCAAATTTATTGGTCACGTTTCCCAATCGCTCCCCAACCTAAAACAACACCGATTCCGCTCCAACCCCTTTTCACGGGCCCGTCACAATTCCGGCCATTTCGAAAGTTTTGTGAAATTCCTGATATCAACATTCAATGTTCGATATCTGTGAACCCTTTCAGTGATATCCGTAATCGAAATTTGGTCACCTCGCCTCGCTTCCAACTCTTTTTTCTCCCTGATATCCGTTTCAAAGCTTCCTCGATATCACTATTCAATCGTCTCATATCCGTAACCCGCATGGTGTTGATATTCGGTAATCGTAAATTCGTCTCTAGCCTCGTTTTCGCCTGCCCAAATCTTTTTTCCTGATATCCGTTCCAAAGCTTCGGATATCACTATTCAACGCTATCCTGGAGCATTCAATCCTTGGCGAAAAAGCCGATATCCGTAGATCATGGAAATTCGGTCTTCGCCAAATCTTTTCTCTCCTCTCGGATATCCATCCCAAAGCTTCAGGATATTCATAACACGTTTCTCCATAACTTATGAAGAAACGCGTTTCTCAGCAGAGCTACTCTTATTTTTTATACAATCTATCATCCACATGAGACTAATAAATACTCTCTCCGTCCCGCTTTAAATCGAATTAGTTTTTATACAATATTTTTAAATAATAAAGTAAATGAGAGTGAGAGGTAAGTTATTAAGTATAAAAGTAGGGCTAGTGAAAATATGTAATGAGAATGAGGAAAGTGGTCAGTGTGTTAAAGGTGTTGATGTCGAGGATGTTGATCTGAATTAACGGAAAATAGTAAACCTTTTTCGCATTTCCCTGAATGGCATGTCTAATTTGAGATAAAACAAACAAAATGACAACGTAAAATCGCTTTTAAAGCTTAATCGAAGGAGTAAACAAAAAGTTATGTTACGAGAGCCAAAATTATAAGGTGAGCTGTCACAAGAGAGCCGGAATTGTCCGAGGGGGGGCAAGATTACACCTGGGATGTCGTGGCGGCCAATCTGGCCTTTTTCTCTGGCCTGACAAGTGCAAAAATGGGTCTGATCCATGAAATACAATGATATTTTAGCTTAACAAAAATGATAAAAGTAAATAATTCAAAGAACGATTGAAATAACGTCAGTATTTAACGCAAACAATTTATTAAAAATATATTACTGCGTACAAAAAGAAATTCAAATTTAAGCTAATTAAACTTGAGATAATAGAAGAAAGAGACTGAAAACAAAAAAACTGGAAAATCCTCTAACTAATTAATTAAGAATTGAAAATGCGACGGCTAGAAATTGTGAGAAAAAGTTAGAAAAACAAAACTCTAAGTAAGAGAAAAGTAAATGAAACGGAGAGCAGAGAATAAAGAAGCAGCATTTATATTTAATAAAATTAATTGAAAACGTAGGTAGCAAGCATGCTCAAATACGAATTTGAATTGGTGTTTAGAACACCAAAGCGCTTTAACTTCACCCCTTCTACCGCCGAATCACACCACTCACCGACGTTAATCTTGTTAATTATATATATACATATATAAAGCAAAAATACTTTTGATAGAAAAAATAAATTTCCCACCGTCCACTCGCCGCGAGTTTCCGCCGCGAGTTAGGGGTTGGCTGAGGTCTAAGATGGGTCGGAGCCTGTTCCTGTGCAAGTTGTTGCCAGTGGCATTAATTCTATTTTGTCATGCTTTTATTCTCAACAGACAGGCCCGGCCTGCCATGTGCTGAATGTAAATTTTAGTACCTTATTTTTTATTAAATACACAATACTCCCTCCGTCCCATACTCCCTCCGTCCCATGTAACACGCTCTCGCTTAACACGCCTCGGTTACTATCGGGGAAAGAATAAAGGACAATGTTTAATAACAGAGGATGCCATTAAATGCGGGAGATTTATGCATAATGGTTTTATATAATATAAATTATAAATTGCAATAGCTGCAGATATTAAAATAACGTATTATGAGATAGAACGATTGAAATGGATAGTGAGGATTTAAGGGCTTCATTTTTGGTGAAAGTTTTGACTTTAGTTAAATGACGCCCAAAATAAGAAAAGTGTATCGCCTCTATGACTGGAGGAGTATATACTTCCTCCGTACCATAAAATATGGGATATTTATCATTATAACTTAAATAAGAAATAACGTTATTAAATACCCGTGGAGGTCATAAAAGGGGAGAAGGTGTTATGAAAGGTTGTTATAATGGAATAGGACAGAATTAAAAAAGTCAAGTCAGAAGATGACAAGCCGGCCCCAATTTGGCCTCTACGAATAAATAAGTATTGTAAAAATTTCTTTTTTAGTTTTTAATTTTAGAAAGCGTGAAACGACTTTAAAGCGACTTTTGTGCTCGTGACACCCAAAATAGTAAATCTAGTAAAGGTTTTGCGGGATGAGATGAAGATATATATTCCCTCCGTCCCATCAAAATTTCGACATTACTTATTTTCTTTTTTCTTTTGGCCCGTCCTGGCTCTAAACCGATATTTCTCAAAATGAAAGGGCTTTAATCTTTACTTATTTATCACACTCATTCTCTCTCCTATTTCACTTTTACACTACACTCACAACATTCTCTCTCCTAACTATTCCTCCCACTCATTATCTCTCCTATTTAATTCTTCATACTCACACAATATTTTTTTTCACTTTTTCTCTCTCTCTCTCTTCTTACTTTTCTTAATCCGGTACTCTGTAAATTGCATCACCGTGTATCGTTGGATGTATTTATGAGCATATATATACTCCCTCCGTCCGCTACAAAGTCTTCACACTTTATTTTAAAGGCCGCCCTTTACAAAGTTCACACTTTGCTTTCTTTCCTAAAAAAGGAAACATTAAATCACTATTCTCTCCACTCATTCTTCTCCTACATTATTTTAATACTTACAAACCATTATAATTTACTATTCCCTCAACTCATTCTCTCTTCTATTTTATTTTCACACTCACAACACTTTCAATATAATACTCCCTCCTTAATTAACGTGTAAAAAGTATGAACTTACTAGAGAGGCTGATTTAAGTATATATATATATATATATATATATATATATATATATATATATATATATATATATATATATGGTTTTGTTAGGATACACATCATAAGAGTATCCTAACAAGTAAGTGATCAATTATTTTTAGGACAAAAATGTCCCTCATTCCTTAAAGCAATCATATGTATGATTGGGGTAAAATTGTAATCATCAAAGAGAGAGAGAGAGAGAGAGAGAGAGAGAGAGTATCTCTCTTTGATGATTACAATTTTAACCCCATCATACATATGGTTGCTTTGAGGAATGAGGGACATTTTTGTCCAAAAATGATGGGTTACTTGTTAGGATACTCCTATGGTGCGTAAAATCTGGGGAGAAACGCATTTCTCCATAATTTATGGAGAAACGGGCCCGACTTGTCGCGCGACAATGCACGACTCTTTTTCAATATACGTCGCAGTGCTTGATATCCGTAACCTTATGAAAGTGATATCCGCATCGTAAATTTGGCCTTGGCCATGGCCTTTGCCCCAAATCTTTTTTTCTGGATATCCGTTCCAAAGCTTCTGGATATCAATATTCAATGTCCTGGATATCCTAAAATTTTGTATTCATTTGTGGATATTTTCTGGATATCATTTTGAAAGTTTCTGGATATTCATTTGTGTAGTTCTGGATATGCATTTTATAGTTTCTGGATATTCATTTGTATGTTTACATTTGTGTAGTTTCTGAATATTCATTTTGAAAGTTCTGGATATTCATTTGTGTAGTTTCTGGATATGCATTTTGATAGTTTCGGATATTCATTTCAGTATGTTTTACGGAGATATTCATTTGTGGATATTTTCTGGATATCATTTTGAAAGTTTCTGAATATTCATTTGTGTAGTTTCTGGATATGCATTTTATAGTTTCTGGATATTCATTTGTATGTTTCTGGATATTCAATTGTGTAGTTTCTGGATATACATTTTATACATTTCGGAAAAACACGTTTCTCCATAACTTATGGAGAAACGCGTTTCTCCGGAGACCTACTCCCTATGGTGGGTATTCTAAAAAAACCCATATACTCCCTCCGTCCCGCCCGAAAATGCCCAAACCAAACCTCGCACGCAAATTAAGGAAAATGATGTAGGAAAGAGAAAAGTTTAAATGTTGTGAGTATGAAAAATTAAATAGGAGAGAGAATGAGTGGGAGGAATAGTTAGGAGAGAGAATGTTGTGAGTGTAAAAGTAAAGTATGAGAGAGAATGAGTGGGTGGAATAGTAATAAAAACTTTCCTTTTTGCGAAAGTGTCTATTTAAATGGGACGTCCAAAATGGAAATTTGTGGCTTTTCGGGCGAAACGGAGGGCACGCAAATTATGGAAATGGGAGGGGAAAAAAAATATTGTGAGTGTAATTTGAAAATAGGAGAGAGAATTAGTGGAGGGAATAGTAAATTATAATGGTGTTGTGAGTATTAAAATAATGTAGGAGAGAGAATGAGTGGAGGAAATAGTAAAGATTCTTTGCCAAAAAGGAAAGGTGAAGCTTTAACGGACGCCCTTTTGGTATTTAGTGAAGCTTTTATTGGGACTTGAGGAGTATATATATATATATATATACTTCCTTCGTCCCGATAATAGCTTCACCATTTTGGCTCGACACGCAAATTAAGGATGGAGAAAATGTTGTGAGTGTAATAGTAAAATAGGAGAGAGAATGAGTGGAGAAAATAGTAAATTTGAAAAATATTGTGAGTGTAATAGTAAAATAGGAGAGAGAATGGGTGGGTGAAATAGTAAAGATTATTTGTCATTTTAGGAAAGGTGAAGCTTCTAACGGGACGCCCTTTTAAGAAATTAGTGAAGCTTTTATTGAGGCGAAGGAAGTACTCCCTCCGTCCCATTAGTAAAAGGAAATTTACTGTTTGCGCGGAGATTAAGAAAAAAAATAATGATATAAATGTTGTGAGTGTAAAAGTAAAATAGGAGAGAGAATGAGTGGAGGGAATAGTAAATTATAATGGTGTTGTGAGTATTAAAATAATGATAGGAGAGAGAATGAGTGGAGGGAATAGTGAATTTGTGATTTGTAATGGGACGGAAAAAAAGGAATATTTGTGGTTTGTAATGGGACGGAGGGAGTATATATACTCCCTCCGTCCCACTCGAAGCGTCACTTTTTATCCAAAAGGGTGTCCCGTTTAAAGCGTCACCCTTTCCTAAAAAGGAAATGTTTTAATAATATTCTATTATCCCATCCACTATTCCCTCCACTAATTCTCTCTCCTCTACACTCACAACACTTTTTAAATTCATTATTTCCTCCACTAATTCTCTCTCCTATTTTCAAATTACACTCACAACATTTTTTCTTTCCACCTATTTTCTTAATTTGCGTGCCGAGCTAAAAATGGTGACGCTTCTACCGGGACTGAGGGAGTATAAGATAAGTACTTTTATATTATATAATAATTAATCTTTTACAAACTACCTAATATCATAGGCTTAAGTAAATTGGGGGCCCTTCATTCAAAGTTTGAGGCTCTGTGTGCAAAGGACTGACTGACAGTGGCGAATATAGGATGTTTTGACAGCGGGTGCACAATTTACACTATAAAAGTACAAATTATTTTTTTAAACGCGAGTAAATTTTAACGCATAACTTAAAATATAAGTTAATTATTAATGTATGCTAATTTTTAACCCACCGTTTTCTTCTTATTGTTTACTTGGAAATACTAAGTTTATGTCACGAAGAAGTAAAAAAAAAATGATATTTACATTATTGTTGTTTTAATGATGACATCATTTTTGGAAACATTTCTTGAGGTTAATATTGTAATTTTTCTTATATGTTTCGAACTTACTTATTTTTACGAAGGGATAATTACCAAGGGGGGCGACGTACTTTCGTTTTTTTTTCAAATAAGGTAACGTAATAACTAGTTACTAACTTAGGTAACGTACTTTCAAAAGTAATTACAAATAAGGTAACGTACCAAATTTTTAACTAACGTCGTTAAAAAAATCTAACGGGCTACCCCCTACCCCCCACCCCCCGCCCTACCCCCTACACCCACCCCCCACCCACCCACCCCCAACCCCCTCCCCCCGCCCCCGCCCTACCCCCTACCCACCCACCCACCCACCCCGCCCTACCCCCCATCCCGCCCTACCCCCCCCCACCCCCACCCCTACCCACCCCCTCGCCCTACCCCCCCTACCCACCCCCGCCCTACCCCCACACCCGCCTTACCCCCCCCACCCCACCCCCCACCCACCCACCCACCCCCCCCCGCCCTACCCCCTACCCCCCACCGCCGCCCTACCCCCTACCCACCCACCCACCCACCCACCCACCCACCCTCAGTTAGATTTTTTAACGACGTTAGTTAAAAAATTGGTACGTTACCTTATTTGAAATTAATTTTGAAAGTACGATATCTAAATTAGTAACTAGTTAATACGTTACCTTATTTGAAAAAAAAGCGAAAGTACGTTGCACCACTTAGTTGATCGGCCTTTTTACGAACAATAAACGATGAAAAAATTAATAGATGATAAATAAAATTCATTTATATTAGTTAAAATTATGAGCAAAAGAATCCAAAATAAGAATATTTAAAAGAAAAAACCATTTGTCATAATAGAGGTAAAAGTTTAACTAGAATAATAAATAAAAATTAGTTATGATGATAAAAGAATATAAGTAAGATTTTTAAAAGAGTTCATTTCTCATATTAGAGGCTAAAAATATGTGAAATTTTTTGTAGCTAGTAGGATTTGAAACCTGATCCTTAGTGAAAAATAGTAACAACTTACCAACTGAACTAATAATAAGATCTATCATTAACAAATGAGAAAATTAACTAATCTTATCTGCGGGTGCACTTAATAAGAAGTGTATATTTTTTATAATTTTTTTAAACTAGAAATAGAACTTGATCGGGTGCACGTGCACCCCCATCTTATACATTAAATCCGCCACTGCTGACTGAACAGGGTATTAGCCGGGCCTCTCGACAGATGAGATGAATTTTGAATTTAAGCGCTGCAGAAAGAGCTTCATATTGTAGCTTGCTAAATTCATCCCGATTGTTTTCTCTTTTGCAAGTTATAATGCTACATAATGGGCAAATGTGCATAAATTTCTAGATGATGGATTGTGTTGTACGAGTGAGTTGATGCAAGGACTGTTTTATTATGCAATATTTGGATGAATATTTTATAATTAAGTATTTTATCCACTTTAAAATGAATGTTTATTATTTTAAAATAATTATTTTTTAAATGAATGTTTATTTTTAATATATTATCTTTAAATATTTTTTATCTATTTCAAATTTCATTATATACTTACAAACTAAAAAATTTAAAAAGTGGATAACATGAATTTATGCATTTTTATTTTTATATTTTACTAAAGTAAATTCTTTTAAAATATTCTTCACAAAATGAGTTGATCTTATAAAAAACGCGTTTTTTTCTAAGCTTAAGGAAAAAAAAATTTTACACTGCCACTTAATAATACATGCACTGACGCTCTTCACACAGACACTTTTTTATACTAATACTGTGACACTCTTTATACTGGCACTTAATATACATGCATTGACACTCACACTTTGTTATACTAACACTAGCACTTTGTTACACTAACACTGACACATTTTTACACTGACACTTAATATACATGCACTGACACTCTTTACACTGACACCTTGTTACACTAACACTGACACTTTTTTACACTGACACTTTGTTACACTAACACTGACACTAGCGGGGGAAACAAAACACGTTTTGATAGATTTCAAGGCAATTTGGCAAAAGGTTTTCATATATTTCACTTGCTGTGTTTGATATACAAAGAGTCCTATATATACACAATGAGGGGCTACGAGATCTCAATAGATCTTTACAAATGAATATCCTGATATCCAAGATCACATAATGAAGGAAATAAATAATTACAAGGTTAAGAAATATAATTAGAATCAAACCAAATATTATCAGAATATTTTCAGCTCCATCATTCCCCCTCAAGTTGAAGCATGAAGATCACGAATGCCCAACTTGCCAACCAAAAACTGAAAACGAGCTGTTCCCAGAGCTTTTATAAATAGATCAGCGACTTGCAGCTCAGTGGAGATTTTGCGAGGAGAAACATCTTTGGATTCAACACGTTCCCGAACAAAATAGCAGTCCATTTCCACATGCTTGGTACGTTCATGAAACACCGGATTAGTGGCAATGTGTCGAGCAGCTTGATTGTCACAGTAAAGAGGCGTGACTTGAGACTGAAGTGCCTCTAAGTCAGTCAGTAACCAACGAAGCCATAAAAGCTCACTTATAGTGGTGTCCATGGCTCGATATTCGGCCTCAGTCGAGGAACGTGACACGACAGTCTGCTTCTTGGTGCGCCAAGAAATAGGAGCACCAACCAATGACATAAAATACCCCGTGCATGATCGTCTGGTCATATGGCACTCACCCCAATCGGCATCACAGTATGCTTCAAGAGTTAAGTCCCCATTCGACGGTAAAAATATGCCTTGTCCAGCATTACCTTTGAGGAAGCGTACGACTCGCATGGCAGCATTCATATGACTTTGGCGTGGGGCCAAAACAAACCGACTAAGCAAATTCACAACAAACCGAATGTCTAGCCGTGTAATGCCTAAGTAAAGTAGGCGTCCAACAAGTCTCAAGCGAGCATCAGAGTGAGTCCACGAGGGGAGTATCATCGTCAGCAAGGAGGCGGAGGTTTTGGTCCATGGGAAAAGTACTCGGCCGCCCTCCCTGTAACCCTAATCTTCTGTGCCAAACACTGGAATCAATAGTAGCCGTCAAAGCCATACCTTCTTGAGCAACTGGTTCCATGTAGTATAGACCGTTGATGCGCTTACCCGTCCCAATCAAAGTCCTCGAAGCTAAGTCCTGCATGACACAAAAATCCGGGAAGAATATTAGGGCACAGTTGAAATCTTTTGTCAGTCTACTCACAGAAAGTAGATTGCATTTGAAATCGGAAATGTTCAAAACATGATTAATTTTAAGCCCATTTGGAAGGCTAGTTCCACCAACGCTACAAACTGGGATGGAATCACCATTAGGAATCCGGACCGATAACTCTGTTCCAGACTGTCTCAGGTTTTTGAGAATTCTGCCATCGCACGTGATGTGCTTACTTGCCCCCGAGTCAATAATCCATGGTGTCAAAGGAACCTTACCCGCCATATTTGCAGTTGGTGTGTTGCTTCCTTGATCACCACCTGTTGTTGTTTGACCCATATTTAAGTATTGAACAAGTCTGGCATAATTCTTTACGGACAATCCGGGTATGGGACTATCTCCGGTGTCAGCCAAATTTGCGAACTTTCCAACTCCCTTCATCTTACCATGGCCATCTCCCCCTTTCGTCCCAAAGCTTTCATCAAGGCCCATGAGAAATTCATACAACTTCTCCTTCTCCTTCATCTCCGTCAACTGCTTTGAAACATCACAAGAACATCCCCCACACTTGCACTTCGGAATGGGTGAAATTCCTTGTATTTCGTCCCATAGTGCCTTCAATTTTGTATAGTATGATGAAACGGAAAGCCTCTCTTGTTGGGTCAGAGTTATTTCGCGTTTCAGTTCATACGCCCTTGGGGCACTCTCACTCCCAAAGCGTTCACGTAAATCTTCCCAGATCTCATACGTTGTTGCAGCGTGTTTGACGCTATTCCTGATGTCCTTCTCCATTCCACTGTGTAGCCACCCCTTTACCATGGTGTTACAACGTCGCCATAGCAATAAATTTGTTGCACCTTCCTTGGGAATTGAGATTGATCCATCAATGAAACCAAATTTGTTCTTTGCGAACAAGGCATTGACCATTTCATCTGCCCAGTCCGCATAGTTTTCGTCGCGAAGTAAATCGCTGACAAACACAATATTGGGGCTGTCAGAAGCTGCGATGTAGTAGGGTGACATCACGTCCACCGTGGTTCTATTGGTGGCTTTGTCCCCTGCCTTCTCGCCACTAACCTCAGCCATGAATGATGAAAAAAAAGAAAAAAATTGCGGAAGCTATTTAGGGTAAAACCAGCTTTGATACCATGATAGATTTCATGGCAATTTAGCAAAAGGTTTTCATATATTTCACTTGCTGTGTTTGATATACAAAGAGTCCTATATATATACACAATGAGGGGCTACGAGATCTCAATAGATCTTTACAAATGAATATCCTGATATCCAAGATCATATAATGAAGGAAATAAATAATTACAAGGTTAAGAAATATAATTAGAATCAAACCAAATATTATCAGAATATTTTCAGCTCCATCACGTTTTTTCTAAGCTCAAGAAAAAAACGCATTTTTTGTAAAATTTTGGCTTACAAAATAAATATTCCCTTTTTCATGGATATAATTAATACTCACTACATTCGTAAGATGGAGAACTGTATTTGTCCATATATATATATTTTTTGAAGTAAATAAAGCGTGTATTTGTATTACTGAAAATTAAGACGACGCTAATGATCGTCCTAAATATAAGGGTACGCGATATAACTTGTGAAACTTATTACAAGCATGAATAATAAAGAAAATAGATGATAACCCATAACATATCTTCAAAGCATCACCTTCTTGTACTTGTATTTGTTCGGAACCAAATTTCCACTCCATGTCATGACAAACTATGATTTGAGACGAACAAATGTTTTTCCAAGTAGAACTTGGACACTACCCAAATTGAGCACTCAAATAATCACCACACGAAAAGAATTTAATGTTGAGGATATGACAACTTAAAAAATTTGAGTCAACAATATGTGCCTAACCAAACATCTCAAACATTGTAACAAGAAACACTAATAACAACAACAAAAAAGCTCTCAACAATGAATGAATTCGAGAGACTCTCTACAAAGACAGAGAGAAATTTCAAAGGCCCTCAATAAATGGAGGAAACAAACAAATTTTAACAAATATACAAGAAAAAAAAAACAAACTGATCGCGCAGGAAAGCGTGCCAAGCTCAGTTCTTGTGTCCAGCAAATGATTGAGCTAGCTCCGGATCTGCACAGCACAAGAAATGAAAGGTGAAACTGCGCCGGGGGTCTTCCGCAAAGCCTCCTCCCGGCGGGAGAGTAAGATTATGGTCTGGAAATATGGTGTAAAATATTGCAGAGTGTGTGAGTATCGAAATATGCAGAAAAGCATTACCTTGTTCCACGTTATTACTCTCTTATTTATAGTAGGAAAGGTGGTATTAGGGTTTTTACCAGAACCGTTGGATTGGATCGATACCAGCCGTAGGATCAGCTCCATCTCCTAGGTGTACACGTGTCACGCCGGCATTGGTCCGTCTATGTAAGGACACCGCAACACCCGACATCCGATAAGTAGTTTGCCTTATAAGGGTAAGTCAACCTCTCGTACCTTTGTAGTTATTACCGAATGCATGATTGCACATATAACGAGGCACCGCAGCAGGCCCGTCATTATCCCAAATTAGCTAATTAACTAAGCTTGTTGAGGAAGCTTAATAGAGGAGACGACCTGGAACTATACGCCCAGTCGGGTCGTCTCCTTGAGTTATGATTCGCCGAGTGAGAGAGTTGGCCGTCCAATGACGGCGAGTCGTTCAATGACGACGAGCCGTTCAATGACGACGCTTACTCTTCTTGGATGAGTACGCTTAGGATCGAAGGAAGATTCGCCCACCAAGGAAGGACGGTCACCAATGGGTGTGACGACGGGCTGGGAGTTTGCCTCCCCCTTTAAGTCTGATGGCTCGTCGTTTGGATGGGCCCGGTCGCTCAGTGGCGACGACGGCCAACCAATATTAGACGGGCCATGGCCCAAGGCCTTGATCTGATGCTTTGTAGTTGGTCTCGCGGGCCTATTTGGGCCCCCGAGCTCGTAGTAAGCGCTGGGCTCGGCCCGTCGCGCATTATTCCGTTCAATGCCCCCAACTCATGGTCGTCTCGACGAGCCCGGAGTTGTTATTTTCCCTCCGTGAGCAACCCGTACGACCGTCAATTTGAATTTTGAATTGCGGTGACGCGCATAGTGACGCTGGGCTACGAGATCCCTTCTTCAGTTGCCACGTGTCCTCTGATGGGACAAGTGCCTCGGAAGTTGCAGAGGGTATTTAATGCCCCTACTCATTGCGCCGTTTGGTTTCCCCAAGAATGAGCCGTTCATATTCCCCCAATATAAAAACCTTCTTTTTCCCTCATTTCAATCTTTCCAAACTTTGATCAGTGAGAGCAATCATAAGAGAGGCGATTTCCGACCACCGTGTGCACATTTTCCGGCGATATTGCAGTGTCCTGGCTTCACCACCGTTAAAACAATCCGGCAAAGCCTTGGATTAGGGAGTTTCTTCGACCTTTCCACCGGCGAACTCATCGGAAAAACCATCCTCAAGCCCAAAATGTAATTTCTTCATCTGTTCTTCATTTTCCGGGTTTTTCATTGGGTTTGTAGAGGTTAATCAAATGGGACCAAGGACCACCGCCGAGAGGGGCGTCAAGTTTGGCTTTGGGTTGAATCAGAGGGTTTATAAGTGTGCTAAGGGGATTTGGAGGGAAATTCCCTTGTCTGAGTGTTCTTCAATTCTGGGGAAGTTTGACTTTGAGGATGAGCCTTTGGGGTTCCCAGAGGGAGAAATCCTAGGGGATTTTGAGGACGGTGACCCAATGGTAACTCCTTTCAGGTCAATGAACGACTTGCCCACCCATATCAGAACCCACTATTCCTTGTCCCGTCGTGATTCAATTAGGGCTTTGGTTGTAGGGGAATCTAGGTCGTTACTAGGTAGGTCGTCGCCTATGAACGTTAGGACTGATTCCCCACTTTTACCCCCTTGTTTTGTAGAGATGGATCACGACGGGCGTCTTGAACAGCCGGCCCCAGAAGCCAACGAGCCGAGCACAAGTGCTAGGGGTGAACAGACGGTCAATGCTTACCATACATTTGTACAAGTTGGATCCGACGACGGTGAGTTTGGAGGCGGAGCAAGGGGAAGATGGGCCGTGCCCAAAATTGAACTCAAGAAAAAGGACGTCGGAAGGCAAATGATCGACGCCCTACGAGGCTCATTTAGGGTTCAGGCTTCGACCTACAAGTTGGAACATCTCGCCTGGGCAGTACGAACCCCGTCGCCACTCCATATTGACCAGTAAGGAGAAGGTCGGCTTCTTTTACAAACAGTTTGAGCTCGGCCTAAGACTGCCTCTAGACCCCTTTATCAACGAATTCCTGGAGGATTCCGCTTGCGTGCCCATGGAAGTCAGTGCCAACACCGTCAGAATTTTATCTGGGTTTGCCATCGTCTGCAGATTTCTTGGCTACGAGCCATGCAACAAAGTGTTCCGTCGATACTATAGGACGGTCCGGAATACCGCCAAAGGGAAGACGACTGTTAGTGTGTCCTCGGTCAGGAACGCACGGAATTTCTTCCTGGATATCCCGAGTAAGGTGTATGGATGGGAAAACCACTTGATATTGGTGGAGAGCAGAGTAGGGTGGCAGTTTCCATTTCCAGAGGGCAACCACCCAGTCAGTGATAGGCATATCTTCCAAGCTCCGTGGGCCGACGAGCTGAAGGGAAAGATTGACAACTTGTTAGACCTTGGATGGGTCTCATACAAAGACATTGAAGCCTCTCAATGGAGATATATCCGAGCTGGTTTGATGTCAGGCCGTCTATCGGGCCCGATCCTTTGGGCAGATTGATTTGGATGCCCGCTTATCCCGACCGGGTCAGCCCACCAAGAGTTTGTTTTTAAAGATAATTGTTTGAATTGTGCGACGGCGCGAACTGGTCGTATTGAGGAGAGCTGTGAAAATCTTGAGATGAATGGGGGTTGGGCTCCTATCTTTTTAATTTTGCTTTTCGTTTGTCTCGTCGTTAGTGAAGACTAATCTCTTTTTCCTTGGTTGTTTTGCAGTACTTACCCAAGGGGACGTAGATAGAATCGAAGCGAGGATCATGGACGGAGCCATTAGAGCTAGTGACCGGGGGACCAAGAAGAAGGAGAGGGCTGCCACACGTGCCATTCTCGATCGTCAAGAGAAGCAGACGACGAGGAACGAGCAACTTCCCAATGACCCTTCTGGTGCTATTCCCATGATTGAAAGGGAGCCCGGCGTTGAAGGATTGAATACTGGAGGCCGTCAGGCCGTTGTTGATGCACCTGAGAGGGCAATTGGCATGGAGATTGATCCTCCCAGCCGGAGACGGCTGGGGCTCGATGGCCGTCGCCGATGAGGCCGAGCGTATCAAGTGGAGAGAGCACTGACTCCAACCCCGAGCTCCGTGAGACCGATGCTCGGCCCTCTAAAAAGAGGAAAAGTCATTTCGCCGACCCTCCTGGGGCCGCCGTCGACCCATCCACTCCAAAGGCTGATGCTCCGAGCTCTTCTACGGCGGTCTTATCTAAAGTCAAAGCCAAAGAGATGGCGGCCTCCATTGCCAAGGCCTCTCATATAACTGGGATCCCCTATCTGCAGAGGAACGGTAGCGCGCTCTTGCTGGGGACGGCTCTGACAAGGCGTGGACGGGATGTTGAGCTGACCCGTAGGATGAAGGAAGCCAATCTTATGCCCGAAACCTTTCATGCCCGTCTAGGGCTAATCCAAACTGAGGTACTTCATATTAAAGGTGTAATTTTTCTTCGTCTCTTTATATTTTTGCTAATAACTTTAACCATTGCAGCTATCGTCGATGATGGACGCCATGACGGCGGGTTATAGGGAGTGCCTGGACGCCGAGGCTCGAGGCAATGAACAACCATCAAGGCCGTCGGCGATAAGGTGGACAACCAACAAAAATTGAAGGAGGCAGAGACCAATGTTGGGGAGCTCACTCTTGCCCATGAGCTTTTGGGTCGCGAAAAGATAACCTTCTCAAGGAGATGGATGCCTTGAAGGAAGGGAAGACCAATGCTGAGGCCGACTCTAAGGTGCTCTCCGACGGTCTTCGCGTCTGTGAAAACCGGCTTCAGAAGGCGACGGCCCATATTGAAACGATGAAGGCAAACCGTGATGCTGAGTTGGCCCAGGCCCGTCGTGACGCCATCGACGACTTCAAGAAAAGCTCTGAGTGCCTTCAAATGGTCACTACTCATGCCAGTGGGTTCTTCAAAGACGGGGCTAAACATATGGCTAGGCGGCTTCTTCTGGACCCTGCAATAAAAGATCTTCTCTCCGTCCGGAAGTTAGCCGACCTTTGACCAAGAGGCTCACGACGATGAAGCGCGCTCTGTCCATCCCCTTGTCCCCTATACTGCCAATGATTTTCTTATCATAAGGGAGGACGACGCCAAGGCTGGAAAAGACGAGTGGCCTATTCCTCCTGTCGTCCCGGGCAACTTTGACGCATATTATAAGTATTTCATTGAAGACGGCCCAGATCCTGATGCGGCTCCATCAACCGCCGGCGGTGCAGATCCCCAGTGATTGATTTTTTCTTGATGTTTTGTAATGTTTTTAAACAATGCTTCATTTTATCCGGTGGTGGTTCCAAACATTGTCTCAAAACAATTTTTAATTTTCGTAATGTAGCTTGACCTGTTTCCTCGTTGTTTAGAGGGGGTCGTACAATGTTTGTTTTATGTTTAAGTTATTTAATGCCTTTGTTTTCTGTTTGTTAATCTTTGTTAACATAGATAGCATGTGATAACCTATTGGACGAGTAAGTTTGAGGACAAGTATGATTGGTCGTCGTTAGTGACGACCAGAATGTGGGTCGTCCTAATATGGTCGACCTTTGTTCGTACTCTCAGTGTTTTCTCAACTTCTCAATGGCTCGTAGGAATAGTATGAAGGTTAATAGATTTTTGTTCGTAGACAAAATTCTATAGACGAGTCATCTATACCGTTATAGCGATCGACGAAGTCTGGCTACGTCTAGCCTTTATACTTGGTTAAAGTAGATGTATGCGACGAAGTCTGGCTTCGTCTAACCTTTATACTTGGTTAAAGTGCTAGAGTTTGTGTAGTAGAAAATCAACAAAGCGACGATCTTTCATAAATGACTTCATAGTAAACAACGAGCTACCGGGATTTATAGGTATCCCTTACAGTCTCAAAAACTTCAAATTTTCACAAAATTACATAACACAAGGTAGGCGCCTTAAGGGAGCTAGATGTCGTCGACGACCTCAAAAGTAGTACTTCATTAGGTGGTTGGCGTGCCATGGATGTTTGAGATTTTCACCGTTCGGTTTTGCAAGGCGATAGGTTCCCTCTCTGACCACACTTGTGACGACGTATGGTCCTTCCCAATTGGGGGAGAGTTTGTTTTGACGGGCTTTGAGTCCCGTTGCTTCGATCTTTCTTAGTACATGGTCACCGACCTTGAAGAACCTTCTCTTCACCTTCTTGTCGTGATAAGCTTTGGTTTTCTTCTTGTAGTTCTCCATCCTCAATTGGGCATCCAGTCTCCGTTCGTCTACGAGGTCCAGGTCGACTTGTCGGTTGTGGATGTTCTTTTTTACCTCGTACAAAGCAACTCGGTCCGTCGGCAAACTGGAGTTCGGCGGAGCCATGGCTTCGAGCCGTAAGCCAAGGCAAATGGGGTTTCCCGTAGGCCCCCGGGTGGTTGTGCACGCCCGTAGAGCCGAGGGTAGTCCGTCCAACCATCTCGTATCTCTTCCCTCCGCATTTTTGCACAAGGCAGTATAAGACGAGTTTATTGCCGTTTCACTTGCCCGTTGCCTCGCGGGTAGGCGACGGACGACTTGGAGTGTTTGACGCCCATCCTGCTCAATTCCTCGCTCAAATTTTCTTGAAAACCGTAGGCCGTTGTTCGAGACGATCACCCTTGGGATTCCGGCGACACCATATTGAGTCATGAATGAAGCTTAGTGGCGTTGTTTTCGTAATCTTGTTCAAGGCCTTGGCCTCCACCCACTTTGAAAAGTAATCAACCGCTACGATCACATATTTGACTCCTCCCTCGCCGGCGGAAAAGGCCCGATCAAATCAACACCCCACATATCAAACGGCCAGCGGCCAAGACAGGGGTTTGCTCGGTCGTAGGCGCTGGGGAAGGTCGGCGAACGTTGGCGTGTGTCACACTTTTTCACAAACCGTTTAGCGTCTTCACGAAGGTGGGGCCAGTAGTATCCCATGGTTATGATTTTATCAGCCAGCTGTACGGGCCCTGTGGTGGCCTCCACATTCTCCTTGATGCACTTCGAACAAAGAATCGAACGACCTTGTCCTGATGAACGCACTTTAACAATGGCCGGGTAATGGACCGTCTAGAGCTCTCCTTCGACGACCGTAAATCCGGGCCGACTTCCTCTTCACTTGTCTTGCCAAGACCTCGTCCGTTGGCAGCTCCTCCCGTTCAATGAACGCCTTTAATTCGTCGATCCAACATTTTGGGCCGTCTCCTATGCAAAGGATCTTCACCCGTTCATAAGTCGGCCGATCCAAATAGGCCAAGTGATGGCCGTGCTCGTCCTCGTGGAGTTGGTCCGTAGCTAGCTTTGAAAGTAGGCTCGGCGTGCTCGTTGTTTTCTCGAGCGATTCTCCTGAATGGCCCAAAACTCTAAACCTTGTATCAACTCTCCGACCAACAAAGGTGGTACTTCGTAGGGTGGAATCGACGACCTGATAATCTCCTCTTACTTGGTTCACGATCAATTGAGAATCACAATAAGCTGCAATTTTTGTGGCTCCAAAACACTTCGCATACTCAATGGCTGCTATGAGTGCTTCGTACTCGGCCTGGTTGTTTGATGCTCGAAACTTGAACCTCGTAACCTCTTCAAAACTCCGCCCCACTCTCTCGGCTCGACAAGAACGATCCTCGCTCCGCCGTACTCTTGGTGGCTGACCCGTCGGAAAAGATTTTCCAACATCCTACTGGGCAGCTAACTCCGCTTGTCGCTCAACGACCTCCTTCCCCTTGCTCGACGGCCGCGTCCTCCTTTGATCGTCGTCGACGGTGAATGATGTTTCCAACCAGAAGTCTCGCCAATGATTGAGCTTGGTGGTCTTCCTCGTCCTATACTCTATATCAAACTCGCCGCCTCGATACTCCAGTTGAGAAGACGACCAGAACTTTCAGGACGGTGCAAGATTTTGCGCAGTGGGGCATTTGTATATACGACGATGGGATGAGCGGAGAAGTATGCTCGTAGCTTTCGTGCTGTAATGACGAGAGCGTAAGCTATCTTTTCCGCATTAAAGTAACGGGTTTCCACATCTGACAAAGCTTTGCTGACGTAATAGACCGGCCTCTGCGTTCCTTCCTCCTCCCTCACCAATACGGCGGCGACTGCCTTGTCACTCGCCGAAAGATAAACATAAAGGTCTTCCCCTGCCACGGGGCTTTGGAGGAGCGGTGGGGAGCCAAGGTATTCTTTCAACTGTTTGAACGATTGGGAACACTCGTCCGTCCATTGGAAGTCTTTCGCACCTCGGAGAGCTTTAAAAAACGGGAGTGATTTCTCAGCAGACTTGGCGATAAAACGTCCCAAGGCCGCTACTCGTCCGTTTAGACGCTGAACTTCTTTGACGCTCGTAGGCTCGGCCATATCCATTAAAGCCTTAATTTTCTCAGGGTTGGCTTCAATCCCTCGCTGAGATAGCATAAATCCTAGGAACTTGCCCGCAGCAACTCCGAAAACGCATTTGGCCGGGTTGAGGACCATGTCGTTGGCTCGTAGGTTGGTGAATGTTTGTTCTAGGTCAGTCGACGTGCTTCCTCTTTTTGACTTCGACGACCATATCATCAACGTACGCTTCCATTATCGCCGATCCGGTCTTTGAACACCTTATTTATCATCCTCTCGATAGGCGGCGCCGGCGTTTTTAAGCCCAAAAGGCATCTTGGTACACGTAAGTTCCCCCGCCGCCCGAAAAGTCAAGCTGAATGTCCTCGTCACCATCTTGATTTGGTGATAGCCGAGTAGGCATCAAGAAAGCTTAGAGTAGTATGGCCGGCCGCGGGAATCGACGAGCTTGTCAATTCTTGGCAGGGATAACCTGCTTTGGGACACGCCCTGTTCGTATCAAATAAGTCAACGCACAATCTCCACTTCCCATTAGGTTTCTTCACGAGAACCACATTGGCCAACCTGTTGTGAACCCGGCGTTCACGATTATTCCAAAGACTTAGCAATTTCTCGATCTCTTGCTTTATGGCAACCTCCTTTTCGCTGAAAAACACGACACCTTTGTTCCTTGAATTTCATAGTAGGATTCACCCCCAGCCTGTGAACTGCCACGTCCTCTCTAATGCCTTTCATATCTTCTACCCTCCAAGCGAAAACGTCGAGGTTTTGTTTGAGTAGGGAGATTATCTCTTCCCTCCTCGCTGCACAACCGAGACCCCGCTTATTTTTTGCTCGGGATACTCTGGGTGGATGACTAGTTCGAGTAGCTCGTCTGCTGGCTTCATTTCGGGGGCGTCGTCCCTAAAATCCATGGACTCAATGACGATCTCCTTAATTTTTCTTCTCGCTTCTGGTGTCAGATCCGGAACCTCGTCGTCAATCAGCTTGTCCAGGTCGGCCCCCGATTCTTGGGCGGCCAAAGGTTGTGCTTCTGCAGCTTGGTCGTTCAAGAATACCTCGTCCAAAGTTTCTTTATCTTCGACACACTTGATCGTTGAGACATTAGCGTACGAGGTCGTCGTTTCTTTGATGGATTTCGAGAGCTTCACATTGTGATTTGGGTCGTCGATTTCGATAGTCCGTTTCGCCTTTAGCACGTGCTCCAGGAATTCTGGGGCCGTCCCCAGCACGCATCCGACTCCGGCGCGTGTAGGAAATTTAACTCGTTGGTGGGGAACGGAGGCGACGATCCCCAAAGCCGACTGACCTGGCTGGCCAAGGATGGCATGATAATCACTGGCGACGTCGATCACAATGAAAGTTACGGTCTTGATAGTTCTCAAGGGGTGTTCTCCGATATCGACTGAGACGCTAATTTGCCCTTTCGCATCTACCCGATGATTGGTGAATCCCTCTAGACGACCTAAGTATGGACTTAGGCGACTGTCAGGTAGACCCATTCGTTGGTAGACGTTGTAAAATAGGATATCCTTGGCTGCTCCCGTGTCAATCAAGATTCTCCGTGACTCACAATTATCAATGAAACCGGGTATGACTAAGGTTTGTTGACGAGCTAGTGGGTTGGCTGGAAGCTCGTAGGGAAAGAAACTTATGACGTCGCTTGGAACTTCTGCTTTCTGGGGTACGTGTGGGGCCTTCTTCAAATGATAGATGGCGCTCTTAATCTGGTTCTTGCTCGTCTCCTCAGAGATCACCAGGACCATTCTTGGGTTTCTTTGGGGCGCCTCGTCGTTAGTAGTCCGGTTGTGGCCGGCCTGATGGTCCTTCCTAACATATTCCTCCAGTCGCCCGGCGTCTATCCATCTTTGGATGATCTTTTTCAAACTGAAACATTCCTCGGTGTCGTGCCCCTTGTCCCTGTGGTATTCACAATACTTGTTCATGTTCTTCTTTCCCTTCCCGTTAGGGTTCATCTTTGGTGCCGGTCCGAAATCAACGTTGCTTAAAATTTCGCTCACGGAAACGGTGAGTGGAGTGTACGACTCTGGAGCCTTTTCCGCTTTCGCCTTGTTCTTTCCTTTTTCTCCGCCCTTATCCTTTTTGGACTTCGTTGCCTCGCCTCGTCCACGTACTTTCCCTCTCTTTGTAACTTTCTTTCTTCGGCCTCGCGTCGGCGTACGCCTCGCATAGAGGTCTCTCGCGAGATTTGGCCGGGTGGACTTGGAGCTCGTAGTCCAGGGTAGAGGAAAGGATGCCATGTCCAAGGCGCTTATTATTTCCTATCGGTTAGATCCTCATCAATTTGATCTACCAATTTCTTAAACCTTTTGAAGTAGTTCATCGAGCTTTCGGTAGCTCCTTGGGATATGTTGCCGAGGTCGCTGACCGTCTTACGACGCTCTCCCGCCAGTAGCAAACCTTCCTAAAAACTTTTTCCTCATCTGTTTCCAAGATTCAATGCTCCCCTTTGGTAGGCCTCTAAAACCACCTCAAAGCCGAGTCGACCAACGTACTTGTGAGAGCCTTGCACACGACGTCGTCGTGGTCGAAGCTTTTGCCACCACGTACATCTCGTGCCTCAAGGTGTAGTATGTGGTCCATGGCACCGGTGGAGCCGTCGTATTGCTTAAGGTCGGGTAGTTTAAAGCTCCGGCTCAGGGGTCCAGTTTCCAACATCCAGGAGCAAGTGGATTCATAGCCGCCGCCGTCATCGTAGTCGTCGCTATCCCCTTTGTTTTTCTTGTTCCTCAACTCTTCCACTTGACGTTTCAACCTCAAAAATTCCCTCATGTCTACTTCTCCGCCGGCCACTGGGGATCCTATCTTGACGGGGCCCCAGGAGCACGATATTAGACCGTTGCCTCTCGGTGGGGGCAGCCGTCGTGAGATGGACCGTTCCCTATACTGGGAGGTGGAGACGATCTATAAGATCCGGAAGCCCGCTCATGACGTGGAGATCGAGTTCTCTTTTGGCTTGGTGCACGTTCATTTCTTAGTGACGAGTCTCCAGACGACCCTGACGACTCCGATTCCCCGATAGCTTGAGATTTTCGACGACGAGCTCCCACGAGGCTCACCCGCCTCACTGTCGCCTGAGATCGTGCTCCTTGGCTCCGCTGCTCATTGATGTGGTTCCCTTAGATCAAGCCGGGCACAACTTGCTCGTTTCCAAATGGCCCCTCACGACGAGCAGCATTTTCTCTCTGGTTCCTTCTCCTCCTTCCTGACGAGATGGTTTGATGTGATGCTTGGGGAGCTTGAGGAGCGGCCATATGGATCAGCTCGTCTTGGATTTGCAAGAACTCCCTGAGGGCGTTAGCTCTCTCGACGAGGAAAGCTGCTCTGTCGAGATTAGGGTTAGAGGGACCTCCTGGATACCTTGCAGCTGTCTCAGGCCTCCTTTCTAGTGGAGGTCTCCTCCGGCGCTCGGCAGCAGGCCCCTTTTCTCTTCTTCTAGTTGCTTGAAGACCTGTACCATCAACCATCCCTTGTGACCTGGTAACCCTTAGGTTAGGGTTCCTAGGTGGTGAGGGTGGCCTAGGATTTTCTTGCTGAGGTTGCATGCCCTCTTCTCCGGTTGATTTACTGGCTGTATGACCATCGGACACCATTTTTCCAAACTATTCCGGCTGTATTTCTGTAGCTGAAGATCACTAACACGTTCCCGGCAATGGAACCAATCTGATCGCGCAGGAAAGCGTGCCAAGCTCGGCCTTGTGTCCAAGAAATGATTGAGCTAGCTCCTGATCTGCACAAAGCACAAGAAATGAAAGGTGAAACCGCGCCTGGGGTCTTCCCAGTTTCCTCCGGCGTGAGAGTAAGATTATGGTCTGGAAATATGGTGTAAAATATTGCAGAGTGTGTGAGTATCGAAATATGCAGAAAAGCATTACCTTGTTCCACGTTATTACTCTCTTATTTATAGTAGGAAAGGTGGTATTAGGGTTTTTACCAGAACCGTTGGATTGGATCGATACCAGCCGTAGGATCAGCTCCATCTCCTAGGTGTACACGTGTCACGCCGGCATTGGTCCGTCTATGTAAGGACACTGCAACACCTGACATCTGATAAGTAGTTTGCCTTATAAGGGAAAGTCAACCTCTGTACCTTTTGTAGTTATTACTGAATGCATGATTGCACATATAACGAGGCACTGCAGCAGGTCTGTCATTATCCCAAATTAGCTAATTAACTAAGCTTGTTGAGGAAGCTTAATAGAGGAGACGACCTGGAACTATACGCCCAGTCGGGTCGTCTCCTTGAGTTATGATTCGCCGAGTGAGAGAGTTGGCCGTCCAATGACGGCGAGTCGTTCAATGACGACGAGCCGTTCAATGACGACGCTTACTCTTCTTGGATGAGTACCAGTTAGGATCGAAGGAAGATTCGTCCAGCTGAAGGACGGTCACCAATGGGTGTGACGACGGGCTGGGAGTTTGCCTCCCCCTTTAAGTCTGATGGCTCGTCGTTTGGATGGGCCCGGTCGCTCAGTGGCGACGACGGCCAACCAATATTAGACGGGCCATGGCCCAAGGCCTTGATCTGATGCTTTGTAGTTGGTCTCTTGGTGGGCCTATTGGGCCCCCGAGCTCGTAGTAAGCGTTGGGCTCGGCCCGTCACAGATTATTCCGTTCACAAACAAATCAAAAAAATTAAGAAACAAAGAAATTTAAGAAAAATAAATCTGGAAATTAATTCCTAATTTTACAGTTGTTATTGATAAAATAACAATTAATAAATGTGAAATCAGGGTAAATGAAAACAAGATAGAAATATCAAAGGAAAAAAAGATGGGAATATGTCTGGAATGTTGAGAAACGTGGAAAGAAAATGGGGACGAAGAAGGGAGGGAGCAGTTTTTGGTGCAAGTTTCTATATTTGTCCCTATATAAAAAAGAAAAACTGCGTTTATTTTTAAAAACACACTAATTTCACAACATGACAAACAATGCATATTTAAATGCATATTTTAATGCATAATGTAATGAGGTAATCTCCCGTGAGAACAAGGGGATCCGTCTCATGCATGAGACGAGTCGACCCATGACCCATGTGCATAACTCGTCACGTGGCAGCCTTTTATAGACCAATTTTTTTTTCTCCAGGATCCATGGGTCCGATCCTGACACGTGGCAGCCTCTCATAGGCCCTTTTTTTTAAACTTTTTTTTTTTAGTTTTTATATTATTTTTTCGGCTTTTCAGTGGTTTAGAAAAAGTAATAGTTACCATCTCTTAATGTAATGACTGTATACATATAAAGTAACATTATTCATAAGTCAACGCAATACCTGTTTAAAAAAATAAAAGCTCGTTTTTATCCATTTTTTCAAATGTAATACAAACTATATGTATTACATTTGAAATGTAATAACTTATGTATATGAATGTAATAGTTTATACAAGTAAATGTAACACTTTGATAGATGAAATTGTAACATATTTATATAGATAATGTAATACTTTTACATGTATCATGATAAATTTGAACTCATTGTAACTTATTGTTTGAAAACATATAGATATCTATACATATGTGTTACAATTATGTACAAATATTATTACATATAAATAACACGTTTGTTACATTTTAGTTATAATAAGTATTACTTTTGCCAATCGGAGAAAACATAGGAAAAAACACTATTACTTTTCTGTATATATGTATTACTTTAATGTATACAAACTATTACTTTATATGCATACAATCATTACATTATATTATAGTAACTACTCCTACGTCGCTAAGATGTTTGGTGGTCAATCGTAGAATTATCAATGATTTTATGAATGTCTAGATATCTCTGTGCAATTCTAAAAAAAATTATTGATAGTATTTCTATTGGTGAAGCAATAACAATTTTTAAAATTACAAAAAAATATCTAGATATTCGTAAAATCATTGGTCAATGACCCGCACAGTTGACCACCAGTGCGGTTTGTAGCGGGACGGAGGGAGTATTACTTTTCACAAACCGAAAAAAAAAACAAAATTTAAAAATTTTTTTAAAAAAAAAAATTTTTGGGCCTATGAGAGGCTGCCACGTGTCAGGATCGGACCCATGGGTCCTGGAGCAAAAAAATTGGGCGGGTCATGAATCCGACCCGTCTCATGGATGAGACGGGTATTATTGTTCTCATATAAGTCTTTGTTGGGCGGGTCATGGGTCATGAATCCGACTCGTCTCATGAATGAGACGGGTATTCTTGTTCTCATATAAGTCTTTGTCTAATGTAATTACTCTTCCTCCCTTGGGTTCACTTCAAATTCGACTAATTTTTTGACACAATAATTAAAAAATATAGAAGAAAGGTTCTGTAAATATAAAAAATAAAATAAAAGAGAGAATAAGTAGAAGGAATAATAAATTAATTAATGTTATGAGTATAAAAGTAAAGTATGAGAAAATGAGTGAAATAAATAGTCAAAATTATTAGTCATTTCGGAAAAATAGTTAAAAATAAAATGAAGGAAAATAACAAAAAATTCGATTTAAAATGAAACGTGTGTGAGTATATACTTACAGTATTCGAAGTATAGGTTGGATAAATATCAAGGTTCTAAAAAGCGCTAGGCGGATGCTAGGCGGCGGAGCCGGGCCTAACGCCTAGGCGGGGACTAGTCGGGGACTAGTCGAAATTAGTCGGGATTAGTTGGGATCAGGCGCTAGTAACTGAGGCGTTGGAGAGTGCGCAGCGCCAGCCAGGCGGGCGCTAGCGCTTAGTAGCGGGTCTTTTAGAACACCGATAAATATAACGACACTTGTGTGTAATCATCATTAAATTTTATAAAACAATGGTGGAGCCACATGTCATTGTAGAGACAAGTAAATCTTTATTGATTTTCAAAAATGTCGTCTTCTTTTTTTTTTTTTGAAAAATTGCATCAAAAGTCCAATAATTATAGTGATATTTTGAATTTTATGCTCGAACTTATTTTTGTTGTATTTGACCTGCATGAACTACTTTTTAGTTGAGTCCATGTTAACTATTGCTAACGACATTCATTTTTTTCAGTTAAATGGACATGTGTCATACATGCAACCTAAATTTAAAGGGTAAAATAGTAAAATCAATATAAATAAAAGTTAATCAACTATTAATTGTGGAATTTTATATTGAAAAAATTTTCCTAGGACCCTTCTGTCCAGATTTTTTTTCATTTAAAGAATTTTTTTTTGTAAATCTGAAATAAAGAGTTATCCTCATATTCAAATTTCCCGAACACCCCTACCCCACCCCAGACTCCTCTCACGTCATTTTTCTCTTCTTTCTCCTCTCCCTCTTTCTCCAAAATCTAACTATCGCTCTTTCACCCCCTCCGGCGACCGGCGACCTTTTTCTTCTTCGACCTCCGTCATCTTCAACCGCAAACTCATCAGATATCTGAAACTCCCTCCCTCGAAATCTGACTCAGATATGCCCGGAGCTCTCTAGATCTGGCAGAGTTCTTGAAGCGGATCTGTAAATGAATTTGTCAATTTGATGAAGGTTTTGATTTTGATAATTCATGGCATAGCCAAAAAGGTAAAAATTGAAGCTGATTTTTGTTGGGCCCAAGTAAATGACCGATTATTTTCTAGTTATTTTGGCATAAAATTTATCTCTAGTTTAATCAAACAGATAGTAATAGTCTCAAATTATGTTCCTGTAAATTGAGGAGTTTGATTAATCTTCCTATATCATATTGCTTGAGATTTTTGTATTTTTTTTCTCCATTGCATTTTCACATGCAAATTTTTATGATTTCTTCAGCCTTGAGTTTGGGGCAAAAAGTGGTTCAATCACTACTTTCATGCCGTTTGTTAGTCCGAGGGTTAATGAGAAAATATGTGTGTTTGGACACACTTTTTCTTGTTTATATTTTAATTCCCTTCGGGTTGTGGTTGATGTTGCTAGCTAACTTGTTCCTAGTTGGCTTTTTGATAAATTCGTGAATTATTTGTATATTTTGGGAGTTGTAATTGTAAATTAACAAATTTATTCGCAGTTATTATTATAATTTTGATATTTTGGTTGAAAAAATGTCTTATAATTAACTTATAAGAATTGTAAATGTGTAAATTATGAGAGTTTTTTAACAAGTCTTATATGTTACTTATAAGACTTTTTTAATAAGTCTTATAAGTAACTTAAAAGACTTTTTTAAAATCTTATAAGTTACTTAAAATACTTTTTAATAAGTCTTATAAGTAATTTAAAAGACTTTTTAAAGTCTATTAAGTTACTTATAAGACTTTTTTATTTTTTAAAAAAATCTTATAAATAACTTATAAGACTTGTTAAAAAGTCTTATAAGACTCTTATAAGGCTTATTAAGTTACTAATACGACTTATATAATACTTTTTTTCTTTTTACTTTTTAAAAAAGTATTATAAATAACTTATAAAACTTATTAAAAAGTTACTTATAAGACTTATTAAAAAAAGTCTTATAATAACTTATAAGACTTTAAAAAGTCTTATAAGTTACTTATAAGACTTATTAAAAAGTCTTATAAGTTACTTTTCAATAAGTCTTATAAGAGTCTTATTAAATTACTTATAAGACTTATAAGACTTTTTTATTTTTTAAAAAAGTCTTATAAATAACTTATAAGACTTATTAAAAAGTCTTATAAGACTTTAAAAATTCTTATAAGTTACTTATAAGACTTTAAAAAGTCTTATAAGTTACTTATAAGACTTATTAAAAAGTCTTATAAGTTAATTATATTACTACTTATAATTAACTTATATGAATTGTAAATGTTTAAATTATGAGAGTAATTCGTTGTTATTATTGAAATTTTTTATTTTTTTGATTGAAAAAATTGTCTTATAAGTCAATTATAAGAGACAAAGTAGTCTTATAATTAACTTATAAGAGTTGTAAATTTGTAAATTATGAGATCAATTCGTTGTTATTATTAAAAATATTGATTTTTTTTTGAAAATTTTGTTTTATAAGTCAATTATAAGAGCCAAAGTAATCTTATAATGTGAAAAATATAAAAAAAATTAAAGTATTTTTGAAAAGGCTAAAGACAGTTGTGATGATCTGAAAAAATTGTCTTATAAATCAATTTTTAATTTATATTTTTTGAGACTGAAGTGACCAAACTGAAACTATTCTGAATCTAATGATTGATCCAAAATATGTGAATATCTAGTGACCAATATATAATTCCCAAACTTTCAGTGACTAAAGTATAATTTTAAATTTTGGACTTGCGGTTAGAGGCTGTAAGTTGAGCGGTGCATGTGCAAGAAGGGCATTAATGTCATTGTGCCAAGAAGGGTGTCTTTGGAATTTTCAAAATATTATTTCTTAAATTGGGTTTAAATCTCACGTGAGGATCCCTAGAGAAAGTGAGCCTTTTATATCCTTGTAAAATTGTTGTCTCTATTTATTGAGTACTTTTACAACGTGATAGTATTTTTTTATATATATAAAAAATCACTAAATATCGACCAAATTGCTAAAAGGTTGTTTGTTTTGAAAATAGAAGTAGAAGAAAGGGGTATGATTGATAGATATTGGTGTGTGGTGGGGGTGTGGGGGGAGGGAATAGAAAAACAAAACCATACATACAAATTCACACACCCCCTTTTGCACTATTAAAACATGACACTATTATCATAACAAACAAGTACCCTTTCACTTTCGTTCGACGTCCCTATTTAATCTTAATCTAATCCAATGTCCCTTAATCACTTCTAATACAAATATACCAATCATCATTATCGTAAGAACAATTATTTTCGATTTCGGGACCACCTTCTATGTGACCGGTCCATTTTAGTTTTGCACTACATTCCTTCGGTCATCCAAATCCAACAACTGTTTATTAAATGAACGTATAAATAAATTTAGAAATATATATAACTAGTACATATGTCCGTGTCAGACACAAGCTATTTTTTTTTCAAATTAATTTTTTTTTAATTTAAAAAAATAATAAAAATCAGTTACTTAATTAACTTAAGTAAACCCTCCTATGTTACTTTTTCACTCATGGCATTCTCTCTCCTGCTATTCCTCCCACTCATTTCTCTCCATTTTACTTTTCTGGCTACCACATGACATTCTACCACTTTTTTCTGCTACCTTTCCTTAATATGTGTGCCCTTTTTTTTGGTATCCATTGAAGTGAGACGGAGGGAGTATATAATAAGAGCAAAAAGTAATTAATAAAAATATGTTAAAATCTTAAAAAAAATGCGTTTTTCTTTAATCTTAAAAATAAAAAAAACGTGATTTGTTTTCCCCGTTATTGTCAGTGCCATTGCATGGGTAACAATGTACCAGTGTAAAAAAGTGTAAGTGTTAGTGTAACAAAGTGCCAGCGTAAAAAAGTGTCAGTGCATGTATATTAAGTGTCAGTGTAACAAAGTGTCAGTGTTAGTGTAACAAAGTGTCAGTGTTAGTGTAACAAAGTGCCAGTGCGTATATATTAAGTGCCAGTGTAAAAAGTGTCAGTGTTACTGTAACAAAGTGCCAGTGTAAAAAAGTGTCAGTGCATATATATTAAGTGCCAGTGTAAAAAAGTGACAGTATTAGTGTAATAAAGTGCCAGTGTAAAAAAGTGTCAGTGCATGTATATTAAGTGTCAGTGTAAAAAAGTGTCAGTGTTAGTGTAACAAAGTGTCAGTGCAAAAAATGTCAGTGTTAGTGTAACAAAGTGTCAGTGTAAAAAAGTGCCAGTACATGTATATTAAGTGCCAGTGTACGCGTTTTTTTTTAAGACCAACTCTAAAAATATTTATTTTAATAAAATATAAGATCAATTAATTCAATAATATAACATAATTTTGGGGAAAAAAAAATAGGCACAAATTTTGTATATTCATAAGAGTACCCTTTCTATTTTCATAGCATTTTTATATAAATCGCATAATATGTTGATTACGGATGAGATATGTTGAATTCATTTATATAATTAAATAAATCAAACTACAATACACCTAATTAAATAAGATGAGATTGCTAATGTTTAATATTTGATGTTATGCATTTTAGAATTAGAGATTATTTTTAAATTTATTTACTCCTTTTGAACAATAATGACCGTTGTTTTTCAATTTTATTTTAGTTTAAATTAATTACTATTATTTTTTGAGTAGGTCTGCTGAGAAACGCGTTTCTCCATAACTATGGAGAAACGTGTTTTTAATAGCCAGAAGCTTTGCATTTGATATCCAGAAAAAAAAAATCCAAGGCCAAGACCAAAGCTTCTGGATATCCAGAAGCTTTGGGTTTGATATCCAGAAACTGTTAGGTGCATATCCAGAAGTATGTGAAATGTATATCCGAAACCTGTTAGGCATATCCAGAACCGTTAGGTGCATATCCAGAAATGTGTTAGGGCATATCCAGAAATTGATATTGAAGGTTTCTGGATATCCAGAAACCTTCAAATGTATATCCAGAAACCATCAAATGAATATCCAAAAATATTTTGAAGGTTTCTGGATATTCATTTGAAGGTTTCTGGATATCACTTTCATAAGGTTCTGGTTATTCAGTTCATTGTCGCGCGACAAGTCGGGACCCGTTTCTCCGTAACTTATGGAGAAACGTTTCTCCCTAGATTTTGACTTATTTTTTAGGTAAAACTACTTAAAGTTCACGATTACCCTTGCATCAAAGTTTGTTATATTTCTTAATTTTTATTGAATGAAAGATTATAAAAAAGAGAGATAATTTATATTATATGGTAAATTTGAATTTTCTTCTTCATCAAGTTGTACTACAGCATTCCAATATAAATGGTTATTTTCTGAAAAATTTGGTTCCCAACGTAAATATTTGGTCTTAAATTATTTGGAAGTCTAAATAGTAGTTGATTTTAATAAAAGAAAAACTAGACATTCTGAAATAGTATGAAAATACTTTTATATCTTTTTTAAATTTTTGTGACTCTGATATCAAAATTAATTTGTATATTTTATATAAATAGATTAGAAAATATTTTCTAAAAATGAGGGGAAGGTTAACCTTCGAATTTGACCTCTCCATAACTTCCGGTCAACCTCTCCATAACTTCAAGTCAACCTCCGAACCGATACCCCTCGCTTTCGGCGCTCTCACCTCCGGCGCATACTTTCTCTCAATCTCCCCTTCTTCATTCTCAACCGCAGCACCATCACCAACACCGTCCGAGCCACCAAATTTGAGTTCCCATCGGCAATCACTATCAGATCTAAGACATTTTTTGATTCGTCGTCACCGGATCCATCTGAATCTACGACCATCTCCCTCTAATCTCCGACACATCCCCTCCGTTCCCATTTTCGACACCATTCCCTTCATATTACAAAGAAGAGCAAAATATTTCAGGCCCCTTTTCATTCCAGACATATTCAACCACTTGGGTAGTTGATGTTAAGCAAGCAGCCTATGTCCCCGTTGTTATCTTTGAAAAGCCTTTGTTGAATTTCACATTCGCAGATCTCTTATCAGCCCCTTCAAATTTCGATAGGGGCACACTTTTGGCCGAAGGGCGATTTGGTCCAGTTTTTAGAGGGTTTTTACCAGGTAGGATTCATGTAGCTGTGAAGCTTTGGTCCATGGCTCCACCATGACTGACCAAGAAGCTGCAATAGAGCTTGAATACCTTGATCGAATCAAACATCCGAAACATGTTCCATTGACCGACTACTATTTAGCCGGTGAACAAAGAATTGCCATTTATTTATTTATTTATTTATTTTAAATCAACTAATTTTTTTTCACTACTCACACACACATGCACGCACAGCCTAGGAGATAAATCCTAGGGAGAGAAAGTCTTCCCTCTAACTTCTGGGGGGATCAAACCCATGACCTCCAGGTTGGAAGCCATGAACTCTAGCCAGCAGGCCAAATCCCCATGTGCACCATTTATGATTATATGGAGAATGGGAATTTGCAGAACTTGCTTTATGATCTACCTCTATGGGTTCCAACTATAGAAGATTGGAGCATAAACACGTGGGAAGAAGCTGATGAAAATTGTTTTGGTCAAATTTCGACAAGTGATTGTAAATAACCAAATATTTCAAGGAAAGAATTGGGTGAATTGGAATATAGATTTGTGTGTAATCAAAATGAAAATGACAAAGGATTTTGACGAGGAAAGCCCTTGAACAACTCGTTCGCCGGCATAAAACCTCGGGAGGTTTTGGAACCTACCTTGACCAAAGTTTTACTATGATCGGTGAGTTACAAGCTCGGAAGTATGGAGAGAGATTACAAGAGTGTGAGTGTGTGAAATTACATGTGTCTTTTCCTAATTTCCATACCCCTATTTATAATAAAGGTAAAATAAAAAGATAATAACCAAAAATCCCTAAAAACTAGGCATAATGGAGTTACTTGAGGAGAAAATTCTGGGCATAACTGCTGATGGTGGAAAAATCATGGTTGAATTGGTCTTTTATGAGTGCACAAGTATCTCCTAGAAAATAGGAACCGTAAAAGCTGCTCCCAAGTTGTTCCGGCTTCAGGATGTTGATGAAGACGTTGAGCCAAGATGTCGGTCCAAGTTGTGGACCAAGTTGTGGAGGTCAAGTTGTAGGGTCAAGTTGTAGAGATCGGGATACCGAGGCGTCTTGACATGTTGACCTGCTTAAGATGCCAACCATATACATATAGTGAAAAATCCGTCCCCAACAATTGCCCCCAAAATTTCTTGAATCGTAGAAAACTTGGAGATTCAAGGAATTTTAAAACTGCTACTCTCCCCATCGACATTTAAGGAAGCGGTTGATTACGCCAAAGAGTTGTCGAACGCCTTGAATGATGCTTCTAAGTCCTTGATAGAAACCAAGATAAAGCTTTAAGAAACATTAGTTAAGGTGTTTGAAATTTGGAATGTTAGATGAGGGTTGGTCCTCAAAATTTTTAAATTTGATTTGGCATGTCTTTGAGAGACACTTTGTTTGTTCTTTAGATAACATGTAAATGTTATAAGCTAGTAGGTAACATGAAAATGTTACAACCAATAGTTCACAACTTGAATAAGTGTGAAAACGTGCGCCCAGGCGAAGGTGTCGGAACCTTAATTCGTTTGGTAACATGAAAATGTTACAACCAATAGTCCACAACTTGAATAAGTGTGAAAACGTGCGCCCAGGCGAAGGTGTCGAAACCTTAATTCGTTTGAAGAAATAGAACAAGTATCGGCGTCACCGCGTGTCAACATGTTCTATCCCTCTCCGGTAAAGTTTCAACATGTATCGGCCAGATGGCGTGTCAACATGTTGATCTTTCTTCTTCGGGTCCAAACATGTATCGGCCCGTCTGGCGTGTCAACATGTTTGACACTGCTCCGGCCTTAGGTCTCAAACATGTATCGGCCCGTCTTGGCGTGTCAACATGTGGAACTGCTCAGCTTAGGTCTCAGCATGCACGTGCGGCGTGTCAACATGTTGAGCCTAATCGGCTTAGGTCTCAACATGTATCGGCGCACCGGCGTGTCAACATGTTGAGCCTACTCCCTGCTTAGGTCTCAACATGTATCGGCCGTGCGGCGTGTCAACATGTGGAGCTGCTCCAGCTTAGGTCTCAGCATGTATCGGCGTGCTTGGCGTGTCAATGTTGAAGCCCTAGCTTTAGGTCTCAACATGTATCGGCGTGCGGCGTGTCAACATGTTGAGCCTAAGTGTTTGTTCAAGTTGTATACCTTGCAAAACAAATTCATGTTAGGATTGGGTGTTAGCTTTACCCCTCCGATGCTTAAGTCGATAGAATTTTTAGCATAACATAAGAATTGACAAACATAAATAAATGACTTGACAAAATTTAAATCATACCTGTTTTCCGGAGTTTGCTTTTATGAAAAAATGACAACTTACGTAGGATACAACTTGAGGTACCTTGTTTTGCTAATATTTTGACATGTTGAAGATAGGTGGTCATCTTTTCCTTTTGTCGGCCTCATTATGGTTATTTTAGGACTATGAGCTTATCTTCTTCCGGTCGATGAATTTAATGTCTCGTCCCGACATCTTCAAGTCTCTTGCATGGAGTCATGACCAATTCGTCATAATAAGGTGATCCCTTCTTCAAGCCCAATCTCAACGCCTCGGTGGCCGCTGAACATGTTCAAGTTGGGGATAGTCACTTTGCCTCTTTGTTGAACCCGTTCAAATAGTCTTCTTTCGTCGGGTCGTTGCACCACCCTGTAGAGGTCACTAGTTAGTTTCTCAAAAGCTCTATTACATGAAAATTGATTCACAAACATATTGACTAATTGAGAATAAGATGATATAGAGTTTAGAGATAGGGCCGGTTAGCCATTTCAAAGCCGGTCCGGACAAGGTGGAACCAAAGCCCCTACAAAGACAGGCTTCTTTGAAGATTGAAGGAATGCGATAATGTCCATTAATTCTTGGTATAGCAACACATGCTCCAGTTTGGATCTCGTGCTCCCATCGTACTTCTTCATGTGGGGCAATCGCAAATCTCTTCGGGATTCTCCATGTTGGCTATCGGCTGGAACAAAGCGAGACTCATTATAACAAGCCGGAGAAAAGCTAGATGATAAGGCAAGGTAACTCCAGGCACATTCCTAATCATCTCTTTGATCTACCGCAACTCTCTAGCAACTTGACTTTTCTGCAAAAGTGTTAGCATAAAATTGAGAAGAAGAGTGATCAAATGCATTATAAAAACTCCTTGTTTGTCCCTAAAGACTGAGTGGCATAAGTATAGCAAGATGTTGGGTTGGGCGAATGCGAAGGTGTGACCATGTTGGGCAACTTGACTAGTTGTCAAAGTTGTACTATCGACCCACCTTGCACTCGCCGTAGGGATGTCTCCAAGATTGCCCCCGGTCGCACTAAAAGAGTTCTAGGAAATAATGGCGATAATGGAGTTACAACTTGAGGCTCAACTTGATTCCCTTTTCGCAGATTCTCAATTGCATTGAAAATCATAGTATTGGTATCCTGCTGAGCATCCATTCGCTTATTCGGTTCATTCAACATGGTTGCCGTATTAGTCACGAAACCAAGATTGATTTCCAGACGTGGCCATCTCTCGAGGCGCATCTACCGCCCCCGCCGCACCGCCTCCCACCGCGAGAGGTTACCGAGGTTACTGACCGAAGTTGGATTGATCATTTTGATGTTCTAAACAAATCTAAAAAACCAAAGTTCCCACAGACGGCGCCAAATTGTTTTGGTCAAATTTCGACAAGTGATTGTAAATAACCAAATATTTCAAGGAAAGAATTGGGTAAATTGGAATATAGATTTGTGTGTAATCAAAATGAAAATGACAAAGGATTTTGACGAGGAAAGCCCTTGAACAACTCGTTCGCCGGCATAAAACCTCGGGAGGTTTTGGAACCTACCTTGACCAAAGTTTTACTATGATCGGTGAGTTACAAGCTCGGAAGTATGGAGAGAGATTACAAGAGTGTGAGTGTGTGAAATTACATGTGTCTTTTCCTAATTTCCATACCCCTATTTATAATAAAGGTAAAATAAAAAGATAATAACCAAAAATCCCTAAAAACAAGGCATAATGGAGTTACTTGAGGAGAAAATTGGGGCATAGCTGGCGATGGTGGAAAAATCATGGTTGAATTGGTCTTTTATGAGTGCACAAGTATCTCCTAGAAAATAGGAACCGTAAAACTGCTCCCAAGTTGTTCCAGCTTCAGGATGTTGATGAAGACGTTGAGCCAAGATGTCGGTCCAAGTTGTGGACCAAGTTGTGGAGGTCAAGTTGTAGAGGTCAAGTTAGAGATCAGGATACTGAGGCGTCTTGAAATGTTGACCTGCTTAAGATGCCAACCATATACATATAGTGAAAAATCCGTCCCCAACAAAAATGATAATGGGATTCAAAATGTCAGGCCTGAAGGGATACGACATGGAGATTTACTCACAAAGTTGCACTTGGAACTGCTCGTGCCTTAGCATATCTCCACCATGGTTGCTCCCCTCCTATAATTCATCGACATGTAGTTTTTCATCATCTTCTCAGTGTTTGATTGCTCAAATTTCTTGAAAGAGGAAGTAGAGTGAGAAGATAGAGAGAGAGAGAGAGAGAGAGAGAGAGAGAGAGAGAGAGAGAGTGGTTTTTTTATTTAACATTTTCCTCATTTTTAGAAAATGTCAACTAACCCATTAAAATTATGGGGGTCAAATTCAACGAAAAATACCAAAATAGCCCTTAAGTAACTCACGTGAGCGGCACATGTTATGCTATTCGTTAGATTTTTAACGGTTCATCTAAAATTACATTTGATTGCAACAAAAAGACAAACTCAATAACGAACTTGTAACAAATGCAAATTCGATAACCAATTGAAACATCTCGACAAACTCAGGTAACTAAAATGCAATTTGCCCTAAATTAAATCTACAACCAACAATTTAAAATTAAAAAATATAATTCATGTTTACTTTATGAGGGGTGTAACTAAGATCTGGAACCAACTAACCAAAAAAGTTAACCATCATTCATCTATTGGATTCATTCGCATAATTTTAGTTAGTTGAGTGGTGAGTTCGAATGTTTTCAAACTTTGATGGCCTATTTGAATGATATGGCATAGTTGAGTGGCAAGGTTGAATATTTTGAGACTTTGGTGACCTACGTGAATAATATGCTAAAGTTGAGTGGCTCAAATAGTAGTTCTACCTTTAGATTTATGGCACTTTTTGATTTGTTAATAGTTCATAATCTATTGACATATATATTGACAATTATTTTAAAATACTTTTTTATCACATCATTAACAACATACCTCATACAAAGTTAATGAAATATCGTTTACAAGGAACTAAAACTGATGACGCCAAGCTTTTCAGGGTCAGAGCGGTTCAAGGATATCTGGCTGAATATATTTGGTGGTTTATTGTACCTAGAACACAACACAAACAAGCACCGTTAAGGTCAAAGTTGGATGTTACTCCAACTCAGGCCCTCGGGTGTGAGAGTAAGGATACTGAGTAAAATAAGGCTTGGAATACCTTGGAGTGTGTGTAAGTGTTTAGGATTTAGAATAATATGGCTTACTCAATATCTTTGGAACTTACCTTGCCCAAGGGGACAAAGGTCTTCTATTTATAGGCAATGGAGAGGTGCTTGTTGATGTAAGCAATGAGATCAGCCCTAGGGGGCACTTTGGTATTTGACCACCTACACGTGTCCGCAGCTAATTGGTCCTGTCAGGGAGGGAACATTGACTGTCAAGGGGACATGGCTGAAAGGGACATGAGCCGTGTATATGGCTTGGCGCATTAAATGAAATAGTAGGCGCCTGTCTGAGCCGCATTGAATGCGTGATGGGGGAGCCGGCAACTTGCATGTCAGAGCCAGTAAGCTAACTTGCTCAGTAAGGCTTGACATTAACCGGGAGTCTGGTGAGATAACCGGGAGTCAGGTATGAGCCCGCGGTCAACATCTTGGGCGCGGTCAAAGGTATTTGACGCGGGCACGGATGGAGCAGTCATACCTCCTGCGGGCACGGACCCAGCGGTCATACCACCTGCGGGCACGAACCCAGCGATCATAGATCGTGCGGGCACAAATATAGCGGTCAGGATAACTCCGGTCTCTGAGATGGATGATGCGGGGAGGAACGCGGTCTTGACCTCAAGGGCCTATTTGTCCGCGGTCTTTACCCCAGCGGTCTAGGAAATGCCACGTCACCGGTTTCTTAGATCAGACCGAGCGTGGGCCCGGTCCATCAGGTACGGGCTCATCAATGGCCCCTAGCTCCAAGTGTGATTATTTATGGTCTGAGCGAGGAGCTACTAGAAGCTCGGTTGGATCAGACCGCTACCTTGGCGAGCACCAGTGTTAGCGTTTTTTGTTGGTTGTTACTTTGCCTTCAGGGCTTATAGGCACATTCGGGAGGCACCAGTGGGAGACACGTGGCCCCTTGCATGCTCTGAATCCCGGTTTGCAAGTTGGCCCCTAGGTATATGAAAAGACAGTGCGTGTCAGGCACGGAATACACGTGTCAGTCATTCAAGGGGTACCATAAATGCAAAATGGGGAATTTTTTGAATTTTCAAACGTTTGGAGACGGTTCGTGGTTCGAGGAGCGGTTTGTGGGCTAATTAATACGGGTTAAACGGGTTAACCCGTATAGGTAGGCCTTATAAATACCAAACCCTTAAACCTCAAACCTTTTTACCGTCTTCAAACCTTCAAAAGAGCTTTAGAGAGAGAATTTTTGCTGCGAATTCCGTGTTTGTGTTCTTCGAATCCAACCCTCAAGCTTTTCCTTCATAAGTAATTTGGGTGTTTTCTTCTTCATCTCTTTCTATTTTCTTTTTCTGGGTTTTGAATCATGACTACTCGCGAATTTGGACCCCGCCGTCCCATAGAACTAGGGGATGGAACCACTCCGGACCTTTTTGCCGTTTGTAAACGGACGGGGGGAATATTTAGGAAGGTAGGATTGGGGTGGCTAAGGCTGTCCCTGTCTAGCTTTATGTATTTTTGTGAGAAATCCCAATGGGGGCCGTTCGTCCCACCCCGGTTGTGGGAGGCCAAGAGGAAATATGTATTTAACCGTGATGTACTGGTGTTGGGGGATACTAGTAGGTTAAGAAATTTTGTGATGGGGGTTTTGTGCAGGTTTCCCCGCGAGAGAGAATCGGCCTTGAACGCCGTTGAACTTGTGAGGAGAGCAATTCGTGTCCCTGACCAGATAACTGACTGGGAAAAGTGCGAACTAATGGACCCCGATCAAGTTAATGAGACGCGGGCACAGGACTCCGAGGATCTGTCTGATGCCTTGGACGTTCTCCCCTTGAGGACAATTTTTCCCAATGTGCCCGCGGCCCCTAGTATGCCCGCGGCCCCTGAGCCGGAGAGAATTGAACTAAGTAGCAGTGAGGAGCTTGATCCTCTGAACTTTGAGGTGACCGGAGGCGGGGAGGATGGAACTGAGGTGACCTCTGCCCGCGGTGATGCTACCGGTCTCTTTGGCTCGACGAGCTCGGAGACCGAGGAGGATGACCGCGAGGAGGAGGATAGGAGGGCTGCGGGGACCTCTAGGAAGGCTACTGAGACCACTAAAATTGTTGATGCTTTTGAGGACTCTGACTCCGAGGAGGAGATTGTTGTGGCCCCTGCCCGGAATAAAGGCAAGAGGCCAGCTGCTGAGGTGAATCCTGGTCGTGGCCGCAAGAAGAAAGTCAAGGAAGTGGCTACCATTGACTGGGAGGAGGAGATATACGAGGTGTATAATGTTGACCGCAACGCCTTCCGTGTCCGCACCCTGGTCCATGTTCAGATAAAGGGGAAGGACAAGTTGCGGCCAGAAACCATAGCTGATGTCCGCGAGGACAATAGGGCCTGCGTTTTTTATGGAGCTCAATTCGAGAATGGTCTGAGGCTGCCCCTAGATCCCTTCTTCTACTTTTTCTTGGAGTTCAACAGTTGCCTCCCCATGCACCTGACTCCCAATGCCATTAGGGCTATTGTATCTTTCATAGCGGTTTGCAGATTCCTGGGCTATGAACCTACCCTTGCCGGGCTTTACGCTTATTACCAGAACCAGATCAGCCATGGTAATCTGAGCCTGAAGGCCAAGAATTATTCTGTCCGGACCTTCTCTCCTCCCTCAAATAAATTTGACCAGTGGAACCAGAGGGACATCCTGGTCATAGAGTCTAGGTTTGGATGGCCTTTCTCAAAACCTTCGAATCCAGTCCCAATGAAGGTGTCCATCAAGAATTATCCCAACCCAGCTCCCTCCGAAAGAATGCGCATTGCCTTGGAGAGCTACCTGGCCAACTATCTGGACAGCGGGGAGGAGCCTGTATACGATGTGGGCGCCATCGTTGAGTCTGAGCCCCTACTGATCTACTCGGGGGTGGCTCCTCGCAGGGAGGGCGCCCCACATGCCCCCAGAGTAGAAATAGAGCCCATGCCCCGTGACCCTGATTGGAGGGTGCACGAGCACTATCAATTTGAGGCTGATTGTAAGACCTGCATGCTGGGCGCTGAATGCGAGCCTCCAGAATTGATTGGTCTCTGACTCCTTATAAAACTGTTTGTAAATTTATCTTGCCTTTGATTTTTTCGAACTGCTTTATAACCGATTTCTGTTTTCTTTCAGAGTAGACCCCGAAGAGTATAACTTCTGATGGCCCCTCTAAGTGCCGCTCAGATGAAGGCCAGGAACCAGAAGGCCAATAAGGAAGCTGCCGCGAGGAGGCAGGCTGAAATGGCTGGGGTAGCGGGCAAGGATAAAGGTGTGCCCGTTGTCAGCAGGAAGACTGGGGAGCCTCTTACCAGCTCCAAAACTATCCCCACAACTGGGAATCTGCCTCCACCCCCCAAGGGTCCTCCTCCTGCCCACGCTCTCCGCGCATCCTCTCCTGGCCGCACCATTTCCTCCGGGCATAACCAAGAGCCCAGGAAGAGGACGGAGAGGGATGGGGACTTGGGGCACAGAGAGAGAGGCTCCAAGCTTCAAAAAATTGGGGATGCACCCCTCCGGGCCGCTACTGCCAGCGCCGCGGTCTCATCCACTTCTCCCCCCATAGGGGGCTCAATTTGCTCGGTCTCTTACCCGGTGGCCCCCCTGACCACCCGCGAGGAGACACTGGCCGTCAGGAAGAAGCTCTCTGATGTGCCCGCCGTTACCGGGGTGGATCTATATGCCCGGAATGCCAACAACTCCTCAGTGGGGATTGGCCTTGTCAACCGGCTCTACTCTCCCGACTTCTACCAGAACGTAGCTGTCAAGGAGAATGCCTCTGCCTTGGTGGGGGATATAGGCCTTGCCCTGACTGAGGTTTGGACTTGCCTTCCTCTGATATCTCATACTTTGAATTACAGCGATCTTTTTCTAACTCTTGCTTTCTTTCCCCGCAGGTAAGTAATAAAGTGTTGAGGCTGCGGGAGAGCTGCGATGGCCTGTCCGCCGATCTTGAGGCCAATACCAAGGATTTGGCGAGCAAGCTCCGCGAGCTGGAGCAGGCACAGGAGAGGGTTGGGACCTTGAACTCTCTCCTGGATGCTAAGGACAAGGCCTTCTCCCAGAAGGAGGCTGATCTGAAGGACTTCTCCGAACGGCTGGCGGTGGTGGAGAAGGACCTTGAAAAGGCCAAGGGGGAGCGGAATGAGCTCCGGGCAAAGAAAGCGGAGTGGGAGCCAAGGAATGCCGAGCTATGCAAAAGGCTGGAGGCATCCAAGGTCACTATCTCCACCCTTGAGGCCAAAGTTGATGAAATCTCCGAGCAGCTGCTCCCACTTAAGCAGTTTCAGTTGGAGAGAGATGCCCAGCTGCTCGCTGCTCGGAAGAAAGCGGTAGAGGAGTATAAAAACTCCGAGGAGTTCAAGAATTGGCTGAATGATGAGAATCTGGCTCAGTACGAGGCCGGGGTCCGGACACAGATCAGGAACTTCGCGGCCACGGGCAAGTTCTCCGTGCAGCAGTTGGCCGTGATCGGCTCACTGGTTGCTACTGACGCGGAGTGCCTGCCCGGGCATGCGTTAGTTCCTTTGTCCGAGGATGAGGTCAAGGGTTTGGATCTGGCCGCAGCGGCCTCCTTGCCTCCTGTGGCCGAAGTGACTGCCCTTAGTCTCATTGTCGAGGTGGACGAGCTGAGATTTGGGGAAAACCCGATACCACTTGGGGATGCCCTAGCTCGAATTCTTCCTAATGGGCCGGCCATAGGTGATCTCTTCCCCGCTCGGGCAGCTCCTACTCCGATCTCCGCCGAGCCCTCTACTGATCCCACCACCGAGGTGCTTGTGAATAGCCTTCCCTCTCCTACTCCGGCTTCAGAAGCGGGCATGGAAGGTGCGGCCACAGAGGCCACAGATGCCCCCAAGGATCAAGCTCCCTCAGTTTAGGATTTTTTGCTTTCTGTTTTTTGTAATAGCAGGATAGGACCTTGTAATTATTTTTGTAATCAATTGAAGCATTTTTCTCAACTATTTATCTTAATTGCTTGTCTTGTAGGCTGTTTTGAGTGTTTGCAATTTTTGAGTACCTTGATATTTGCATTCTTGCTCTTACTTTTTCCAGCGTTTTTTGACTAACAATTAAATTTTATACTCTCCTTCTGCGGTCAAAAGCTTAATAGGCCATTTGCCCGCATTTTTTGAGTTTTCCTAACTCTTTATTCAAAACCCCTTGGGCTTTTTGTGAGAGTCAGCCCTATTTTTCTGTGACCGCGTTTGTTTAGCCTTGTGGCAAACTTTGAGGCCTTAACCCCGGTTGTCTGTTTGGCTTTGTTAAACTTGTTTGATCACTCTCATCCATTTACACTTATTCCCAGCCTTGCGAGCTGTGGTGTAAGTCAAAAGCAGCCAAGGCAAGCTACTTTCATAGGGCATGTAGAGGGTGGCCGTGAGGCTATATTCTACGCAACAGTGGGTAGGAGCATATTTAGCATAGAGGCCCTTTAACCCACCGGCATCTGTATCCCCTTATTGGAGGTTCACGCTTTTTGACCCTTTATTCAAAACCCCTTGGAGTTTCTTGTGAGGGTCTTGTGGCGATCAGGTAAACGGGCTTATATGTAGGCCTTTGTTACATACAGGCATGCGAGTAACGGCCCTAACGAAGGCCTTCGCGCAATTAGTGGGTCCGGACTTCAGGTCATTGTCCCCACTAGAATTCGTAGGTACGAACGTAATGGCCTTTGTACCTACGTTCATCTATATCCACTTTTTCTTGGTGGTGTCACGCAGGCAGGACGGAGTATCCTCCCCGCGATCGAGTACGGGCTTAATGGCCTTTGTACCCATATAGGCTTGCGGATCTTAATGGATCTTTGCGCATCAGTGGGTAGGAGCTCATATGTTGGCTCTTGAACCCACTGGCATCCGCTTGCGGGCATCCACCCTAGCTCTTGAGGCTGGTGGGGATGGAGTTTATAACAATTTTGCACAAAAATTTGAATTTGATAGCAACTTCTCTCTTTACATATATATAGGGGCCCATACTCCCTCAAAAATTTACAAAGATATCAAAAGAAGTACTTTCTGAGGTGATCGCTATTCCACGTGTGTTTGAGGTCTTTTCCTTCCTTTGTTCGCAATATGTAGGTGCCCTCTTTGATTATTTTGGTGACCTCATATGGACCCTCCCACTTCGGGGACAGTTTGTTGAAACCAGGTTGGGTCCCTTGGACCTCCACCTTTCTGAGTACCCAATCTCCAACTGAGAAACTCCTCCTATTTACTCTTTTATCGTGGTGCCTCTTCGCCTTCTGCTTGTAGTTCACCATTTTTTCATATGCCCGCATTCTCTTTCCTTCGAGATCGTCCAGGTCACACCTTCTGTTTGCCTCGTTTTGAGACTCATCGAAGTATGTGACTCTGTACGAGGGTAGGGCAACCTCAACTGGAGCCATTGCCTCTGACCCATATGTGAGCGAGAAAGGAGTTTCTCCTGTAGAATTTCTTATAGTGGTGCGGACAACCCATAATGCGGTCTGGAGCTCGTCCAACCATCGTCCTCCTCGTCCCTCCAAGTTTTTCTTTAGGGCGGTCAGGACTAGTTTGTTCGCGGCCTCAGCTTGGCCGTTTCCCTGAGGATAAGCAACTGCGGACTGACGGTGTTGCACCTTCATTCTCACACATTCAGCGGTGAATTTTGCGGAGAATTGGGTGCCATTGTCTGAAACTATTGCTCGGGGAACCCCAAATCGGCAATAGATGTGATCGTGGACAAAATTGATGGTATTCTCCTCGGAGATAGTGGCTAAGCCCTTGGCTTCTGTCCATTTGGTAAAATAATCCACGGCCACAACGGCATACTTAATGCTTCCTCGAGCAGTTGGGAATGGTCCAATGAGATCAATCCCCCATGTATCAAATGGCCATGATGGTACAACCAAAGTTTGCTCTGTTGATGGTAGTCTAGGGATGTCCGCAAATCTCTGGCACTTATCACATTTCCTCACATACTCCTGCGCATCCCTTCTCATTATGGGCCAAAAGAATCTTTGGAATTTGATCTTATCTGAGAGGGTACGAGCACCAGGATGTCCGTCACAAACTCCCTCATGAACCTCATAGAGTAAGTTGGTGACCATGTGAGTTTTGACACATCTGAGCAAAGGCTTGGTGAATGACCGTCGAAAAAGTATCCCCTCGAGGACGAGGTATTTCGCGGACACCGTTCTAATGGTCCTAGCCCTTGCTGGATCCTCGGGGAGGGTCTGCTTCTCGATGTAATCATTGATTTCATCTATCCAATCCCTTACTTGATCCTTAATATTGCTTATCTGAATCCGATCTATAGCAGGTCTCTTTGTGAATTCAATCTGGCAATCTGTCTCTAAGTCAACAATCTCTTGATCGGTTATTCTGGAGAGGAGGTCTGCTTCCACATTATCCTCTCTCATGACTTGGTTCAGCTCATAGTAGGTGAAATTTTTGATGAGGGTTTTTGCAAGACCGCAGTACTGAGTTAGCACTGGGTTGATAGTATCATACTCCCCCTTAATTTGATTAACTATGAGCTGAGAGTCACTGTTGATCTCAATATTCTGAACTCCCAAGTCTCTTGCCAATTCCATGCCCGCTATAATCGCCTCATACTCAGCCTGATTGTTTGATGCCTCAAACTTGAATCTCAAGGCCCTTTTGAACTTCTCTCCGCAGGGTGCGATCAGGAGTATGCTCGCTCCACCAATTAACTTGCTCGCAGAGCCGTCCACGTATAGAGTCCATACTTCTTCTGGACGCTCCTTTGGATGTATAATTTCAGTGTTCGAGCTACTTGGGGCTTCCTCTGATTCTGCCCGCTTTCTTTTCCCAAGGTCGCTGTCCGCCAATTTGAATGATGATTCTACTATAAAATCAGCTAAGGCCTGCGCTTTGATTGTCTTTCTCGGGGAGTAGGTGATCTGGAACTCAGTGAGCTCGATAGACCAAGCTAGCATTCTCCCCGAGGACTCTGGCTTGTGTAAAACCTTTCTAAGCGGGGCCTCAGTGAGTACAGTAATAGGGTATGCAGAAAAGTAAGCTCTTAATTTTCGAGCAGATACAAGCAAGGCGTAAGCTAACTTCTCTATATTAAGATAACGCCCTTCTACGGCGGACAGTGCCTTAGATACATAATAAACTGGTTTTTGGGAGTTATTCTCCTCCCTTACAAGAACAGCAGCTCTGCCGGATCGATGCTTGCTAAAAACAGAAAAAGTTCTTCCCCGGGCACCGGGCTGCTGAGAAGAGGTGGCTGCCCGAGGTATGTCTTGACTTCTTCAAAAGCTTGATGGCACTCTTGACTCCATGCAAATTCATCAGCTCTCTTCCCCCCTTTTAGAGTTTTGAAGAAGGGGAGGCATCTCTCTGCTGACAGCGAGATGAAGCGGCCAAGTGCGGTGATGCGACCATTGAGTTTTTGTACATCCTTCACGCAAGCAGGAGGTTTCATGTCCAACAGCGCTTGGATTTTTTCGGGGTTAGCCTCTATTCCTCGCTGGTTGACCATGAATCCAAGGAACTTGCCCGCTTTTACCCCAAAGGCACATTTTAGGGGATTTAGCTTCATGTTGTTGCGGCGCAAGTTTTTGAAGGTTTCCTCCACGTCGAGCTCGTGGGAGTTTTCCTTGGTCTTTATAACCATGTCATCAATATAAGCCTCAAGGTTTCTGCCCAGTTGGTTCTCGAAGACCAGATTGACCATTCTTTGATAGGTGGCTCCTACATTTTTTAGCCCGAAGGGCATCATCATGTAACAATAAGTCTTGCCCGCAGCGATGAAAGCCACGGAGCGGACATCTTCAGGAGCCATCTGGATCTGATGGTAGCCGGAGTATGCATCAATGAAGCTCAATACTCTGTGGCCGGCTATTGAATCCACCAATCTGTCTATGCGAGGAAGAGGGAAGCAGTCTTTGGGGCATGCCTTGTTGAGATCCGTGAAATCAACACACATTCTCCACTTGCCGCTGAATTTTTTGACCATCACCACATTGGCCAGCCATTTTGGGTAGGTAATTTCCTTTATTATCCCCGCTTTGAGCAATTTTTCCACCTCTTCCTTAATTGCGATCTCTTTCTCCGGGGAGAAATATCTTGACTTTTGATGAATGTTCTTGAAGGATGGGTCGTCATTGATTTTATGGAGGATCACGTCCTCGCTGATTCCTTGCATATCCTCCACCCTCCAAGCGAACACATCACAATTTGCTCTAAGGAACTCAATGAGGATCCTTCTTTCCTCGCAGTGAATTTCCAGCCCAACCTTAACAGTTTGCTCGGGGAAGTGGGAGTTGATTACCACCTCCTCGAGCTCGTCGTTAGGTTGAAGGTCGCTGATCTCACGATTGTGCAAGGAGTCAATGATAATAGTTGGGGGGTTGACCTGAGCTCCGGTCAGCGTTGCCATGGAATATATGATCTCACGGTCAATTGTCCCTTCAATTCCTCGATCTATGTAACCTCCCTCAACTGGGGCCAACTGTTTTGATTTTCTGCTCGTCTTGAGCTCCACCTTAGTGGTATGGAAAGAAAGCATGCCAATTGGAATGGGTGGCGGCACAAGTGCTGGGGCCTTTCCCTTTTTAGATGTGTCCTCGCCCTCTATCTGCGGGCAGGAAGTCTGGCCTTTATTTGCTTTTCTCTTCTCCTCAAGTGCTCGGAGGAATCTCCCGGGCTGGTTCTTGATGGTAGCAACCCCGCCCGGGGTGTTAAATTTCACCCTTTGGTGGGGGACGGAAGCAACTATTCCCAACTCGGCCTGAGCAGTTACGCCGAGAATGGCATTGTATTGGGAAGGAAGATCGACCACCATGAATGTTATCTTGGCCGTCTTCTGCATGGGCTTTTCTCCAATAGTTACTTCAAACACAATCGTCCCCTTTACCCCTACGGCGTGATTTGTGAACCCCTCAAGCATGCCTGCATAAGGAGCGAGATGAGCCTCGGTCATTCTCATACCTATCAAGGTATGATAGTAGAGTATGTCCCTGGCCGCCCCAGTATCAACCAAGACTCGGTGTATGTTGGCCCAGTTGATTTTCATATGGATAGTTAGGGGCTGAGTAGAGTGAAATAGGGAGGAGGCAAGTTCACTCTTTTTGAACCCTATTTCTTGCTCTTCCTCCGGAGCCATTGCGGGGATTGAGAACACCTTCTCCAACGTTCGAATCTGAAGGGAGAGCTGTTTGTTGGAGGGGGGCTCCTCGCCAATGAAATTAATGTCATAATCCCCCGAATCATCATCATATTGGTCTCTCTCATTCCTCTCCGGGCCACGCGTGCCTCGTGCCCGCTGCTGATTATTATTATTGGGGGCATTGTTGTTTCCTTTAACCCACTTGGTTAGCTCCCCGTCATTGATTTTTTGCTGGATTATTCGCTTCAGCTGGAAGCAGTCCTCAGTTCCGTGCCCGTGGTCGTTGTGATACTCACAGAACTTAGCCCTACTCCTCTCATTTGGTTTTCGAAGCATTGGGGGAGGAGGAGGAAAGTCTGAGGCTCTCATGATTACCACTCTTGGCTCGGTGAGCTCGGTATAAATTGTTTCATCTACTGTCTTCCGGAGCTTATCCGACTCACGACCTTTGTTCTTGTCCTGGTTGTTGGTGCGGGCAGGCTCTGGGGTGGTCTCTTGGACTTGGCTTATTCTCTCTTTCGCTGAAGCTCGGGGAGCGGGCACACTGGGCTCTTCGGCGGATGCAATGGCCGAGGCCCTTTCATACATCTCCTCCACGGTTTTAGGCCGGCTGGAGGCAAAATTCATTTTGAGGAAGGAGGAGCTGAGGCCGCCCTCAAAGCAGAGTCTGATGTCTCCCTCCTCTAGGTCCACAATCTCCTCGCTCACCTTCCTGAACCGTGATATGTAATCCTTTGTAGGCTCGCCTGGGGCCTGCTTGACGCGGACAAGGTCTGTCTTTGGTCTAGCGGGCACGCCTGCCTCGGCAAAGGCATTAAGAAAGATGTTTCTAAACTGGCTGAAGGATTGGATGGACCGTGGTTTTAGAGCCAACATCCAAGACAGGGCCTTGCCCATGAAAGTTGCAGCCAATGCTTTGCACATCACGGACTCGTCCGAGGAGAATAAAGCCATTTGTCCCTCAAATCGTCCCATGTGGCTCTTGGCATTTTTAGAGCCATCATAGGTGTCCATCTGGGGGGGCTTGCCCCTCTGAATAGGTGCCCGGGCGATCTTATCAGTGAAGGCATCCATGGTGCGGCCACACCTCTGGGCGGCCTTCTGGTGGGTCTCCCACATCTCGTTCATAAACTTGATAAATTCTGGGTTCTGATTATCAACCTTTTGTTTTTTAGCCCGTGGAGTCACGGCCTTCTCCTTGGCCGGAGCCAAGGGTCTGGCTTTGGACTTCGCACGTAAATTTGATTGGGCTTCTTCTCCAACCTCCTCGCTATCCTCTACATGCACCACACTGCGTATGGCCGGCTGTCCGCGATCAAGGGTTGGTTCACCCCGGTTTGCCCCCCTAGCTTGACTAGCAAGCGATTTAGGGGGAGCTCGTTGGGAGAACCTTTGTGACCCTTGGGGAAACTGGAGCCCTCCGTTGGCCTCTATCTCAAACATCTCCATTTGTGCATCAGCTACGGCCATGGCCTCAGCGATCAGCTTGGATTTGGAGGCCAGAATCTCTTGCCTTCTCAGGATTTGGTCCGGGGAGAGTGGAGTAGTTAAGGCGGTGTTTTTTATAGGAGCTTGGGGAGTTTTTGGGCTGTTGTTTAGTAGGGCTTGGGCTTTCTCAGCACGTATTTCGGCGGTTAGCTTGTGCATAGCCCTCTGACCAGGGGAGAGGCTGTGTGATGGCTGAGAACGTGCCCCCATTCTGTTAAAAACGGAGGTTGTGGCCTTACCCTTGTTGACATTGGAAGGTGAGGCCTGGTTTTCTTCCTCAATGGTCAAGTGGCCAGCGTTTTGCAAAGTTTTAGACATGCTTCAAAAAGAAGAAAATGACTGAAAAGGAGTGTCTTTTGACAGTCAGCTGTTTAGGACACAAAGTGCGCCTGAAAACAAAGATTTTTGAACAGGAAAACAAATGAAAGTCTCGATTCCCGGCAATGGAACCACTGATGACGCCAAGCTTTTCAGGGTCAGAGTGGTTCAAGGATATCTGGCTGGATATATTTGGTGGTTTATTGTACCTAGAACACAACACAAACAAGTACCGTTAAGGTCAAAATTGGATGTTACTCCAACTCAGGCCCTCGGGTGTGAGAGTAAGGATACTGAGTAAAATAAGACTTGAAATACCTTGGAGTGTGTGTAAGTGTTTAGGATTTAGAATAATATGGCTTACTCAATATCTTTGGAACTTACCTTGCCCAAGGGGACAAAGGTCTTCTATTTATAGGCAATGGAGAGGTGCTTGTTGATGTAAGCAATGAGATCAGCCCTAGGGGGCACTTTGGTATTTGACCACCTACACGTGTCCGCAGCTAATTGGTCCTGTCAGGGAGGGAACATTGGCTCGAGGGACATAGGTGAAAGGGACATGAGCCGTGTATATGGCTTGGCGCATTAAATGAAATAGTAGGCGCCTGTCTGAGCCGCATTGAATGCGTGATGGGGGAGCCGGCAACTTGCATGTCAGAGCCAGTAAGCTAACTTGCTCAGTAAGGCTTGACATTAACCGGGAGTCTGGTGAGATAACCGGGAGTCAGGTATGAGCCCGCGGTCAACATCTTGGGCGCGGTCAAAGGTATTTGACGCGGGCACGGATGGAGCGGTCATACCTCCTGCGGGCACGGACTCAGCGGTCATACCACCTGCGGGCACGGACCCAGCGATCATAGATCGTGCGGGCACAAATATAGCGGTCAGGATAACTCCGGTCTCTGAGATGGATGATGCGGGGAGGAACGCGGTCTTGACCTCAAGGGCCTATTTGTCCGCGGTCTTTACCCCAACGATCTAGAAAATGCCACATCACCGATTCCTTAGATCAGACCGAGCATGGGCCCGATCCATCAGGTACGGGCTCATCAAAAACAATAAATTTTTGTTATGTCAAAATGGTATGAACTTGCTCAAACAAGTATGAACTACCGAAAATCACTGGCGGAGCAATATGTTGGGTAATGGGGCAATTGCTCATATTTAATTAGAAATTATCTTTTTACTAACGCAAATTCAATAATTTTTTATTTTTGGTGTAAATTTTGTTAAATATTGCTCCTGATTGTATAAAGTTAAAACTACATTAGCACGCGGGATCTTAGCATGATGGTTAGAGTTCATGGCTTCCAACCTGGAGGTCATGAGTTCGTTTCCCCCACCAGTGGTTAGAGGGAATGACATTGCCCTCCCTAGCATAGCTAGGCGCCTCTGTGAAGTGCATCAAGGGGGGAGCGGTGAAATGTGTTGATCCCCTTCTTTGAAAATAAGAAAAAAAAAAAAACTGCATTAATATTTCCCTGTTTTTAGTTAACAAAATTGATTTTATTCCCCCATTTCGAAATAATCTTAAAGCTGCTACAACTACTGAAAATAGAATGATACATTTTATGTGAAAAATATGATGTGTTGTGAGTGTAGATAATTGGGTAGAAGAGAGAAACTGAGATTTAAAATAGTTAATAAATAATTGTTGTGAGTATAATATATGAGACCCATAAATAAAGAAATAATAAAAAAAATCATTTTTAAATATTAAATATTCAGGAGTTGGTCTTATAAAAAACTAGTTTTTTTTTAAGATAAGAAAAAACGTGTTTTCAAAACAAACGGTGATATTTTTGTAATTACACAAATTCGTGCCATCCCAAGCTCCGATCATCTTCTCTGGCCATCCCAAGCTCCGATCGTTCTCCGGCGTTCACTCAGTTTGAGTATTTTGTAACCTACAATTCGTGCCCTAGTTCCGCCGTTAATGTCCATTGTCAAATCTGCTTCGTTACATAATTGATTGGTACTTTATTGATTGGTACATAATTAATTGGAGATAACTGTGTGATTTGATTCCATAGCTCTTCGTTTTTTCGTTGGATAAACAGAATGTCCTTCAATGGTGTGAAAAAAGGGTTTAATTTGCTGAAGTTTGGGTCAATTCAACGAAGCAGTGCATGTGTAACAAAATGTCAGTGTCAGTGTAAAAAAGTGACAGTGTTAGTGTAATAAAGTGCCAGTGTTAGTGTATCAAAGTGCTGGTGTTAGTGTAAAACAAGTGCCAGTGTTAGTTTAACAAAGTGCCAGTGTTAGTGTAACAAAGTGCCATTGTTAGTGTAACCAAATGCCAGTGTTAGTTTATAAAGTCACTTAATATACATGCACTAGCACTTTTTTACACTCGGCATTCAAAAATACATGGATCGGCATTTGAAAACACATTTGCGGCACTCAAAAATGCATATACCGGCACTCAAAAACACGATAATTATTTTTGCCGATATTCAAAAACATGAACTGGCCTTCAAAAAATATGGTGGCATTCAAAATTACAAGAACTGGCATTCAAAAATACATTGACACTCGATTACACACTTATGGCACTCTATTATACACTAATTGGCACTCCAAAATACATGGTGGCACTCCAAAACACATACACTGGCATCTAATTACCCAGTCCACCAATGCACAAATTCTCAAACTGGTACTCAAATACTTATAAACTGGTATTCAACAACATATAATCGATACATTTTATATGGAAAAGCGGCACATCAAATTCCCACACCAACCAACAAAGAAATTCCCAAAGAATGTTAATTGTGAATATCAATCGGAGCTTCGATTGAAAAACGGAAAATACAATTTCGTCGAAGGTCAAGAACAGGGGAGAGGGTGCGTTGTATTGGGGAGAGCAGAGATGGCGTTCGGTGATGAAGGGGATTGAGAGAGAAAGAGCTTTGCTGAGGAGGGACGTCGGTGAAGGAACGGTTAGCTCCGGCGATTGCGATTGAAGGAGAGTTGGAGGTCGCCGGTTGGTTTCTGGAAACGGAGAGGGGATTGGTGTTGCCGGAGAAGGAGAAGACGGTGAGGGCGATTGCAATTGGGGAAATTGGAGAGGTCACCGGTAATGAATTTGGTGAGGGAGATCGGTGAGGACGAAGAAGACGCAGACTTCCCCTTTGCGTATAGAGAGAGAGAGAGGAGAGAGAGAGAGAGAGGTTATTATCTGTGTGTAACTGTGTGTTGTTATTGAGAAAGACGGTAAAACACGTTTTTTGTTAAGTTAACAAAAAATGCGTTTTTTACAAGTTTTTGATAATTTTCAGATGAACAACTTTATGAAAAAAAAATTAATTTTGAAGGGGACAGAGGGAGTGGACGGTTTTGAGATACATATTGATAACCATGTGTTGTACAGTCACTTGTGATTCATTTTTTTTCCCCCTAAGAAGTCACTTTATGTCATTAATTTCTACTAATTCATCACGCTCCTTTGTAATCTACTTGAGTCATCACAAATAAAACTACATCCAACAAAGACACAAATCATAACATTCTCAATATTTTTCATTTGATAAACAAAGTAGTGATAAGAGAGAGAGAGAGAGAGAGAGAGAGAGAGAGAGAGAGAGAGAGAGAGAGAGAGAGAGAGAGAGAGAGAGGGCACATTACATAAATATAAATAGATGGTGGGGACATGAGCGCCTAATGATCCCAAATCATGTTGTCTATAAAATGGCAAAATTAAATATTGTAATATTGCTTCCTCTCTTTCACTTTTTATTTATTCTTTTCTTTAATTTATAACAAGTGGTGGGACCATGATATTTAAAAGTTGATTGGAGAGCCATTGACTAATTCCCAAAAAAGAACAACATATTAATCATTCAAAACATATTCCATAATCATCACAGCACAGACAGGCAGAGACAGAGAGGCTCGTGGCTTCCTATTAGGAAAATACTTCCTCCTAATTTTTTCTCTCTTAATTATAAGATTAAATTTAGCATTCATCCTTGAAATTTTGCTAAATGTCAATTCCATTATTTTCATTATATTTTTATTTTTTATTATAATTATTAAAATGTGTGCATTAATATTTGAGTTGGTCTTATAAAAAATTAATTTTTTTTAAGATAATGAAAAACGTGTTTTCAAAACAAACGGTGACATTTTTGTAATTACACAAATTCGTGCCATCCCAAGCTTCGATCATCTTCTCTCTGGCCATCCCAAGCTCCAATCGTTCTCCGGCGTTCACTCAGTTTGAGTATTTAGTAACCTACAATTCGTGCCCTAGTTCCGCCATTAATGTCCATTGTCAACTCTGCTTCGTTACATAATTGATTGGTACTTTATTGATTGGTACATAATTAATTGGAGATAACTGTGTGATTTGATTCCATAGCTCTTCGTTTTTTCGTTGGATAAACAGAATGTCCTTCAATGGTGTGGAAAAAGAGTTTAATTTGCTGAAGTTTGGGTCAATTCAACGAAGCAGTGCATGTGTAACAAAGTGTCAGTGCCAGTGTAAAAAAGTGCCAGTGTTAGTGTAATAAAGTGCCAGTGTTAGTGTATCAAAGTGCTGGTGTTAGTGTAAAACAAGTGCCAGTGTTAGTTTAACAAAGTGTCAGTGTTAGTGTAACAAAGTGCCAGTGTTAGTGTAACCAAGTGCTAGTGTTAGTTTATAAAGTCACTTAATATACACGCACTAGCACTTTTTTACACTGACATTCAAAAATACATGGACTGGCATTTGAAAACACATTTACTGGCACTCAAAAATGCATATACTGGCACTCAAAAACACTGATAATTATTTTTGCTAATATTCAAAAAAACATGAACTGGCATTCAAAAAAACATGGACTGGCATTCAAAATTACATGAACTGACATTCAAAAATACATTGACACTCAGTTACTCACTTACTGGCACTCTATTATACACTAACGGGCACTCAATTATACACCAACGGGCACTTGATTATACACTAACGGGCACTTGATTATACACTAACGGGCACTCAATTATACACCAACGGGCACTTGATTATACACTAACGGGCACTCTATTATACACTAACGGGCACTTGATTAATCACCAACTGGCACTTGATTAATCGTTATAAAACAACAGGTGCTTCAGTCATATCCAAATCCTCACCATTTTCCCCATTCGGAAATCCCCAATCAAACTTCTGCAATAAATTCGCAAGCGCCGACCCAATCGTCACCGCTGCAAACGCAATCCCAGGACACCCCCTCCGTCCTGATCCGAACGGTATCAATTCAAAATCAAATCCTTTGTAATGGTAATGGAGTGTGTAAACGGAATGTTTCTTTGATTACGGCTCTCAAATAGTTCATCTTCTCCAAGTCATCGTCGGTTATGTGTTGTCTGCCGCCGGTTGGTTTTTGGGATCGGAGAGGGGATTGGTGTTGCCGGAGAAGGAGAAGACGGTGAGGGCGATTGCAATTGGGGTTGCCGGAGACGAAGAAGACGCGATCTTCCCCTTTGCGTATAGAGAGAGAGAGAGGAGAGAGAGAAAGGTTACGTAACTGTGTGTTGTTATTAGGAAGACGGTAAAACACGTTTTTTGTTAAGTTAACAAAAAACGCATTTTTTATAAGTTTTTGGCTTAATATTTGGCTAAACATCAATTATGGGCACGATATTGAACCTCGTATTAATTATTGTTGCAAGATGAACCCAAACTTGTTACTTTCTTCGTTCGTTTTCCATTTAATGTTTTTGCTTTTCTTTTTAACCTTTTACTAATTTAAGATTTTTAATTGTTTCAATTTTCAAAATGGACAATAAGATTGTTACACTCACTGAAAGAGTGAGATTTTAGAAAATATTGACTATCGTAATTTGAAAACAATTGATAAATTTAGTAAGTAGATTTTTGACTTTTCTATCAAAGATTAGAATCATATTTGAAAAAGGACATTGTTAATATTTGTACATATCTTTTATTTATATAAATATATTATAATTTATTTAGACTATTACTATTGTTACTAACAAATCTGTTTTCCTTGTTAAAATCAATTTTGTATTTCTTTTTAGGATTTGAATTGCTACAAAGGAAAAAGAGATTGATTGAATGACTTCTCAAATGTTACTATAAATACAGAGTACACGGAACAAGAGAATGACAAGTATCAAGAATTCTTTGAAAGAGAAAACACAAAATCTGGGGAGAAACGCGTTTCTCCGTAACTTATGGAGAAACGGGGCCCGACTTGTCGCGCGACAAAGCAGGCCAAGGCTTCTGGATATCCAGAAGCTTATGAAAGTGATATCCAGAAACCTTCAAAATGATAACCAGAAACTTTCAAAATGTTTCTGGATATTCATTTGATGGTTTCTGGATATACATTTGAAGGTTTCTGGATATCCAGAAACCTTCAAAATGAATATTCAGAAACTTTCAAAATGTTTCTGGATATTCATTTGATGGTTTCTGGATATACATTTGAAGGTTTCTGGATATCCAGAAACCTTCATTTCTGGTCTTGGCCTTGAATTTGGCTTCAAATCTATTTTTTCTGGATATCCGCCCAAAGGCTTCTGAATATCCGTTCCAAAGCTTCTGGATATCCAGAACCCTTTATGACTGATATCCAGAAATTTTTTTCTGGTTATCAAACGCATAGCTTCTGGCTATTAAAAACACGTTTCTCCATAGTTATGGAGAAACGCGTTTCTCCATAGTTATGGAGAAACGCGTTTCTCCATAGTTATGGAGAAACGCGTTTCTCAACAGACCTACTCAAGAGAAAATACTTTTTTCTTCACGAATTCGAGATAGCTCTTTAGGTTGTGAGTTCAGTTGTGTCTTACAAACTTATATCTAGATTTCATTCAAGTTATTTGTTCTTGTTTTGTTTAGAATAGGATTCCCTTGACAAATGAAGTTTGTTATTGGTTTATAAGTTGGTTAGTAATTACTTTAGTATTTTAATATTTTTGTTTCACTTATTACTGTTTTAGTCTATAAAATCAGATCTTTAATAGTGAAAACCTTTTTACTCTTAAAGCCTTGTTTGCTGGGTAAGAACTAGTAAACGTTTAATTCTGTGTGTTATTACTTTTATTCCGCTGCATATTGTTGGATATGTGGACATTTGTAATTCACATCTATACTCATATACATAGTCTATTCTATTGAAACTGATTTCCTAGATAAACTAAACTTTTAATTGGTATCAGAGCCAACTCTCGACATTACTGAGTGTTGATCCAGAAAGTTTAGTTATAATGGAATGTCAAAATCATCAAAACAAACCTCCAGTTTTAGATGGTACCAATTATTCTTTTTGCAAGTCTAAAATGTATAACTACATCAAATCACTTGATGAACGAGCGTGGATGTATACTTATTGATTGGCAACCTCCCACTGTGGAGAAGAAGCTAGCATCAGGTGTTGGTGAATCAATTTTTGAAAGAAAATCTGAGGAAAGATGGACTTTTGAGGAAATCACCTCTGCAAATTATACCTTTAAAGCCATGGGTGTTATTACCTGCCATGTTTCTGAAAATATGTACAAGCTTATCACATATAAGTGTATTGCTAAAAATACTTGGAATATCTTACAGATGCAATGGGAGGGGATTCCAAGTGTAAAATCCACTAGACTTAGGATCTTAATGGATAGATTTGAAATACAAAGAATGGAAGAGACAGAAGATATTGTCTCCTATGCTGCTAATATCCATGAGATCTCAAATGAATTCACAAGTCTTGGTGAGTCTATTTCAAATGTCAGACTTGTAAGAAAAATCTTGAGAACCTTACCTGAAAGGTTCATTATTAAAGTGGCTGTCATAGAGGAAACCAGTGACGCAAACACTATAGGATTGGACAAGATTGTTGGCATTTTAACTATCTTTGAGCTGAATCTTGAGGCCCAGAAAAAGAGCAAGGCCATAAGCCTTGCCCTCAAAAGCTCTACTGCTGTTCCAAAAGAATTGGTTGAGCTCTACTCTGAGATTGACAAATAAAGTCTTGAGGATGATGATTTGGCCTTATCCCTAAAAATTTCAGTTCTATGTTGAAAAACAAGAGAATGAGCAAGTTTTCCAACATATCTGCTCCAAGTGTTGAAAGACCTAAAGTCAACACTAAGAATGGGTTCAACAGGCCTAATGTAGAAAATAAGAAATCCTCTAAGTCTGTGCAGTATAGAGCCTATCGTGGTTTTGGTAACTATGCTAATGAGTGTGTTAACACACTTAAAAAGAATGGGATGAGCTTGACTGCTTCCTTAATTAATATGGATAAAGTGGAAGAAGCTAACATATCTATGATAAACTGTCATTTTGTTTTTAATGCTCAATTTGCAGGAATGGAAGAAAGAGATTCTGAGGAGAATGTGGATGTGGACACATCTATGGACACATCTGAAGATACATATAATGTAACTCTCAACTGCTTCTTCATAAAGAGAGATTCAGATGATGAAGGAAAATATATTCCCTATGAATAACTCTTTGAGACTTATAGAGAGCTACATACTGATTGGATCAAAAGAATGGACAAATTTGAGGTAATAACCAAGGTAAATAAAATTCTTTTTGATAAACTATCTGCTTGTAAAACTGAGAATTCTAAACTTTCAAAAGAAAATGATGATAAAAAATATTCTATTGCCAAACTTGAAATTCTGGTAACCAAGAAAGAGTTTGAACTTGAAAAAGACAAAACTGATTTTGAAGAAGCTGAAGGTACATTAACCAAATTAAATATTGGAAAAATAAAACTTGATGAAGTTTTAGCTTTCGGTAAAACTGGAAAAGATGGTATTGGGTTTGAATAAACCAAATTTGTAAAAGAGGGAATTGAGGTTTCAAAATCTGATGTGAAACCCATTTTGAGTGCTAAAAGGCCAAGGAACTACATCTGTCACTATTGCTTTGTTCATGGGCACATTCGTCCTTTCTGTTATAAGTTAAAAGCTGATTAAAAGGCTGGCTGTGTAAACCAATCTTGGATGTATTATAGGATGTGTACACATCCTGGCACCCATCTAATTACACAGCAACAGGTGCACCATAAAAAGAAAGCTGAAACCAAATGGGTTACTAAACCAAGTGCTACCTGCAATGTAGTTTATGTTGGGTTTTGGAGTTACAAACGCAGCGGAAGATTTAAATTTTAACATCAAAACCCTAGCTCTATGATCCGTCTAGCATGAAGAGATTAGAAAATCATGAAATAAAATTACATACCTTGAATGCGATGTAGTTTAACAAAGTAGATCTTCAAAATCCAAGCCTTGAATTTTGACAACGAATCGGATCTTCAAACTTCTCCTTGATCTTCAATGTGATGAATCAATCCAAGCCTTAGGTGATAACGTAACCACCCTCTAATGGTAATCCACACGCGAACGAATCCAAGAACACCTTCTTGTGGATTGCTAGATGATCCTATTGATTATTGAATCAATATTCAATAATTAAAGCCTAAATTATGGAATAATTTTGGAAAGCCTTTTGATTCAAAATCAAAATCAATCTCTAAGGTTTCACAAACTTTAGAAATATGATCTAGGATTGGATTTTTGGCTGCAAGAGACTTATATTTATATCACATATAAACCCTAGTCAAAATAGGTTATAAGTCCTAAAGAATCCTTTTCCAATCCGTCCAAGAAAAACGCGTTTTGACCAAAATTCGTCGGGGGCACGACTTGTGCTCCAGGTCACGAGTCGTGCCACGAGTCGTGCCTGGAAATCACGAGTGATCCCAAGCCTTTTTCCAGTCGTGTCACGAGGCGTGACAATAGTTGCACTCGTGCGGGGATTTGTCACGAGTCGTGCTCCACCTCAAAAGTTAACCAAGTCAACTATTTCCTTGAAATGCCAAAACGCAGTCGTTTAAACTGCACTAGTCGTGCCCATGGGCACGAGTCGTGCCCATGGGCACGAGTCGTGCCCTTTCCCAAAAATTCCAGATTTAGCTCGAATCAAATTCGTTATTTTGTGTGTGACCCAAAAGGAATTATATTATGTTGGTAGTGAGTCGAAACATCGACCTCACAAGACATAAGTGACTTCTAGCAAATCATTATGTCCACCCAATTAATATAACATAAAAGCTTGATTCCTTTATAGTTCCAATGTCACCATCCCTTTGTCCACGGTGTCCAATTGAACATGAGTCATGGTCTATGTCAACTCATTCTGTTCAATGCTTTCTCGATTTCGAATATGTTGATAATGCAAATGCATTTGATCTCTATCAAATCATTTGAGTGCGGCCACACATTTCATCAACATCATTCATCAAGGGGCCTAAGCAAATATCTCTCTTCATAAGAGGGACAAATCCCGTCTTGACTTATCATTATTCCCTACATGATTCCAATCATGCTAACATAGCCCTTATTTCTATCCGATTAAAGACAGTGTTAGACTATATCAAACACAATCTTCGTCATGTGGAAGACGATGATAATCTCAGGTGTAAGGATTCAATAACACGACTATCATGAGATTTATTCATGACACACATAACTATTGACCATGTCATAAATCTCATCGGTAGGTCATGTCCAATACTTGTTCTCTAGCAAGTATCCATAAGTGTAATGTGCATCACATGCATATAATCCTCTCCATGATTATCCATTACCAACTTATACTAGTTGTTCTCAATAATTAGGGACGCAGTTCAATATAATAAACATGCAAAACATATAATGAACCAAATAATACTTTATCTATAATAAATGATAAAGATGATTACATAGTGGTTTAGATAATAGGTCAAATATAACTAAACGCCTAGGGCACTACACCAACAATCTCCCACTTACACTAGGCTCCATCTATGTATCTAATACCCATGGACCTAACATGACCATCATGCTTTGCTTGTGCGAGGGGCTTTGTAAGCGGATCCCCAATGTTATCATCGGTTGATACTTTGCATATCTTAACGTCTCCCCGATTAATGAACTCTCGAATGAGATGGAAACATCTAAGTATGTGTTTGGATCTCTGGTGTGACCTTGGTTTCTTTGCTTGCGCAATGGCACCATTGTTGTCACAATAAAGTTCCACCGGATTAGTGATACTTGGAACAACTTCCAAGTCACTAATGAACTTCTTGATCCAAACTGCCTCCTTAGCTGCATCGGATGCTGCTATATATTCGGCCTCATTAGTAGAATCGGCAATAGTACTCTACTTGGAACTCTTTCAATATATCGCACCTCCGTTAAGCATAAACACAAATCTCGACTGCGATCGGAAATTATCTTTGTTGGTTTGGAAGCTAACATCTGTGTAACCTCTTACAACAAGATCTTCTTCCATCCCTCCAAATACCAAGAACGCATTCTTAGTCCTTCGTAAGTACTTTAGGATCGTCTTGACTGCCATCCAATGATTCGCACCCGGATCAAATTGGTAACGACTTGTCATGCTCAAAGCATACGAGACGTCGGGTCTAGTATAAATCATAGCATACATGATAGATCTAATAGCAGAGGCGTATGGAACTTCATTCATCCTCTTTCGTTCATCAGTTGTCTTAGGACACTGAGTCTTACTAAGAGTAACACAATGACCCATTAGCAAGTTTCCTCTCTTAGAATTTTCCATTTTGAATCTTCTAAGAACCTTGTCAATGTAGGTACTTTGACTCAAACCGATCATCCTCTTTGATCTATCTCTATAGATCTTGATACCAAGGATGTAAGCGGTTTCGCCCATATCTTTCATTGAGAAACACTTCCCTAACCAAGACTTGACTGTATCAAGTGCAGGAATGTTATTTCCAATGAGTAAGATATCATCGACATACAACAAGAGAATTAGCACAACGCTCCCACTGAATTTCATGTAGACACAAGGTTCATCTTCGTTCTTGATAAAACCAAACTCTTTGATTTTCTCATTGAACCGAAGATTCCAACTCCTAGAAGCTTGCTTCAATCCATAAATGGATTTTCGCAACTTGCACACCTTACTAGAATTTTGTGGATCTACAAAACCTTCGGGTTGTGTCTTATACACATCCTCTAGCAGTTTTCCATTAAGGAAAGCGGTTTTGACATCCATTTGCCTTATCTCATAGTCATAATATGTGGCTATGGCAATCAAAATTCTAACAGACTTAAGCATGGCAACAGGTGAGAAGGTTTCATCATAGTCTACACCATGATTTTGCCTATATCCCTTTGCTACAAGCCTAGCCTTATAAGTATGCACCTTCCCATCCATGTCAGTTTTCTTGAAAACCAACTTGCACCCTATGGTTTTTACACCTTCGGGTGGCTCAATCAAGTTCCAAACTTGATTATCCGACATGGATTGCAATTCGAACTTCATGGCTTCTAACCATTTATCCAAATCGGGATCGGACATTGCCTCTTGATAGGAAGTAGGTTCGTCATTCTCAATGACTTCCACTTCATTACTTTCCGACACGAGAAATCCATATCTCTCGGGTGCGGATCGTAACCTATCCGATCTACGATGGACTTATGGATCTTGAACCGTTTCCACAACTTTTTGTGGAGTTGGTTCAGTCTCTACTATCGGTTCCACGTTATTTTCGGGTTCTTGAAATTCTTCAAGATCAATTTTACTCCCACTTGATGTTTTATTGAGAAACTGTTTCTCAAGAAAAGCATCATATCGAGCAACAAACACTTTGTTCTCATTGCGGTTATAAAAGTAATACCCATTGGTTTCCTTAGGGTAACCGACGAAAATAACCTTGTCGGATTTAGGTTCTAGCTTATCCGAGACAAGTTTCTTCACATAAGCTTCGCAACCCCAAATCCTCATGAAAGACAAACTAGGTTTTCTTCCATGCCACATCTCATGTGGGGTTTTAGGAGCCGATTTAGTAGGGACTTTGTTCAGTGTGAACGCAGTAGTCTCTAATGCATGTCCCCTAAAAGATATAGGAAGGTCTACTTGACTCATCATCGAACGAACCATATCTAATAGGGTTCTATTCCTCCTCTCGGAAACACCATTCCATTGTGGCGTTCCGGGTGGAGTCAACTAAGAAACAATTCCACAGTTTTTGAGATGAATGTCAAATTCTTGGCTCAAATACTCACCACCACGATCGGATCGAAATGCTTTAATTGTTTTGCCAAGTTGATTTTGTACTTCATTTTGAAATGTTCTAAACATCTCAAACGATTCACTCTTTGACTTCATCAGATAGACAAAGCTATATCTAGATAAGTCATCGGTGAATGTAATGAAATACCGAAATCCTCCCCTAGCAATGCTACTCATTGGTCCGCATACATCAGTATGTATTAAGCCCAACAAGTCACTAGCCCTTTCACTACTCTTGGTGAAAGGTGGTTTGGTCATTTTACCCAATAAACAAGATTCGCATATCTCATATGATTCATAATCATTTGAGTCTAACATTCCATCTTTGTGGAGTTTAGAAATGTATTTCTCGTTTATATGATCAAGCCGGCAATGCCACATGAACGTGTTGTTCACGTTATTCGGTTTAGATTTATTATCCTCATGATAAACATTTTCAACATTATTTTGTTTCTCATCAACATCAAGAACATAAAGGCCATTAAATGAATTTGCAATACCATAAAGCATATCATTTAAATAAATATAAAACTTCTTATTAGAAATAAGAAAATTATATCCCTCATTATCCAAACAAGAAACAGAAATAATATTCCTACTCAAATTCGGAACATAGTAACAATTGTTCAAAACAGGTACTTAGCCACTAGGTAAAGTTACATCATATGTTCCTACGGCTAATGCAGCAACTCTTGCTCCATTTCCCACACGTAGGTCAACTTCACCTTATTTGAGCAGCTTCCTATTTCTCAGTCCCTGCACATTTAAACAAATGTGAGATCCACATCCGGTATCTAATACCCATGAACTAGAAACAGAAAGGAAAATATCTATCATATAGATACCTGAAGTAGTAGCAATCACATTGCTCTTCTTCGCCTTTAGGCCTTCCTTGTAAGCCTTACAGTTGCGCTTCCAATGTCCAACCTCTTGGAAATGGTAGCAAACCGCATCCTTTTGAGATGCATTGGGAGCCTCTTTGGCATCGACAACTTTTGCCTTAGGTTTAGCAACACTTGTCTTACATTTGCCATTCTTCTTGAACCCTTTACCTTTGTTAACCATTAACACAGTATCGGTTTTAGGCTTCTTGATATTCATCTCTGCGGTCTTAAGCATCGCATGCAATTCCGAGAGATTCTTATCAATGCCAGTCATGTGATAGTGCATAATAAAATGACTATAACTTTCAGGCAATGAATTCAATATCGTATTCGTGGCGAGTTCCAAACTCATCGAATTTTCAAGCCTTTCAAGACGCTCAATGTAACCCTTCATCTTAAGGACATAAGCTCCCACCAATTGCCCCTCTTGCATCTTGCATGCATTTAGGGCCTTAACCACATCATACCTCTCTTTTTTTACTTGCACTTGGAACATTTCCTTTAAGCGCTCAGCAAGATCAAATGATGCATCTATGTGCTCAAGGTCCTTCTGAAGAGCCTTAGACATAGTGGCTTGCATAAGGCATGTGACATCCATAGAATCATCATTATGTTTCTTATGTTCATCCCTATCAGCCCTAGGAGCATTTGGAGCAGGTTGAGGTGGTATGGGTTCATTGAGAACGTACAGTTTCTTCTCTTGCTTTAGAACAATTCTGAGGCTTCTGATCCAATCAGAATAGTTTGTACTGTTCTCCTCAAGCTTGTCCTTCTCAAGGACAGATCGCAGTGACAGGGGTTGATTATTGTGTGTAGCCATTCTACAATAAAATATGCAAACAATATAAACATATATCAATATCAACATATTTATCATCTAAGAGCAAATAATATATTTCATAAATACTCCCACTAAATTATACACCTTCAAATACAAACATGTATCATATAATCATAGTAGGCTAAGATCCATATTTTACTTAATTCCGGTTTAACTGAGCTAATACCCGAAATCAAGCTATTTAGGTAGAAACATCAATCATATCACTATATGACCCTTAGATCTTTTATGAGATTTCAATAGATATCATATATCAAAACATGTTTTAAATCTCATCTATGCCTTGGGTCAAATCTTATTTGAAAGCACCAATTAAGTCAAAACCTTTTTCAAACATATAAGACATGGAACGATGCACTTGACTATGGCCAAAACTACATCAACCATAATCTTATCTTGATCACAAACTGAGATATAATGATGCACTCAACTATGGCTGAAACTTCATCAAAATACCCTAAATTTCACAAGTGTTCTAATCAAGGAATGACATTAGACTTAAATATTTAGAAGGTTTTCAACATGTAACAAACATCGCATGGTTGTAACATAGATCTCATGTGAACATAATCATGAACATAGGGCTTCACAAAATTTCATACAAACAATTTGATTTAATTTTGAGAAATTACAAATCTAATTTAATCATATTACAAGATTAATAACCTATGTGATAAACTAATCTAATTAATCTATCATTAATCATGAATCATGGTATATCACATATACTTGTTTTTCCTACAAAACACATAGGATCTAGATCTATTTCACATAGCATGGTAGCTGAAATTACCCGGGATTTCGCGCGCGGGCGCGAAACGTGGTTGTCTTTCGCGGGGGGTTGGTGTCTGAGACCTCGCTTCATGGGAAGGAAAAAATGAGGAGTCGTCACGCGGTTTTTGTATTTTGAGCCCAAACGTTGAGAAACGGCTTTTGAAAATGGTGTCATTTTTATTGGTAGCAAAAACTTAGGAAAAGGCTTTGAAAACGGGGGATCATTTTTATTGGTAGCAAAAACGAGTAAAAAGCTTTTTTAGTACCAGAGATTGTTAGGTTCGGAGGTCACGTTACATTTTGGGAAGAGTATTACGAGATCACCCGAAACGCCTCGCATGACGAGTCTTTCTACCTTTCTCGAAAACGTGTGTGTGTGTGTGTTTTGAAATGGGGGCTTGAATGACAAGCTTAATCTTGGTTTGAATGTCAAACGTTGATTAGGTGACTTTGAAAAGGCGAGCGTTTGAATGACAAACGTCGGTTTTGAGACGGAAATGAGCGTTTGCGTGACAAACGTCGATTTTAAGTTTGAAATGAGCGTTTGCGTGGCAAACGTCGATTTTGAGACGGAAATGAGCGTTTGCGTGGCAAACGTCGATTTTGAGTTTGAAAAGGAGTTCGAAGGTCGAACTCCGGTTTTTTGAACCGGGCGTGTCATTGTTAACGATTTTTACGGGAAAAATGCGTATTAAATGATTTTAAGTGTCAAATGGCGGCTTTTAGTTTGAAGATGAGCGTTTGGAGGCCAAACGTCATTTCGCGCGTTTTGAAAGAGAGTTCGAAGGACGAACTCCGGTTTTGAACCGGGCATTACATTGTTAACGATTTTTACGGGAAAATGTGTATTAAATGATATGCGATCAACGAATCGGGTTACGACTCGGACTTTGAAAAGTAAATACTATCACGATCCAAACGGGTCGGACTTTATAAATGACAGTATTTAAAGTGTGGTATCAACGGAATCAAACGATCCGGAATCGTAAATGACGATCGACGAGGCCAATCGGCTCGGAATTGTAAATGACGATCAACGAGGCCAATCGGCTCGGAATTGTAAATGACAGACAGTAAATGACGATCAACGGATCGATCGATCCGGAATTGGTAAATGACGTAAAAGTAAACGGAACGGGGTCGGAATGCCGTTTTAACCCGTGATTACTTCTCTTACGGAAAGAGAAGAGGATCGAGGGGCTAAAACGTATCGGACCCCGTTAGACGGAGGCGTCTATATTTCGATAACGTCGTTCGAAACGGTTGTAGCGACTGGCGCGTAAACCGAGACGGAACGAGAGATTTAGAGAGTGGGAGTTATACCTATGGCTAGGGTCGACTCCTTTGGCTCGGAAGGTGTGTACGGGACACGAAAATTAGTTCGAAAGGGTGTTTCGAAGTGATGAGGGGCATATTTGATCGAAATACGGAAGTTTCACGCGAATCGAGGCAAACGGGAGCTCGGGAAGGGGTGAAATCAGTTTGGGCCGTGAGGAGAGTGACTTTTGGTGTTAAAATGTTCCTCTTTTTGGCTTTGACAGCCACTTCTATTTATAGGTGAAAATTGCAGTAGGAGTCCGGACGGACTTGGACTGTTTTTCAGGGTTTTGGGGTATTTTGGAATTTACGAGGGCTTCTTTGGCAATTTCGGGAAATTTGCACAGGGAGTCCGGCCGGACTTTGACTGAAATCCAGGGGTATTTTGGTCTTTTCAGCTTGATTTGTGATTGAAAGGTGACGAGAGGGCTGTGGCATGGCTGCCACGTGTCCTCTGAGTCACCAGATGTATGGGAGTTCGTTCCCCGGTCCCGGTTTTGTCCGTTTTTTAAAATAACAGTCCGGAAAATGTCCGAAACGCCCCCGAAAAGTGCCGGAAAGTGCGTTTTTCAGGGAAAGCCATACTTTTACGTGAGATGACACGTGTTAAGTACGCTTCGACGTCGGAATGCATGGGACAGTCCCGGGACGTCTCGTTGGCACGGCAACGGGGAGTTTAACGAGTTCCGGTTAACCTGGAGCGAGCCAGTTAACGAATTTCGGTTAATTTTCTGACGGATTTTGACGATCCGGATTTGGGTACTTATAGTAGCAAATAATCAAATTAAATCTAGCATGCAATTTCAATCCTAATCATGGCAAGACAGGGCTCTGATACCACTGTTGGGTTTTGGGGTTACAAACGCAGCGGAAGATTTAAATTTTAACATCAAAACCCTAGCCCTATGATCCGTCTAGCATGAAGAGATTAGAAAATCATGAAATAGAATTACATACCTTGAATGCGATGTAGTTTAACAAAGTAGATCTTCAAAATCCAAGCCTTGAATTTTGACAACGAATCGGATCTTCAAACTTCTCCTTGATCTTCAATGTGATGAATCAATCCAAGCCTTAGGTGATAACGTAACCACCCTCTAATGGTAATCCACACGCGAATAAATCCAAGAACACCTTCTTGTGGATTGCTAGATGATCCTATTGATTATTGAATCAATATTCAATAATCAAAGCCTAAATTATGGAATAATTTTGGGAAGCCTTTTGATTCAAAATCAAAATCAATCTCTAAGGTTTCACAAACTATCTAGGATTAGATTTTTGGCTGCAAGAGACTTATATTTATATCACATATAAATCCTAGTCAAAATAGGTTATAAGTCCTCAAGAATCCTTTTCCAATCCGTCCAAGGAAAACGCGTTTTGACCAAAATTCGTCGGGGGCATGACTCGTGCTCCAGGTCACGAGTCGTGCCACGATTCGTGCCTGGCAATCACGAGTGATCCCAAGCCTTTTTCTAGTCGTGTCACGAGGCGTGACAATAGTTGCACTCGTGCGGGGATTTGTCACGAGTCGTGACCATAGTCACGAGTTGTGCTCCACCTCAAAAGTCAACCAAGTCAACTATTTCCTTGAGATGCCAAAATGCAGTCGTTTAAACTGCACCGGCATGAGTCGTGCCCATGGGCACGAGTTGTGCCCTTTCCCAAAAATTCCAGATTTAGCTCGAATCAAATTCGTTCTTTTGTGTGTGACCCAAAAGGAATTATATTATGTTGGTAGTGAGTCGAAACATCGACCTCACAAGACATAAGTGACTTCTAACAAATCATTATGTCCACCCAATTAATATAACATCAAAGCTTGATTCCTTTATAGTTCCAATGTCAACATCCCTTTGTCCACGATGTTCAATTGAACATGAGTTATGGTCTATGTCAACTCATTCTGTTCAATGCTTTCTCGATTCCGAATATGTTGATAATGCAAATGCATTTGATCTCTATCAAATCATTTGAGCGCGGCCACACATTTCATCAACATCATTCATCGAGGGGCCCAAGCAAACATCTCTCTTCATAAGAGGGATAAATCCCGTCTTGACTTATCATTCTTCCCTACATGATTCCAATCATGCTAACATAGCCCTTATTGCTATCCGATTAAAGACAGTGTTAGACTATATCAAACACAATCTTCGTCATGTGGAAGACGATGATAATCTTAGGTGTAAGGATTCAATAACACGACTATCATGAGATTTATTCATAACACATATGACTATTGACTATGTCATAAATCTCATCGGTAGGTCATGTCCAATACTTGTTCTCTAGCAAGTATCCATAAGTGTAATGTTCATCACATGCATACAATCCTCTCCATGATTATATATTACCAACTTATACTAGTTGTTCTCAACAATTAGAGACACAGTTCATTATAATAAACATGCAAAACATATAATGAACCAAATAATACTTTCTCTATAATAAATGATAAAGAAGATTACATAGTGGTTTAGATAATAGGTCAAATTTAACTAAACGCCTAGGGCACTACACCAACAGTTTACTCTTCCCTCAAGAGTAGTGTCACTATTTCTGGTATTTTGACAGTGGGTGCTCTAGGCATATGACTGGGAATCAGGATGCTCTAACTGACTATAAGTCAATCAATGGGGAAAAAGTAAACTTTAGTGGTGGTACTCAATGGAAAATCATTGAGAAGGGGACTCTAGATGTTAAGGGTCTCCCAAAACTTCATAATATCTACCATGTAGAAGGCCTCAAAGAAAACCTTATCAGTATCAATCAGTTGTGTGATGATGACCTCTATGTGAAATTTGATAAACATTTATGTGAGGTGTTTGACAAATCTAACAATTGTGTGTTTATATGCCATAGATCTATTGATAATTGTTACCAGTTTGGTGACAATCTGTCTTACCTAAGCACTAAAGAGAATGATGTCCTAGGGCATGCTAGCAGTAGAAAATTGGAGGAAATCTAAAGGTTTGAAGCTATAAAGGACCTCCCAAAATTGAATTTCAAGAACACATATGTCTGCGGGTCTTGTCAAAAGGGAAAGCAAACTAAGTCCTCACATAAGAAATTTCAACAATGCTCTACATATAGGTGTTTAGAACTCATTCACACTGACTTGATGGGGCCTATAGAGGTAGAAAGTTTTGTTAGAAAGAAGTACACTTTTGTATGTGTTGATGACTTCTTTAGGTACACCTGGGTGATGTTTTTAAGAGAGAAGTCTAAGACCATTAGTGAATTCAAAAAATGTTACAAAAGGGTCAGAAATCTATATGGCCTTAAGGCTGTAAGGATTAGGTCTAACCATGGCACTTAATATGAAAACTTCATGTTTACTACCTTTTGTAACTTCAAGGGATTCACTCATGAATTCTCTGCTCCTATAACTCCTTAACAGAATGGAGTTGCAAAAAGAAAAAACCCTACAGGAAATGGCTAGGGTTATGCTAAATTCTAAAAACATGTCAAAGAAATTTTGGACAGAAGCATTGAATATTGCCTGTTACATTGGTAATAGGGTGTTTCTCAGAATTGGTAGCACTATGACACCCTATCAAAACCTTCTTGGCAAGAAATCCACTCTAAAAAAATTTCATGTATTTGTTACATCCTTAATGATAGGAAATACTTGTCCAAGTTTGATTACAAGAGTGATAAATCAATATTAATGGGATACTCCACTAATAGTAGAGCTTATAGGGTGTTTAACCTGAAAACAAAAATTATTATAGAATCTGCTAATATGGTATTTTATGATTCACTAGATATTAACCTCAAAAATGCTGAGGATGATGTTTCAGGTTGCTTGATGGATTGGAGAGTTGCAAACAAAGAAGATGTGGTGCAAACCGATAATAAAGAAGGTGATCAGACAAAAGTAAATGCTGAAGAAGGAAATGATATGACTAAGGATGCGGATACATCTGCATCCACATATGCACCCATATCTGCCCCCACATCCACCCACACATTTGAATCTTAGGAAAGTTCCTCTAATTCTGAAAAGGAAGACAATCCAGAATCTGATAAGGATGGATGTGTGGACAAATCAAGGGATATTACATCCAGAATCCAAAAAAATTACCCCACTTCACAGGTAGTGGGAGATGTGCATGATCAGGTGAAGATCAGACAAAAAGGAATGGTAAATTGCAGGGAGCTAGCTGGGTTATGGAGCTGCTCATCTGCCCTCTCCAAGGTAAGTCATAGTTGTTATGTTTCAAAATAGAGCCCAAAAACATAAATGAGAATTTAAAGGATGAGGACTTGATTTTGGCCATGCAAGAAGAAATGAGTCAGATTGAGAAAAATGATGTTTGGACCTTAGTACCTAGACCCTCTCATGGGTATGTTATAGGTACAAAATGGATTTTTAAAAACAAAACTGATAAAAAAAGATAATCACTATGAATAAGGCCAGACTAGTGGCTTAAGGGTATATTCAAGTTGAAGGGGTTGACTTTGAGGAAACTTTTACCCCTGTTGCCATAATTGAGTCTATAAGACTCTTGTTGGCCATAGACTGCTACCTCAAGATAACTTTTCAGATTATGGATATTAAGAGTGTCTTTCTGAATGGGGTATTGAATGAAGAGGCATATGCAGAACAACCTATGGGTGTTTAGCAGATCATGAATACCCTAACCATGTATACAAATCGAAAAAGGCTCTATATGTGCTGAAACAAGCCCATAGAGCTTGGTATGGTAGGTTGTCTGATCACTTACTTTACCTAGGATTAAAGAGAGGTGAGGTAGTTAAGACCTTGTTTGTGAGAAGAGAGAAAAGGGAAATTATTGTGGCTCAAATCTATGTAGATGACATAGTGTTTGGATCAAATTCAGACACCATGTTGACTGCATTTGTGAGGAGCATGACCTCCACATTTTAGATGAGTATGGTAGGAGAGTTGAACTACTTACTAGGTTTACAGATCAAACAGTTCAAGAAAGGATATTAATCTCCCAATCTAAGTATGCAAAGAACCTTGTGAAAAAGTTCTCCCTTGAACACTCCTCTCATCTTAAAACCCCAATAGGGTCATCCCAAAGGCTCAGTCATTACACTGATGGTGAGAGTGGGGACCAAACTATTTATAGAAGTATGATAGGTAGTTTGTTATACCTCACTGCTAGTAGACCTGACATCATATATGGTGTATGTCTTTCTGCTAGGTACCAAGCAAAACCAAAGATTTCCCATCTTAAAGCATTAAAAAGGATCATTAGTTATGTAAATGGGACTACCAACCTAGGGTTACACAATTCAAAAGAGACAACACTAACTTGGTTGGTTATAGTGACTTTAATTGGGCAAGCAATAATGATATTAGAAATAGTACCACAGGGGGATGTTTCTATCTAGAAAACAATCTTGTTTCATGTTATAGTAGAAAGCAGAATTGTCTATCCCTCTCAACAGCTGAGGCTAAATATATTTCCATTGGAAGTTATTTCACACAACTGTAATATGCATGAACCAAATGCTTAAAGACTATGGGTTGAATAGTAAAATTATCACTGCCTTCTGTGATAACAAAAGTGATTTAGACATATCAAAGAACCCTGTCCAATATTCCAGAACCAAGCATATTGATATTAGACACTATTTCATAAGGGATCTTGTAGAACAAAAAATTATGTGCCTGGAATTTGTTGTGACTGAAAATCACTTGGCTGATATATTTACAAAGACATTAGATCATGAGAGATTTTCCTCTTTGAGGAAGTCTCTTGACTTGTGTGATATTTAAGGATGTGATCACAAATGGCACACATCCATCGACACATATGTATATTAACTAATTTAAAAAAAAAATCATGCATTAGCACGAAAAATCTCAGTGTGGTCACTTGTTTGTAATACATTATTGACATGACTGATTACTTAATTGTGGGTATTTCTTGTTCATGTTATCTTTTGATAACTTGATATAATATTTCTAGATATCTCAAGGTGGGTGCCTTATTAGCAAGAGAAACAGCTGCTTCTCCCATTTGTATGAAGCCAGTCCAGTGTAATCGAGTGATTATCAATGTAACGACCCCGAATTTCCACAACAATAATAATACTTAATTGATAATAAAATAACCTCCAACGGCTACTAAAACCATAATTCAAACACTAATCACAATTTGAATATAACTTAAATGCGGATAACGGTAACAATTTCAACGGCTAGTACAATCCACTAGCTCAACAAAATCTTTAAAGTCTTACAAACTCTCAAATAACTGCAATAACTAACTAAAGAGTCTAAAATGAATAAACTAAAACGATCCTTTAACTCCTTATTAAGTGCTCCCGAACCGTTTCACATTCTTCCTATATGAACTCTGGAAGAAAAGAAGATGAAAGGGTGAGCGAACAATGCCCAGTAAGTTCATATACAACCCCTCCGGTTACTAAGGAGGTGTTAACCTGAAGGAATATCAAACGATACAAATTTCAAGTAACAATCGAAAACAATACAGAAGACAAATTCGAAATATAGTTATTTATCAAATTCTCAAACCAAATGTCTTTCAAAATCTCAACGATTTCACAAACTGAGTTGAAAAATATTTTGGAGTTTCAAATGATGACGAAATCGATTCAAATTGACTCGAATGATTTACTTAATTAAAACCGTCCCATACCAGTTTTAACTAACTAAACCACTCACAGATTATAAGGAAATTCAAAGGACTGATAAACTGAACAAAGTTGACTCGAATGATCTAGTTATCTACAGTCGTCCCATACCAGCTGTAGATAATCAAATCACTCACAGACATCATGATCACAAAAGTGGTCCACCGACCTTAACAAACCAAATCCCATAAAGGGAACAAAATGACTCCGCAGAGTCCTAAACAGTGTATCCGGAACACCCCACCACTAATTTGAAGCGGTGTACTAAGTTTGCCCGAAGGCCAAATATCAAATATACCCCACCGAAGCAGGTTGTCTAACTTAGCGATCATTGATGGAACACAAAATCATATCATATCGAAACTCACTTTTTATACAGAATACGAACTTTCACAATAACAATAAAATTCTATATTTATGAAATCAAAAGAACGATTTAACAAACGAACAGCAAAATATTAGCAAATAACGGTAAAGGAGGGAGTCAAAACAAATACTGACGCGAGGTCATCTTTTACGTATCAAATGAACGTACATCGCCAAGAAATATGCGGAAGCCTAAATAATGAAACGGAGCGGAAATCAATTAACTTAAAGATGTATAATCCCTTACCTTGGTACTTGCACTTTCCTTGCAACGATCCTTGCACGAATCTACAATCATACAAAATGTTCTCTTAGGATAAAATATATTTTATTTACTTAACCGAAAAACTAACTTTAACGGCCTTGATCACCTAAGAGTTATTCTTCTTTAACTCTCCCAAACGTTACTCTTTCACCCCTTTAGGTCTATTAAATTTATCCTAGGGTCCTAGGTTCTAAACCCCTTTCAATTCACTTCCACAAATTTCACACACACTAAATGCACATTTTTCAACACACCTAAACATACACAAACACCCACATGAACCCTAATACACACTCCCACACACATACACGCACACAGCCCACTACACACACAAGCACACCCTCTGTAAATACCCTGCACACCTATTCCAGCCCATATAAACACATACTAACACACTCTGACCCTAATACCCATACACACACACATATATACCAACCTACACCCATTCGACTGCCCCTACACACCAACACTCTCAAGGAAGCAACACACACACACACCCATAATAGGAACACAACCACACACTCTGCACATAAACTACACACATACGCTGCACAGACCTCTCACCCACATGACACACACCCACTTAGCACACATACAACACCCTAATTCCATAGAAATTTCTCAGCATGGCCCATTCGAATCAACATTCAATAATCCCCCTGCCCAATTCTTGGTTATAATCAACAATAAGGTTTCATAATTCATTAATCAACAATCTGATTTCCATCTCTACTCTTACCTTAGATTTCTAGGGTTCTTTCTAGGATTTTATAAGATGTTCTATCCTAGAAATCAAGCAAGTGAAGTATTGGTTACCTTTTCTAAACTCAATCACCAACAATGGAGTCTTCTTTCCCTCTTCTTCCTTCTTCCTCGGTTCTTCTTCTCCTTCTTGCTGTCGACTTCTTTCCCTCTGTCTGATCTCTCTCACAGCGCTCTCTCTCTCTCTCTCTCTCTCTCTCTCTCTCTCTCTTCGCGATAATTAGCGTTGCCTCCCTATCTCTCTCTATTTCTTAAACACGGTAATTAGATTACGGCTGCTAGGGTTTCTAAAAAGGAGTATTTATAAAAGGGTTTTACTAAACCTAAGCCCAATACCAAAGCCTAACTCATCTAAATAATTTAAACCCACATAATATAATTCCTAGGACTTCAATATAATTATTAGTCCCTCTAAAAGCCTAATTGAAAATTTAACAATTTACCAAATAATCCTCGAAAATTTTTGGGTTATTACATTCTTACCCCCCTTAAAAGAAGTTTAGTCCTCTAAACTTTAATTATCCGATGAAGCAACTAATCTTATCATATCAATCTACACCAAACACTCCAAGAATGATACTGAGGTCAAACCTAAGGCTCAAATCAAACTTATCCTTACACATTCTAAACTCTCAAGGATCTAAAGCCAAAGCTCTGATACCAACTGTAACGACCCCGAATTTCCACAACAATAATAATACTTAATTGATAATAAAATAACCTCCAACGGCTACTAAAACCATAATACAAACACTAACCACAATTTGAATATAACTTAAATGCGGATAACGGTAACAATTTCAACGGCTAGTACAATTCACTAGCTCAACAAAATCTTTAAAGTCTTACAAACTCTCAAATAACTGCAATAACTAACTAAAGAGTCTAAAATGAATAAACTAAAACGATCCTTGAACTCCTTATTAAGTGCTCCCGAACCGTTTCACAATCTTCCTATATGAACTCTGGAAGAAAAGAAAATGAAAGGGTGAGCGAACAATGCCCAGTAAGTTCATATACAACCCCTCTGGTTACTAAGGAGGAGTTGACCTGAAGGAATATCAAATGATACAAATTTCAAGTAACAATCGAAAACATAATAGAACACAAATTCGAAATATAGTTATTTATCATATTCTCAAACCAAATGTCTTTCAAAATCTCAACGATTTCACAAACTGAGTTGAAAAATATTTTGGAGTTTCGAATGATGACGAAATCGATTCAAATTGACTCGAATGATTTACTTAATTAAAACCGTCTCATACCAGTTTTAACTAACTAAACCACTCACAGATTATAAGGAAATTCAAAGGACTGATAAACTGAACAAAGTTGACTCAAATGATCTAGTTATCTACAACCGTCCCATACCAGCTGTAGATAATCAAACCACTCACGGACATCATGATCACATAAGTGGTCCACTGACCTTATCAAACCAAATCCCATAAAGGGAACAAAATGACTTCGCAGAGTCCTAAACAGTGTATCCGGAATACCCCACCACTAATTTGAAGCGGTGTACTAAGTTTGCCCGAAGGCCAAATATCAAATATACCCCACTGAAGTAGGTTGTCTAACTTAGCGATCATTGATGGAACACAAAATCATATCATATCGAAACTCACTTTTTATACAGAATACGAACTTTCACAATAACAATAAAATTATTTATTTACGAAATCAAAAGAACGATTTAACAAACGAACAGCAAAAGATTAGCAAATAACGGCAAATGAGGGAGTCAAAACAAATACTGACGCGAGGTCAGCTTTTACGTATCAAAGGAACGTACATCGCCAAGAAATATGCGGAAGCCTAAATAATGAAACGGAGCGGAAATCAATTAACTTAAAGATGTATAATTCCTTACCTTGGCACTTGTACTTTCCTTGCAACGATCCTCGCATGAATCTACAATCATACAAAATGTTCTCTTAGAATAAAATATCTTTTATTTACTTAACCGAAAAACTAACTTTAACGGCCTTGATCACCTAAGAGTTATTCTTCTTTAACTCTCCCAAACATTACTCTTTCACCCCTTTAGGTCTTTTAAATTAATCCTAGGGTCCTAGGTTCTAAACCCCTTTCAATTCACTTCCACCAATTTCACACACACTAAATACACCTTTTTAAGCACACCTAAACACACACAAACACCCACATAAACCCTAATACACACTCCCACACACATACACGCACACAGCCCACTACACACACAAACACACCCTCTGTAAATACCCTGCACACCTAATCGATCCCATATAAACACATACTAACACACTCTGACCCTAATACACATACACACACACATATATACCAACCTACACCCATTCGGATACCCCTACACCCCGACACTCTCATGGCAGTAACACACACACACCCATAACAGGAACACCACCGCACACTCTGCACATAAACTACACACATACGCTGCACAGACCTCTCACCCACACGACACACACCCACTTAGCACACATACAACACCCTAATTCCATAAAAAATTCTCAGCATGGCCCATTCGAATCAACATTCAATAATCCCCCTGCCTAATTCTTGGTTATAATCAACAATAAGGTTTCATAATTCATTAATCAACAATCTGATTTCCATCTCTACTCTTACCTTAGATTTCTAGGGTTCTTTCTAGGATTTTATAAGTTGTTCTATCCTAGAAATCAAGCAAGGGAAGTATTGGTTACCTTTGCTAAACTCAATCACCAACAATGGAGTCTTCTTTCCCTCTTCTTCCTTCTTCCTCGGTTCTTCTTCTCCTTCTTGATGTCGACTTCTTCCCCTCTGTCTGATCTCTCTCACAGCGCTCTCTCTCTCTCTCTCTTCGCGATAATTAGCGTTGCCTCCCTCTCTCTCTCTCTTTATTTCTTAAACACGGTAATTAGATTACGGCTGCTAGGGTTTCTAAAAAGGAGTATTTATAAAAGGGTTTTACTAAACCTAAGCTCAATACCAAAGCCCAACTCATTTAAATAATTTAAACCCACATAATATAATTCCTAGGGTTTCAATATAATTATTAGTCCCTCTAAGAGCCTAATTGAAAATTTAAAAATTTAGCAAATAATCCTCGAAAATTTTTGGGTTATTACATTCTTACCCCCTTAAAAGAAGTTTAGACCTCTAAACTTTCATTATCCGATGAAGCAACTAATCTTATCATATCAATCTACACCAAACACTCCAAGAATGATACTGAGGTCAAACCTAAGGCTCAAATCAAACTTATCCTTACACATTCTAAACTCCCAAGGATCTAAAGCCAAAGCTCTGATACCAACTGTAACGACCCCGAATTTCCACAACAATAATAATACTTAATTGATAATAAAATAACCTCCAACGGCTACTAAAACCATAATTCAAACACTAACCACAATTTGAATATAACTTAAATGCGGATAACGGTAACAATTTCAACGGCTAGTACAATTCACTAGCTCAACAAAATCTTTAAAGTCTTACAAACTCTCAAATAACTGCAATAACTAACTAAAGAGTCTAAAATGAATAAACTAAAACGATCCTTGAACTCCTTATTAAGTGCTCCCGAACCGTTTCACATTCTTCCTATATGAACTCTGGAAGAAAAGAAGATGAAAGGGTGAGCGAACAATGCCCAGTAAGTTCATATACAACCCCTCTGGTTACTAAGGAGGAGTTGACCTGAAGGAATATCAAACGATACAAATTTCAAGTAACAATCGAAAACATAACAGAACACAAATTCGAAATATAGTTATTTATCATATTCTCAAACCAAATGTCTTTCAAAATCTCAACGATTTCACAAACTGAGTTGAAAAATATTTTGGAGTTTCGAATGATGACGAAATCGATTCAAATTGACTCGAATGATTTACTTAATTAAAACCGTCCCATACCAGTTTTAACTAACTAAACCACTCACAGATTATAAGGAAATTCAAAGGACTGATAAACTGAACAAAGTTGACTCGAATGATCTAGTTATCTACAACCGTCCCATACCAGCTGTAGATAATCAAATCACTCACAGACATCATGATCACATAAGTGGTCCACTGACCTTATCAAACCAAATCCCATAAAGGGAACAAAATGACTTCGCAGAGTCCTAAACAGTGTATCCGGAACACCCCACCACTAATTTGAAGCGGTGTACTAAGTTTGCCCGAAGGCCAAATATCAAATATACCCCGATGAAGTAGGTTGTCTAACTTAGCGATCATTGATGGAACACAAAATCATATCATATCGAAACTCACTTTTTATACAGAATACGAACTTTCATAATAACAATAAAATTCTGTATTTACGAAATCAAAAGAACGATTTAACAAACGAACAGCAAAAGATTAGGAAATAACGGTAAATGAGGGAGTCAAAACAAATACTGACGCGAGGTCAGCTTTTACGTATCAAAGGAACGTACATAGCCAAGAAATATGTGGAAGCCTAAATAATGAAATGGAGCGGAAATCAATTAACTTAAAGATGTATAATCCCTTACCTTGGTACTTGCACTTTCCTTGCAACGATCCTCGCACGAATCTACAATCATACAAAATGTTCTCTTAGGATAAAATATCTTTTATTTACTTAACCGAAAAACTAACTTTAACGGCCTTGATCACCTAAGAGTTATTCTTCTTTAACTCTCCCAAACATTACTCTTTCACCCCTTTAGGTCTATTAAATTTATCCTAGGGTCCTAGGTTCTAAACCCCTTTCAATTCACTTCCACCAATTTCACACACACTAAATACACCTTTTTCAGCACACCTAAACACACACAAACACCCACATAAACCCTAATACACACTCCCACACACATACACGCACACAGCCCACTACACACACAAACACACCCTCTGTAAATACCCTGCACACCTATTCGAGCCCATATAAACACATACTAAAACACTCTGACCCTAATACCCATACACACACACATATATACCAACCTACACCCATTCGGCTACCCCTACACCCCGACACTCTCATGGCAGTAACACACACACACCCATAACAGGAACACAACCACACACTCTGCACATAAACTACACACATACGCTGCACAGACCTCTCACCCACACGACACACACCCACTTAGCACACATACAACACCCTAATTCCATAGAAATTTCTCAGCATGGCCCATTCGAATCAACATTCAATAATCCCCCTGCCTAATTCTTGGTTATAATCAACAATAAGGTTTCATAATTCATTAATCAACAATCTGATTTCCATCTCTACTCTTACCTTAGATTTCTAGGGTTCTTTCTAGGATTTTATAAGTTGTTCTATCCTAGAAATCAAGCAAGGGAAGTATTGGTTACCTTTGCTAAACTCAATCACCAACAATGGAGTCTTCTTTCCCTCTTCTTCCTTCTTCCTCGGTTCTTCTTCTCCTTCTTGATGTCGACTTCTTCCCCTCTGTCTGATCTCTCTCTCTCTCTCTCTCTCTCTCTCTCTCTCTCTCTCTCTCTTCGCGATAATTAGCGTTGCCTCCCTCTCTCTCTCTGTTTCTTAAACACGGTAATTAGATTACGGCTGCTAGGGTTTCTAAAAAGGAGTATTTATAAAAGGGTTTTACTAAATCTAAGCCCAATACCAAAGCCCAACTCATCTAAATAATTTAAACCCACATAATATAATTTCTAGGACTTCAATATAATTATTAGTCCCTCTAAAAGCCTAATTGAAAATTTAACAATTTACCAAATAATCCTCGAAAATTTTTGGGTTATTACATTCTTACCCCCTTAAAAGAAGTTTAGTCCTCTAAACTTTCATTATCCGATGAAGCAACTAATCTTATCATATCAATCTACACCAAACACTCCAAGAATGATACTGAGGTCAAATCTAAGGCTCAAATCAAATTTATCCTTACACATTCTAAACTCCCAAGGATCTAAAGCCAAAGCTCTGATACCAACTGTAACGACCCCGAATTTCCACAACAATAATAATACTTAATTGATAATAAAATAACCTCCAACGGCTACTAAAACCATAAATCAAACACTTAACACAAATTGAATATAACTTAAATGCGGATAATGGTAACAATTTCAACGGCTAGTACAATTCACTAGCTCAACAAAATCTTTAAAGTCTTACAAACTCTCAAATAACTGCAATAACTAACTAAAGAGTCTAAAATGAATAAACTAAAACGATCCTTGAACTCCTTATTAAGTGCTCCCGAACCATTTCATATTCTTCCTATATGAACTCTGGAAGAAAAGAAGATGAAAGGGTGAGCGAACAATGCCCAATAAGTTCATATACAACCCCTCTGGTTACTAAGGAGGAGTTGACCTGAAGGAATATCAAACGATACAAATTTCAAGTAACAATCGAAAACATAACAGAACACAAATTTGAAATATAGTTATTTATCATATTCTCAAACCAAATGTCTTTCAAAATCTCAACGATTTCACAAACTGAGTTGAAAAATATTTTGGAGTTTCGAATGATGACGAAATCGATTCAAATTGACTCGAATTTTTTACTTAATTAAAACCGTCCCATACCAGTTTTAACTAACTAAACCACTCACGGATTATAAGGAAATTCAAAGGACTGATAAACTGAACATAGTTGACTCGAATGATCTAGTTATCTACAACCGTCCCATACCAGTTGTAGATAATCAAATCACTCACAAACATCATGATCACATAAGTGGTCCACTGACCTTATCAAACCAAATCCCATAAAGGGAACAAAATGACTTCGCAGAGTCCTAAACAGTGTATCCGGAACACCCCACCACTAATTTGAAGCGGTGAACTAAGTTTGCCCGAAGGCCAAATATCAAATATACCCCGCTGAAGCAGGTTGTCTAACTTAGCGATCATTGATGGAACACAAAATCATATCATATCGAAACTCACTTTTTATACAGAATACGAACTTTCACAATAACAATAAAATTCTGTATTTACGAAATCAAAAGAACGATTTAACAAACGAACAGCAAAAGATTAGCAAATAACGGTAAATGAGGGAGTCAAAACAAATACTGACGCGAGGTCAGCTTTTACGTATCAAAGGAACGTACATCGCCAAGAAATATGCGGAAGCCTAAATAATGAAACGGAGCGGAAATCAATTAACTTAAAGATGTATAATCCCTTACCTTGGTACTTGCACTTTCCTTGCAACGATCCTCGCACGAATCTACAATCATACAAAATGTTCTCTTAGGATAAAATATCTTTTATTTACTTAACCGAAAAACTAACTTTAACGGCCTTGATCACCTAAGAGTTATTCTTCTTTAACTCTCCCAAATATTACTCTTTCACCCCTTTAGGTCTATTAAATTTATCCTAGGGTCCTAGGTTCTAAACCCCTTTCAATTCACTTCCACCAATTTCACACACACTAAATACACCTTTTTCAGCACACCTAAACACACACAAACACCCACATAAACCCTAATACACACTCCCACACACATACACGCACACAGCCCACTACACACACAAACACACCCTCTATAAATACCCTGCACACCTATTCGAGCCCATATAAACACATACTAACACACTCTGACCCTAATACCCATACACACACACATATATACCAACCTACACCCATTCGGCTACCCCTACACCCCGACACTCTCATGGCAGTAACACGCACACACCCATAACAGGAACATAACCGCACACTCTGCACATAAACTACACACATACGCTGCACAGAGCTCTCACCCACACGACACACACCCACTTAGCACACATACAACACCCTAATTCCATAGAAATTTCTCAGCATGGCCCATTCGAATCAACATTCAATAATCCCCCTGCCTAATTCTTGGTTATAATCAACAATAAGGTTTCATAATTCATTAATCAACAATCTGATTTCCATCTCTACTCTTACCTTAGATTTCTAGGGTTCTTTCTAGGATTTTTTTAAGCTGTTCTATCCTAGAAATCAAGCAAGGAAAGTATTGGTTACCTTTGCTAAACTCAATCACCAACAATGGAGTCTTCTTTCCCTCTTCTTCCTTCTTCCTCAGTTCTTCTTCTCCTTCTTGCTGTCGACTTCTTCCCCTCTATCTAATCTCTCTCACAGCGCTCTCTCTCTCTCTCTCTCTCTCTCTCTCTCTCTCCCTCTCTCTCTCTTCGAGGTAATTAGCATCGCCTCCCTCTCTCTCTCTATTTCTTAAACACGGTAATTAGATTACGACTGCTAGGGTTTTCTAAAAAGGAGTATTTATAAAAGGGTTTTACTAAACCTAAGCCCAATACCAAAGCCCAACTCATCTAAATAATTTAAACCCACATAATATAATTCCTAGGGCTTCAATATAATTATTAGTCCCTCTAAAAGCCTAATTGAAAATTTAACAATTTACCAAATAATCCTCGAAAATTTTTGGGTTATTACATTCTTACCCCCTTAAAAGAAGTTTAGTCCTCTAAACTTTCATTATCCGATGAAGCAACTAATCTTATCATATCAATCTACACCAAACACTCCAAGAATGATACTGAGGTCAAACCTAAGGCTCAAATCAAATTTATCCTTACACATTCTAAACTCCCAAGGATCTAAAGCCAAAGCTCTGATACCAACTGTAACGACCCCGAATTTCCACAACAATAATAATACTTAATTGATAATAAAATAACCTCCAACGGCTACTAAAACCATAATTCAAACACTAACCACAATTTGAATATAACTTAAATGCGGATAACGGTAACAATTTCAATGGCTAGTACAATCCACTAGCTCAACAAAAATCTTTAAAGTCTTACAAACTCTCAAATAACTGCAATAACTAACTAAAGAGTCTAAAATGAATAAACTAAAACGATCCTTGAACTCCTTATTAAGTGCTCCCGAACCGTTTCACATTCTTTCTATATGAACTCTGGAAGAAAAGAAGATGAAAGGGTGAGCGAACAATGCCCAGTAAGTTCATATACAACCCCTCCGATTACTAAGGAGGAGTTGACCTGAAGGAATATCAAACGATACAAATTTCAATAACAATCGAAAACATAACAGAACACAAATTCGAAATATAGTTATTTATCAAATTCTCAAACAAATGTCTTTCAAAATCTCAACGATTTCACAAACTGAGTTGACAAATATTTTGGAGTTACAAATGATGACGAAATCGATTCAAACTGACTCGAATGATTTACTTAATTAAAACTGTCCCATACCAGTTTTAACTAACTAAACCACTCACAAATTATAAGGAAATTCAAAGGACTGATAAACTGAACAAAGTTGACTCGAATGATCTAGTTATCTACAATCGTCCCATACCAGCTGTAGATAATCAAATCACTCACAGACATCATGATCACATAAGTGGTCCACTGACCTTATCAAACCAAATCCCATAAAGGGAACAAAATGACTCCGCAGAGTCCTAAATAGTGTATCCGGAACACCCCACCACTAATTTGAAGCGGTGTACTAAGTTAGCCCGAAGGTCAAATATCAAATATACCCCACCGAAGCAGGTTGTCTAACTTAGAGATCATTGATGGAACACAAAATCATATCATATCGAAACTCACTTTTTATACAGAATACGAACTTTCACAATATCAATAAAATTCTATATTTACGAAACCAAAAGAACGATTTAACAAACGAACAGCAAAAGATTAGCAAATAATGGTAAACGAGGGAGTCAAAAGAAATACTGACGCGAGGTCAGCTTTTACGTATCAAAGGAACGTACATCGCCAAGAAATATGCGGAAGCCTAAATAATGAAACGGAGCGGAAATCAATTAACTTAAAGATGTATAATCCCTTACCTTGGTACTTGCACTTTCCTTGCAACGATCCTCACACGAATCTACAATCATACAAAATATTCTCTTAGAATAAAATATCTTTTATTTACTTAACCAAAAAACTAACTTTAACGGCCTTGATTACCTAAGAGATATTCTTCTTTAACTCTCCCAAACGTTACTCTTTCACCCCTTTAGGTCTATTAAATTTATCCTAGGGTCCTAGGTTCTAAACCCCTTTCAATTCACTTCCACCAATTTCACACACACTAAATACACATTTTCAGCACATCTAAACACCCACAAACACCCACACTAACCCTAATACACACCCCTACACACATACACGCACACAGCCCACTACACACACAAGCACACCCTCTGTAAATACCCTGCACACCTATTCCAGCCCATATAAACACATACTAACACACACTGACCCTAATACCCATACACACACACATATATACCAAACTACACCCATTCGGATGCCCCTACACAGCGACACTCTCATGGCAGCAACACACACACACCCATAATAGGAACACTGACCTTGCACACTCGCACATAAACTACACACATATCTTTGCCTGAGACCTCTCACCCACACGACACACACCCACTTAGCACACATACAACACCCTAATTCCATAGAAATTTCTCAGCATGGCCCATTCGAATCAACATTCAATAATCCCCTTGTCCAATTCTTGGTTATAATCAACAATAAGGTTTCATAATTCATTAATCAACAATCTGATTTTCATCTCTACTCTTACCTTAGATTTCTAGGGTTCTTTGTAGGATTTTATAAGCTGTTCTATCCTAGAAATCAAGCAATGGAAGTATTGGTTACCTTTGCTAAACTCAATCACCAACAATGGAGTCTTCTTTCCTTCTTCTTCCTTCTTCCTCGATTCTTCTTCTCCTTCTTGCTGTCGACTTCTTCCCTACGTCCGATCTCTCTCTCGGCGCTCTCTCTCTCTCTCTCTTCACGGTAATTAGCATCACCTCCTCTCTCTCTCTCTCTCTCTCTCTCTCTCTCTATTTCTTAAACACGATAATTAGATTAAGGCTGCTAGGGTTTTCTAAAAAGGAGTATTTATAAAAGGGTTTTACTAAACCTAATCCCAATACCAAAGCCCAACTCATCTAAATATTTTAAATCCACATAATATAATTCCTAGGACTTCAATATAATTATTAGTCCCTCTAAAAGCCTAATTGAAAATTTAACAATTTACCAAATAATCCTCGAAAATTTTTGGGTTATTACAATCAAGATAATAGTCGAAATCAAACATGAAAAGATCACGTTTGTACTGAAAGGGCTATCTTTGGGAAATAAAGATGTGAAAGCTAATCCAATTATGTACTTTATCCACAATAAAAAATGCGTAGATGCATTCTAGAGGTTGTGTAGATTAGATTGTGCCCACTTGACTTTTTGTAGTCGAGATGTGTCCCCAAAATGTGACTCACATCCTATGCCACATCTCGAAGCGAGATTATTTTCTTTACTTGTGTGATGCATCATGCTAGACATACAACATCTCAGGTCATATAGAGAGCTTTGTAAATATATTTTCTTGTTTATTTTCATTCCTAATTTATTTCTTGATCTAACATGTTTTTGATTTCCAATATCTTTTATAAAAAGGAAAGTTGTATTTCAAGATACTCATGGAAAAAGTAAGGAAAAATTCAGGGGTTAATTGTGGAAGGGATTTGTCTAAAAAGATCCATTGTTATCCTAAAAGGTAATAAAAAATTTGGTTGGATTTAATCTTTAAATTTTTGTAGTTATCCATGTGAATGCCAAGGGTTTATGACCGTTTATAACTCAATACATCACGCCGCCAACCTAGGGTTCTAGAGAGGTAAGAGTCCTTAATTGAAAAGGAAAGGGGGAGTTGTGAGTATAAATGTGAATCACATCCATCACATCATCTTTTAAAACTCATCTTTATTTTCCTTCTCTTGCCCCTATTTCTCTCTCACACATACACCATATTTGTTATCGCTCTCTGTCTAACCAATTTTGCGAAGCTTGATGGAGCCAACAAACCCCAATTTTGAGCAAGATATCTTGAATGTGCAGCCAATTTATGTGGCTATACGATGCACATGAATCCTGGGCAAGATATACCCCCTTCCTCATATGTCTACGTTCCACAACCACCGAAGCAATTACCTGCTGAAACTCCTTCCATGGAGCGACTTCGCCCACCGAATCCATACCTATGGAGCCTACCTCTGTATAGATCTCCTCCCACAAAAACTCCTACTCCTTCATCATCTCCAATTCCCTCACCTTGTGAAACTTCTCCACCAGTAACCTCTGTTCCTCTGGTGGCCTCTCCAATTTCAAAGAAAAGGAAGGCACCACCCATCCATCACAAAAGGGCAAGTTTCCAATGTCAAGGCCTCTCCTCCCAAAAGGCTGAGGAGATCTCATAGAGTCAAAAAGTTGTCTGAAGCTGATAAAGCCAAACACCAGAAACTAACAGGTGGAAAACCCTTCACTGCAATTATGCTTGGTGATAAGGAAGAAAAGGAGGATGACTCCCAATTTAGGCTAGTTAGAATGCCTATGGCTCAAAAGGTTGCACCCTCTCAAGTTGAACCAGAAGAGGAGCCCCTTACCAATCTGCTACTAGCTCTGAAAGGGAAAAAGAAGATTGCAGAAGCTGAACCTGTATAAGGTGAAGATCCCATTGAGAGAGATGATCTCCAGTGATGAAAGTGATGACACGGAGTTGATTGATGAAAGCTTCAAGTTGGGGCTGAAGAGGTGGAACAAGAAAGGGAAGTCCAGGAGGTAGAACAGGTTGCTGCTGAGGAGATAGAAGCTGAAGAAGAAGCAAGACAGCCATCTCCCCGAAAGGATGTGACTTCAGATGTGCTCATATCCACACGCATATCCTCAAAGATGTCATCTAAAATGGGTAAACATATCTCTCCCTCCTCCTCTACTACTATGATCCATGTTTCCCCCAAATTTCTGTCTCTAGATGCCTCTGAGGGGTATGAGCAAATTTTGAACAATGAGTTGATCAAGGAAATGAAGAGGGATAGCGAATATTTTGCTAGACTAGGGTTGGTCCCATATTTTGAGGATATGGGACTTTTGATGACTGTAGATCACCCTAAGACCTTCTTTCCTAAAATTGTGCATGAATTTTATGCTAATTGTTCAAAGGTCTGAACAACCCTGCATCCCCCATATTTTTCATTGTTTATGTCAGGGGCAAATTCATATCCTTTTTCCCCTATGTCATTAATACTTTTCTAGGGCTAAAGTAAGTACATATGAGGATTGTGAGGTATATGAGGGTGAGATTGAATCTACCTTGACCCATGGGAAGCTAAAAGCTTGGCCCACAAAATCAAATGACCTAGGTAGTGGATCCCTCATGTCATTCTATTGTTTTCTCCACCTCATCATCACAGTCAACCTCTGTCCTTCCAACAATAAAACCTCGTGACAAGGGTGCATGCAGATTTGATGTATAGGCTGGGTACCAAGAAGACCATTAACTTTGGGGATTTTATATTCAAAAATATTTATAGATACTTGTGAGTCCCCCTTTAAGAAATGGTCCCTCCTTTATTCCTCTCTCATATCCCAAATTCTTGTTGCTCAAGGGGTTAAAACAGAAAAAGGGTGAGCCTAGGGTGAGTGAGTTTGAACTTCTAAAAGAAACCAAAACCCTTCTAGACAAGAAGCAGAGGTATGTTGATTTGCCATTTGGGGTTGAGACTGAGGATGTGAGTCAGGATGTGGCCACATCCAATCACACATCTGAGGTCTCCATAAATTCTCAGTTGGAAGTACCAGATGCTGAGATTACATCTTATGAAGCATTCTCCACAACTCTCCAAGCTCAACTGATTGCCTCTCAGACTCATACAGAGAACTTGAAAACTCTGAAGGTGAATCTCCAGAAACGGGTGACTACACTTTCTAGTCAAAAAGGGGGAGAAGTACTGTTGTTGCTGATCCTACTGATGCTGAATAGGGAAGTTGGAAATGATGTTGTTGTTTGATGAACAACAAATTCAGGGGGTGCTTGATTACTTAGTTTAGTTATTTATGCCTTGGTTTGAACTATTTATTTGGTTGTTTTGATTTCAAATATAATTTGGTATTGTAAGTACCCCAATCTGAATCGCTCCCCATCCAACACACGGGAAACACCGCGGACTCACACAAACGTGATCCTAAACACCCGCAACCTTCAAAAACCCCAAAACCACCAACTAAACCAAGGTAGGACCCTTCCGGGATAAAATAAAACAAATGGACTTTTGGGGAATTACAAAAAAAGTTCAGCTTGTAGAAGTGTCCGCGCGGACACTTTTGCAAACAGACATCATCATGGAAAAAATCCCCTTAAAGTCCACAATATTCCCTTAAATCCGGGAAAACCAAAAAAATGGTAATAACATAACAATCCACGCGGACACTTTTGCAATTTTTCCAAGCCTATAAATAGAGGCCTCCCCCTCTCATTTTCTTCACACCTCCCTTCTCTCCTCTGTCCCCCAGCCTTCAGGCTCCCCCTCTCAGCCCTTAGAGGCAATCCCGGTCCCTTACGATCCTTCCCAGGGCCTTAATTCCGAGTCCTCCCGAGGCGCTCCGAAGCCCTGCCGAGCGCTCCCGAGACGCTTTTGAGCCACCCCGAGGTGCTCCCGATGCATCCCGAAGCCCTACCGGTCCATCTTGAGCCATTCTGATCCATCCCAAAGCTCTGTCGGACAATCCTGAAGAATCCCGAGGCACGCCGAACCTCTATCCGAGTACAACAAACAAAACCGAGGCACGTCGAACCTCTGCCCGAGCACAACCAACAAGCCCGAGGCACGCTGAACCTCTGCCCAAGTACAACCTACAAACCCGTGGCACACCGAACCTCTGCCCGAGCACAACTGGGGCTTGACAAAAATCCCTGAGGCATGCCGAACCTCGCCCCCAAATACATGGCAGCAAGAACCCCGCAGACACGCCAAGAACTACTGTCTACGCAGCAATTTCGGTACATCCCGAAGCAATAGTCTAGTTCATTTCGGAAACACTATTCACACTCAAACACCATTCCGAGCAGGAAGATGAGACACGAACCCAAGCACGTAAGGCCTCCTTCCAGTCCTGCTTAAATTTATTTCCAATACCATAGCATACAAATGTAGACATCCTATTCAAAATGCATTTTTAAAAAGCACATGCACACACACAGCGCAACTTTTAAAGAAAGAGGGGTATCGAGAAGGACTTCCCAAGTGTATACTAGGCGACTCGAGCTGAAGCTCACATCTCTCTTCTACTGAGGCGTAACCCGACCTCCGAATCTCAAAATCTCATCAAACAACTTAAACACTTTTCCAAAAATAAAGCCTTTTCTCAATGTTTTGGGCTATATCAAACGGCGTAGTAAACTTTGCCTCCAATACGCAGCGAACCTCATGTGCCAACGCGAGCGGATGTCCCGATCCACTCGAGTGGATCAGGTGTAATATCCGAGTTGGCGACTCAGTGTATAAAGGATTTAGAGACATGTATGTTTTTAAAAAAACTTTTAAACCAAAAAAGTTTTAAAACAATGATGAGGAGTCAAACTTTCATTTTTACTCTCTTCTTTAACCGTTGTGTGTGTGTAAATGCCACCAAATTTTAATTCAAAAAAATACAAAAAATGCGTCATAATACGGATCTTGGACCAACAGCGCAATTTAAAGTGCAAGGAACCGGTGACGTGGCGGTTTTACTCACTGGAAGAATTTGAGGGGAAGTACGCGCACAGATAGCGCCCTCTGAGGTCAAGACCAGCGTCCCTGCCCAGCGTTAATCCTATCGAGAAATGGGAAGGATCTGACCGTATGTTCGTGCCGTGAGCTATTTGTAGCAGGTGGATCGTGCACGTGGGTCGTATGTCCATGATAGGGACCCATGCCCTTGATGTAGGCATGGCCAAGCATCCAACCCGTGCTCGCGTCATATACAGCACTTTGGCTAGCGGCCGCAATGTTGACCGCGGGCACATGTCGCTTCCGGTTAATATCGAGCCTTGCGAGCAAGTTAGCTTGCGCTCTTACAGGGCCACTTGCCGGCTCCCCATCACGCATTGATGCGGCTCGATCGGCGCCTACTATTCCATTTAATGCTCCAAGCCGGCTACACGGCTCATGTCCCTTTCGGCCATGTCCACAGACGGATCAATGTTCCCTCACGGCGGGGACCAATTAGATGCGGACACGTGTAGGCGAGTCAAATACCAAAGTGCCCCCTAGGGCTGATCTCATTGCTTACCTCAGCAGCACCGTTGCATTGCCTATAAATAGAAGGCCTTTACCCCACTTGGGCAAGAGTAAGTTCCATATACAATTGAGTAAGCCATATTACTCTAAACCACTAAACACACACACCTTATTTCCAAGTATTGAGAAGCCTTATTATCTCGGTATTCTTACTCTCACTTTTAGGGGCACGAGTTGGAGTAACATCAAACTTTGACCTTAACGGTGCTTATTTGTGTTGTGATCTAGGTACAAACAAACCACCTAAATATCCTAGCCGAGATATCCTTGAACCGCTCGACCACGAACGGCTTGGCGTCATCGGTGGTTCCATTGCCGAGAATCTAGAATCTTTTCTTTATTTACTTCAGTGTATTTTGTTTTCAAGGCACCTCTCGTGTCCTAAACAAAGCGAGTGCCGAAAGGCTCTTCTTTTTCCATCATCTTTCTGAGAATATGTCTAAGATACTTGGAAAACGTTGGTCATTTGACCTTGGAGGATGAGAACCAGAGAGCCTCGCCTCAGCTATCAGTCGATAAGGGTAAGCAAACTAACTCTGTCTTCAACGAGAGATGGGGGCCCGTTCCCAGTCTGCTCGCGCCCTTTCCCCGGTCGAGAAAGCCGTGCACAAGCTGACGGACCAAATACGTCTTTGAAAAAGCACGAAGCCCTCTTAAACAAAAGTCCCAAAACTCCACAAGCTCCCCCGAAACACCACCATGAACACTCCTCTCTCCGGAGCAAATCCACGAGGAGACAAGAAATTACGGACTCCAAATCCAAGGCGAAATCGGCGAGGCCGTGGTAATTGCCGACCAACAATTGGAAATGTTCGAAATAGAGGCCGATGGAGGGCTACGGTTTCCCTGAGGGTCCCGAGGTTCTCCCAGCGAGCTCCCGTTAAATCACTTGCTAGTCGAGGCTGCGGGGGCAAACCGGGTTGAACCAACCACTTGGCGCGGACGGATGGCAGCGCGGTGTGGTGCACGTAGATGATAGCGAGGAGATTGGGGAAGAGGCGCGATCAAACCAACGTGCGAGGCCCCGAAGCACTACCCACAGCTCGACGAGGAAGGCGTGGCTCCAGCGTAATAAAAAACGAGAAGATTGATAGCGAGAACCACGAGTTCGTTGATTTCATGCGAGAAAGATGTGGGAAACCCATCGAGAAGCGGCCAAAAATGTGGTCGCACAATGGATGCCTTCGGCGAGCAAGATCGCGCGGGCACCTATCCGAGAAGGGAAGCCCCCCGAGATGGATACATATGATGGTTCAAGAACGCGAGGAGCCACGTGGGTCGATTTGAGGGCCAAATGGCATTATTCTCCGCGGACGAATCCGTAATGTGCAAAGCTCTGGCTGCCACTTTCACGGGCGAGACCCTATCTGGATGCTTTGGCTCTCAAACCCCGCTCCATCAACTCTTTCGGCCACTTCGGGAACATTTTCCTTAATGCCTTTCTTTGGGCCAGGGTGCCGCATAGACAAAGACGGATCTTGTCAGGTGTCAAGCGAGGCCCCAGCTTTGAATCCACAGATTACATTGCTCGCTTGAAAGGTGAGCGAGGAGATAGTGGATGCGGAAGAGGGGATATTAGACTTTGCTTTGAGGGAGGCCTCACACTCCTCGCTTCCTGAAATTGAATTTCGCCTCCGGCCGACCAAAAACGGTGGAGGAGATGTATGAAAGGGCTTACGCCATTGCCTCTGCCGAGAGAAGCGGTATGCCGTTCCCGAAGCTTCGGCCAAGGAAAGAATAAGCCAAGTTCGGAGACCACCCCGGAGGCTGCCCAAGTTAACAACCGGGGCAAGAACGAGAGGCCGTGGAGTCGGACAAACTCAGGAAAAAGTTGCGGAAAGCTTGATCTACACCGAGCTCAAGGCCACGAGCGTGATCGTGAGGGCATCGAGATTTTCCTCCTCCTCCCCCATGCTCGAGAAAACCAAGTGAGAGGAGTAGGACAAAGTTACTGCGAGTATCATAATGATCACGGGCACGGGCGAAGGCTGCTTCCGGCTAAAGAGAATAATTCGGCGAGAGAATCAATGATGGGGAACTAACCGGATGGATCGAGGAAACAACCGGGCCCCAGATAATAACCAACGGCGGGCACGAAACCCTCGTGGTCAGAGAGGGTGGAAAGAGACAATTTTGAGGATGACGACGGAGACTACAATATAAACTTCATCGGAGAAGAACCTCCCTCCAACAAACGGCTCTCCCTCCAAATCCGGACATTAGAAGGTTTTCTCCGTCCCCATGATAGCTCGGAAGAAGAGCAAGAAATTGGGTTCAAAAGGAGTGAACTTGCCTCCACCCTTTTTCATTCCACTCGGCCTCTCACCCTCGGAATGAGAATCAAGGGCAAACATAGGCCGAGTGTTGATAGATCGGGAGGTGCCGCGATATACTCTACTACCGTACGTTGGTAGGAATGAGAATGGCCCAGAAGCACATCTTTTTCCATATGCGGGCATGCTTGAGGGCTTCACAAATCACGCCGTAAGGAGTAAAGGGGACGATTGTGTTTGACGTAACTATTGGGGAAAAGCCCCATGCGAGAAGACGGCCAAGATAACTTTCATGGTGGTCGATCTTCCTTCCCGATACAATGCCATTCTCGGCGTAGCTTGCTCGGGCCGAATTGGGAATAGTTGCGTCCGTTCCCCACGAAAGGGTGAAATTTAACACCCGGGCGGGGTTGCTACCATCAAGAACCGGCCAGGGAGATTCCTCAGAGCACTTGAGGAAAAAGGAAAGAAACAGAGAAAGGCCGGGCATCACACTTGCCGCGATAGAGAGCGAGACAAATCGAAAGAGGAAAAGGCGAGGACAAATCAAAAAGGGAAAAACCCTTGCTCTCCGCCGGCACCCATACCGATTGGCATGCTTTCTTTCCATTCCACGAAGGTGGAGCTCAAGACGAGCGAGAAAATCAAAGCAATTGGCCCTATTGAGGGAGGTTATATTGATCGGGAATAGAGGGGAAGATTGACCGCGATATCATATACTCTATGGCAACGCCGGCCGGAGCTCGAATCGGCCCCAACCATAATCATTGACTCCTTGCTGGCTTAGTGAAATCGGCGACCTCCAACCTAACGACGAGCTCGAGGAGGTGGTAATCAATCCCCGCTTCCCGAGCAAGCAGTTAAGGTTGGGTTTGGAGATTCACGGCGAGGAGAGAAGAATCTGATCGAATTCTTAAGGGCAAATTGTGATGTGTTCGCTTGGAGGGTGGAAGATATCTTTGGGAATCGGCGAGGACGTGATCCTCCACAAAATCAATGATGACCCGTCCTTCAAAAACATTCATGAGAAATCAAGGTACTTCTCTCAGGAGAAAGAAATTGCGATCAAGGAAGAGGTGGAAAAATTGTTAAAGCGGGGATAATTAAGGAGATTTCCTACCCCGAATGGTGGCCAATGTGGTAATGGTCAAAAATCCAACGGCAAATGGAGGATGTGTGTTGATTTCACCGATCTCAGCAAGGCATGTCCCAAGGATTGTTTCCCTCTTCCTCGCATTGTGATTGGTGGTCCCATGGCGACCACTTTGAGTATTAAGCTTCATTGATGCATACTCAGGCTACCATCGGATCCAAATGGCTCCACGAAGATGTCCGCTCTGTAGCTTTCATGCTGCAGGGAAGACTTGCTGCTCAAAATGATGCCGCTTCGGGTTGAAAAACGCGGGAGCCACCTATCGAAGAATGAGTCAATCTGGTCTTCAAAAACCAACTAGGCGAAATCTTGAGGCCTACATTGACGATATGGTTATAAAGACTAAAGGAGAAAACTCCCACGAGCTCGACGTGGAGGAAACCTTCAAAAACTTGCGCCGCAATAACATGAAGCTAAACCCCGCTTAAGTGCGCTTTTGGGGTCGAGGCGGGCAAGTTCCTCGGATTCATGGTCAATCAAAGAGGGATAGAGGCTAATCCGAGGGAGAAAATCCAAGCCTGTTGGACATGAAACCTCCACCTTTGCGTGAAGGATGTCCAAGCTTCAATGGTCGTATCACCGCACTTGGCGCTTCATCTCGCGGTCGGCGGAGAGATGCCTCCCTTCTTCAAAACTCTCAAAGGGAAGAGAGGCTGATGAATTTACATGGAGCACTGAGTGCCATCAAGCTTTTGAAGAAGTCAAAACATACCTCGGGCGGCCACCTCTGCTCGGCGGCCCGGTGCAGGGAAGAACTTTTACATTTTGGCGATTCTTGATACAGCGATGGCTAGCTTTGTTCTTGTAAGGGAGGAGAATAACTCCCAAAAACCGGTTTATTATGTATCTAAGGCACTTGTCCGCCGTAGAAGGGCGTTATCTTAATATAGAGAAGTTAGCTTACGCCTTGCTTGTATACGCTCGAAAATTAAGAGCCTACTTTTCTGCCACCTATAAGCTGTCTTGGCGAGGCTCACGCTTAGAAAGGTTTTACACAAACCGAGTCCTCGGGGAGAATGCTAGCTTGGTCTATCGAGCTCAGAGTTCCGGATCACCTACTCCCAGAAAGACAATCAGCGCGAGGCCTTGGTAGATTTTGTGGTAGAATCATCATTGAAAATGGCGGACGGCGACACAGGAAAAGAAAGCGGGCGAGAATGCGAAGAAGTCCCAAGTAGCCCGAGCACGAAATCATACGGCCAAGGGAGCGTCCGGAGGAGGTATGGATTCTATACGTGGACGGCTCGGCGAGCAAGTTGATTAGTGAGCGCGGGCATACTTCGATCGCACCTGCGGGAGAAATTTAAGAGAGCCTTGAGGTTCAAGTTCGAAGCATCAAACAATCGGGGCGAGTATGAAGCGATTATAGCGAGGCATGGAATTGGCAAGAGACTTGGGAGTTCGGAATATAGAGATCAATAGTGACTCTCGGCTCATAGTTAATCAAATTAGGGGAGTATGATACTATCGACCCGGTACTAACTTCGATGCTTTGTGGCCTTGCAAAAACCCTCATCAAAAATTTCACCTACTATGAAATTTGAACCAAGTCATGAGAGAGGATAATGTGGAAGGCGACCTCCTCTCCCGAGAATAACCGATCAAGAAATTGGGGAATTAGAAGCGGTGCCAGTTGAATTCACGAGAGAGACTGCTATAGATCGGATTCGGATAAACAATATTGAGGATCAAGTAAAGGAATTTGGGTAGATGAGATGAAGGATTACATCGAGAAGCAAACCCTCCCAGGGACCCGGTAAAGGCTAGAGCCATCGAACGGTGTCCATGAAATACCTCGTCCTCGATGGGGTACTTTTTCGACGATCATTCACCAAGCCTTTGCTAAGATGTGTCAAAACTCACATGGTCACCAACTTACTCTATGAGGTCCATGAAGGAGTTTGTGGCGGACATCCAGGTGCTCGCGCCCTCTCGAGACAAGATCAAATTCAAGGATTCTTTTGGCCCACAATGAGAAGGGATGCACGGGAGTATGTGAGAAAGTGTGATAAGTGCCGAGAGATTTGCGAGACATCCCAGACTACCATCAGCCAGAGCAAACTTTGGTCGTACCATCGTGGCCGTTTGATACGTGGGGGATTGATCTCATTGGACCATTCCCGGCTTGCTAGAGGAAACATCAAGTATCTTTGTGGTGGCCGTGGATTATTTTACCAAGTGGACGAAGCGAGGGCTTAGCCACTATCTCAGAGAGAATACAATCAATTTTGTCCACGATCACATCTATTGTCGATTTGGGGTTCCCCAGGAAACAATTATTTCGAAGAACCGCAATGGCACCCAATTCTGCGAAATTCAACTGCTTGAATGTGTGAGAATGAAGGTGCAACACCGTAAGTCATGAGTTGCCTATCCTCGAAACGGCCAAGGCGAGGCCGCGAGCAAGCTAGTTCGGCCGCCACTAAAGAAAAATTTGGAGGGGCGAGGAGGACTGATGGTTGGGCGAGCTCCGAGACCGCATTATGGGTTGTCCGCACAACTACAAGGAATTCTACGGGAGAAACTCCTTTCTCGCTCACGTATGGAGTCGAGAGGCAATGGCTCCGGTTGAGGTTGCCCTACCCTCGTGCGAGTCACGTACTTCGACGAGTCTCAAAAGCGAGGCAAACGAAGGTGTGACACGGACGATCTCGAAGGAAAGAGAATGCGGGCATATGAAAAAATGGTGAACTACAAGCGACGAAGCGAAGAAGCACCACGACAAAAGAGTAAATAGGAGGAGTTTTCGGTTGGAGGCTGGGTACTCGAAGCGTAGAGGTCGAGGACCCACACAGTTTCAACAAGCGTCCCGAAATGGGAAGGTCCATATGAGGTCACAAAAATAGATCAAGAGGGCACCTACATATTGCGACCCAGAGGGAGAAAGAGCTTAAGCACGCTTGGAATAAGCGACCACCTTAAAAGATACTTCTTTTGAAATCTTTGTAATTTTTGGAAGGAGTATAGACTATATGTATATATAAAGGAGAAGTTATCATCATATTTCATCATATTTTGATGCAAAAACCTATTCATGACCTCAGCTAAAGTGGATGCCGCATGACGGATGCCGGTAGGTTAAAGAGCAAACATATGAGCTCCTACCTACGATGCGCACGCGATCCTTTCGGTCCGCATGAGCCTATATGAGTACGAAGATCCATTACGATCCGTACTTTCCGATCGCGGGGAGGATACCATGTCCAAGATGCCCGCGTGACACCCACCAGAATAAGTGGATATAGATGCCGGCGAGGACGAAAGGCCAAGAGCCCTTGTCCCACGCTTTCGTGCCTTGTGAGGTCCTCGTTAGGGTCGTTACTCGTGTACTGCTGTAGTATGTGAGCTGCATATAAGCCGTTACCGGATCGTCGGAAGACCCTCACACAAAACTCCAAGGGTTTTGAATAAAGAGGTCGAAAAAGCGTGAACCGCGGTAGTGGATACGAGATGCCGGTAGGTTAAAGGGCGGCCCATGCTAAATATGCCCCTACCTACATTGTTTACGCGCGGGTTATAGCTTGCGACGGCCAGCCAGCTCTGCATGCCCCATGAAGGTAGCTTGCCTTGGCTGCTTTTGACTTACACCACGGCTCGCGAGAAGTGGGAATAAGTGGTAAACGGATAGACGGTGATCCAAAGAGTTTTTACAAAGCGAAGCAGGACAAAGGGGTTGAGGAAGCCTGAGAAGTTTGCCTTGAAGGCGAACAAACGCGATCCTGAGATGAATAAAGGGCGACTGCCACTTTGAAAAATTCAAAGTGATTTTGAATAAAGAGTTAGGAAAACTCGAAAAATGCGAGCAAATGGCCTACTAAGCTTTTGGCCACTTGAAGGAGAGTATAAAGTTTAATTGCAAAGTCGAAGCTAGAGAAAGAGCAAGAATGCGAGTATCGAGGTACTTTCGAAATTATAACCTTTCCTTAATAGCCTACGAGACTAGTAATTAAGAGAATAGTTATGGAAAAATTCTT